>MU551633.1:1037487-1175565 GCA_024362625.1 Silurus asotus | reverse complement strand
TATATATATATATATATGATAAAGGACTCAAGTCAAATTTAGAATATCGATCATAATAAAAGGCTGTGGATTGTCATTGGTAGAAAACAGAAATTAAATCTTGCTAAAGACTGAAGCATGTCATCTATATTTAAGGTATTACAGTGTGTGTGTGTGTGTGTGTGTGTGTGTGTGTGTGTGTGTGTGTGTGTGTTTGAACATTATGTAATTATATGATTGGTGATTGGGTTTTTGAAATTTTGTTAACTTTTATAATCTTGAAGAATGAAGTTTTGTGTAATAGACTGATGCAGTCTGTACTACGAGTTGACCCTGGGAATGTTTGTGTTTTCAATTAAGGCTGGTCAAGATATTATGCAAGGTATAGAATGCATTTTGAGACTAGTTAGTGTATTTCTACTACTATTATTTTAACTATAGCAGGAAACAACTTACTATTATTCTTTAAAGCTTTTTTCTTAATTTTTGTTAGCATTATCTGCATATGGTAGACATACTTTAGATGAATGCACATTTAAAAAAAATAATTAGATGTGGAAATAACCTTATAGAGGCCTTATAATGTAAATAATTATCCATGAGATTGACAAGCACTGACTGTATCTCTATATGACAAAATCGCATAGGAGTTTTCTTATTGTGTTGGAAACTGTTACTGAGTGGGTGGAGAAATATGTGACTCAGTGCAACAAAGATTTGATCTATGATCATTTTCACATGCTCCTAGTTATCTTTATGTTCAACCTTTCGTCAAAGTATAAAAAAGAGTTATTCAGGATACAATAAAACTCCAAACAGACCTTATCTGACCTAATGCTTTCAGATAAATGAATTTCTTCAGCTTCTAACTCACAAACTATATTCCTTTGAAAATGAGCTGTTAGTTAATGTTTGTAATCTTGCTGTGTATGTCAATCACTAAGTGTGACGCCTTTGGTGCTGCTGGTGAGAAATACTAAACACAGGCATGTACAGTATGCAGCCCACACGACTACAGGCACTTTAAGGCTGTAAATTAGGAGCTGGATAATTCTACACTGAATTCAGGATTCAATAAAACAGGATTCAATAAAAAAGCCCCACCGTGTCACTACCGATTCACTACCGATCTGCTGTAAAAGTTGTGTCAATCTTGACCTCAGAAAATCCTGTGTGTTACAGAGTCTGTGACAGAGCCAAAAGAGGTGTAAAACATTGCCCATGATGACTGCAATGGAGCTGAAAGCAAGTCGTTCATTATTTTCTGCCATGATGACTGGGTTCCTTCTCATTTTCTCTCTCACTGTCAGTCTCTCTCGCTTTCCATGTCACCAGTCATATGTACCAGCTCAGAGAGGGTGTAATGGAAGTCACCACTGAGCACCTGTGAAGGATACTGAGAGTGATGAGAAAAGAGAGGGGTCCATGAGGGAGGAAGACATCATGTATGTTAAAGACAAACAGCTGTTTGAGGGGAAAGAAAGGGATGGTAAACTAATATGCATCGTGGGATTCTTTGCAGGACTTGAAGTGTTAACCATTAAAGGATGCTGACAGGAACAAAAAGCTGTAAGGGATGACTTTACTAAGTGTGTAAAAAGAAAATGCTACCTTAACTCAATAAATACAGATTAGGTTTTAAATGTCTGAAGGTGGAATGATGAATGATGATCCTGTTGTTAGATAATCAAATTGAAATGTGCCCCAAATGAACCTCTAATGTGTGAAATTTCATTCTATTTTATGAAGATAAAGCAGCAATTGTGCTATATTGTTTTTTTAATCAAAGAAATTAAATTGCATATAAAACAGTGACAAGAAAAATGTGCAGATACAAAAGCAAAAAACACAATGAGAAATTCAAAAAAGACTACATCAAAGAACCGAAAATTACTTTTTAATAATTAAAAGAGCTGTTGAAAATCATAAATATTGTAAACTAAAATGTGCTCCACTTTATTTTGGAGGGGTAATGAAAATCCAAGGAATTTGATTAGAATGTTAGAATGAAGTGAAGGTATGGCTGTGAAAAAAAAAACCCAGTCAAAACAAGTACTTTAAATATTAAATATTAATAATTATAAATAATAATTGATAAAACGCATTACAAGGGGTCTCAAGTGGCTCGAGAACACAATGAAAAATGTTCTATCATTTTTATTGTGAGTTTCAATCCCACAGCCACAGCCATTTATGGCTGGTAGCCCAAGAAGCAAAAATAAAAGCCATGATGTCTGGGTGGGAGGGAAGACATACTATCTCCCTTGTCACTTACAGCAACACTAGCCAATCGTGGGTGTCTGTGAGCTCATGAAGGTGGTTAGGGGAGATTTTGCTGTTAGGCTGCCCTATGATGCAGCAGTTAAAAAAAGGTGTGGTTGGCTGGCTTCACAAATCTCAGTGGAGCCACATTCGCTTTCTTCCTTTCCAGCTGCTAGCTGTTGCATGCTGTGAGTGAACTGGATGTTGGGTGGGATTTGACAGGTGATTAAATTGTGGGGAAAATATAAGTGGGGTGGAAGATATCTTGTTAGATAGAACATAAAGAATACAACCATTGAGAATGACCAAGACTTTTTCAGATGATTTATCACAATGTAACTTTTAAATACAGATTTTTACTTAGTAATAATAACCATAATAACTGCGTTTCTTTTAATAAAGGCAGAAACCCCCCAGGTCAAGTACATGAAAATAACTGTATTACAGGCACTTCTAATTGTAGAATGTAACCGAACATGACCTTTTTATTTTTAAAAGTATCTAATTTCTTTATTTCTTCTAACATGAAGCTATATAAATATATAAATAGAAATCTATTTATTTGTATTATTTCAAATGAATAAAAATTTGAGACTTTGGCCTGGAATACACCCTGGATGGAATGGCAGTTTATCACAGGGTGTAATAGCGTAATAGCAATGTCAGATGTGTACATATTTATGACAATTAAACAGCAGCTGTACATTCTGCAGCCGTTCTTACAGGTGCTCTGGCATGTCTATTAAAGGAGCTCTCACAGATTTGTGGAGCTGGAATAACCCCTCTCCCAAGCCTTTAGACTCAGTTTCTCCCAGAGCAGAAGAAATTGGAACAAGTGGGTTATAGTCATTTGACTAAACAAACCATTCTACTGCAGTCAGTAATGGAATGTAAAATAGGAAAGTCCTCACACTTTTAGCAGTATATGTGTGTGTATTTATTATATTTTATTCTTAGTTTTGCATATCCATTATGTCCACTTTGTAATGCTTTTCATACTTTCTTTATTTGAATGCTAGGAGATATTTTTCGTTATGTTATGAGACTATTTTCAGACATAGGTCCAGCTTTGTTTATAGGACCAAGGGAAGAAGTGCATATTATAAAGTCTATTGTAAAGAGTCAGATCATACGGCATTACCAACTAATTTCTTTCCTTTTACAGCCTGAAGAAGATAGTCTAGGCCACCGAACATCCAGCTGAGACTGAAAGGACAACCTATTTCCTCTCTATGGGCCTCAGGGGTCTCAGCTGCACAGTTTGAACCCACTCAGAGCCTTTATTATAGAAGTGGCCCAATTTAAAAACCTGAAACACCTTCTTCTTTCGGGCTTGCTCCACCGGGATCTGTGTGAGCTTTGAGATATTGTTTGAACAGTGCAGCTTTTTTTCTATTTTAAATGCAGTCAATTGGACATAGCCATTTTTAAGAGCAGATAGAAAAAACTTTTCACGTAGCGTTTGACACTCCGCTGTGTTAAAATAATAAGCAAAACAATAACCAGAATACAATAAACCACAAAGCACTGTTTGATCAAGCATAGGTTAATAAGTTGCTGCAGGTGCGTCTAGTCTCATCTGTGTTAGGCCAATGTGTGTGCAGATTTGATAACCAGAAGTCACAATTGATTCAACCTGTTTTTAGTCTGTGTAGCTGGGCCTTCAATTAACTATAGGGTGATGCTTGGTTGGAATGGAAAACCTGCAGCCACTCATGCCCCTTGCAAATATGTTTGAACACCCCTTTAATCGAGGGACGTGATTTGAGAAGAGACATCAGTAGAGCAACATTATTGTGGTCCCTTTCATAGCAGTATGTCATCTCTATTGTCATAATACTCGTGGTGATTTATTAGAGAACAGGAGAGGGCAGGAAGTCCAGGGAAGTAAATATTAGGGACAGAACATGGAAGGCATTGGGAAAAAAAAAGCTCTAAAAAAAGCCTCAGTGGTAGTACGTGGGATTGCGCAGTCAGGGGAGAAGAAGGCTCAGAAATAAAATCAGCTGTCCCACAGTGCTTGTTGGGCAGAGTTAATGTAGTGAGACTGCTGGAGGAGCTGGTCTCCACCACTACGGCAGGATTGGCAAGTCTGCTTGTACATTAGGTGACCTGCAGGCCAGGCTGAGCACAACTGACCCAATCTGTGGATTTCAGTCACACTTCACACTTGCTTATTAAAGCTAGAGCTACACGCAATCGGTGAGTCAATATCAACAAACCAACTGTTTGTGTTTGATGTTGAATTGCGCAATAGAAAATTGTGAAGACATTACTCTAATTTTAGCGTGACAATAACAGGCAGCCCTTTTGTAATAGACATGGTGTGACTACGTCATGCGTTTATTGATTGAAGTGCAGGTCTTTTTGCTCTAAAAGACCCAGAGGTGGCTGATGCATTAATCGATTCCCTGGTACACTGGGAGAGTGAAAAACTATGCAGGTGTTTTCACTAGATAAGGTACAACATACCTCGTACAACATGTCAAGATTATGCATGTTCCATTGCATTGTGGTTTGCGTCGCACAGGTATTTTAACAACCAGTCTGATTAAAGGCCGACTGTCTTGACTATCTGAGGTGTCTAATTCCGAGCTGCTAGATCTTGTAGTTTGAAAGGGATGTGAGAAGAACAACAACAAAGGGCTTTGACATCATATTGATATCAACATTAGGTTGTTGTTTCATTTTATTTATACTCGCAGGGTATCTATTTTCCACTTTTCATTTTTAGTAATACTGCAGTTTTAAATTGGTCAATATGCAACATGGTCACTATAAATCATTTGAATTGCATAGTGTCCCTGTTATAACCACTGTAATATGATCTTGTATCAAGGTTTCGATCCTAACACTGCACGCATTGCTATTTTCTCGATGATGTTTATTGCTTTCTCTTTTCACTTAATGCAGTATCTAACCATTTAAAGAAACCGAAATCACCCACAGCTCATTTATTCAGGTTGTAGCCTCTCACAAGCATGCTCATGTCTGCTCCGCTACAGGAAATCTGAGCTCTCTTGTTGCACTGGTTTAAAATAAGATAGATTTATTTTTGCAGCTACTTGGCGCCTAGATTACTTCACATTTCTGTTATGTGAGCTCTCAACTGAGCATTACTTGTCATAAGATAGCCAAGAACTGTTGACAAATTTTGACACAACAAACCATTTCAGATCACATGTTGACAACTCAGGACCACCAGCTTCCATGTATATTGCAAAGTGCTTCACAGAGTAGCATTTGAAGTGTTTTTTTAATTTAGGTAACAGCATTCAGACTTATTTTTTACTATGCAATGTACTTGTTTCATTTCTCTTGACAGTTTGATTGCTTTTCTCTAACATGCCTCCAATGCCAGTGGGTCTAATTTAGGGTCAGAGACTGGTCTAGACCTGGGGAGAAGTGAGCCAACAAGAGTAGCAAAGCGAATGTCATGTGTTTTAAACACTGTGAAAGCTGAAGAATCGGGTGCAAAGGGTTAAGAGTTTTTCAAGTTCTTTTTCGCTCTTCACTCCAGGCGCTGTGTAGAGTCCAGTAAAATATAGCATATTGACTTTTATAATTTCTGGAGAGTTATGAGTACATTTACGTTTACAGTATTTGGCAGAAAAAGGATAGACTGGATCTGACTGAGCTGAACAAGTAAATCCTGCTGGGTGACTGCCTGTCTGAGAGATATAAAGCTTCTGTATTCTCCTGAATTATACTGACAAGACAAATAATGTTAATGTGTGCCAGACATTTTGTCAACAATTTTTTATTTATATCTTTTTCTATTTATTGCCTGTGTGTGCTACTGTTGCCAATGCACAAGAATACTGTAAAAGCAATTTATACTAGACAACATACTAACAATATATTATTATTATTATCTTTTTTCTCTGAAATTGTCTTCCTAAAGCTGATCTTTTTTCTGATTTCTGATACAGAATGGTAGGAATGTAGGGAGCTACAAGGAAAGCTGTATGGATTTCATCAGTACTGTGTGTGTGTATATATATATATAGATAGATAGATAGATAGATAGATAGATAGATAGATAGATAGATAGATAGATAGATAGATAGAGAGAGAGAGAGAGATAGAGAGATATATATGTATAGTTAGAATGTAACTTAATGTAATAGAAAACAGATTGTAGGCATTTAGGGAGGTTCTCATAATTTGCTTGTTATACTTGAGCAAAGACAATTTGTGTAAAAACCAAAGCTTAAAGAAATGAAGAAACAAGGGTAGTGCCAAATGTATTTTTGTTAGAGCAATGAACATGCCACTTTATTAAATCTGGATCTTATTCACTGCATGCAGTGTCAGAATGAATCAAAATTGTATGAAGGGAACAGTCTTTATACAAATCATATTTATAAAATATAAATTACATGTTTGTGTTGGATGAGGGACAAAAAACAAATCCTCCAGACGCTATTACTAAAAGGAATCTGGACCACTCTCCTAATAAATTTAATATTTATGGCATATATTTCTGGTCTACTCACCTTTAGAAATTATACCCCAGCTATTGAATTTTTTATTTGAGAATGACTGAAATATCAAAGAGATTTTTTTTATTCAAATCATTTTGGCACAACTGCATTCCTCTTCTTCACCCTGCGTTTATTCTTGTTTTAGATGTTTAGCAATGTATTTGAATGTTGATCAGGCTGTTTTTTGAAGAGGAAAATGTCAAAGCAATGGAATCTGATCGCAAAGAATTGTGTTTCACAGTTTCTGTAGTACACAATGCTTTCAACTATTATGACTGCACAAGGTGTAGAATTGCACTTTTTAATGGAACCATGTCAGATCAGAAACAATGCCACAGCTTAATTATTGAGTACATCAGGGCAGTTAGCTTGCTTTAGCACAAAGTAGACATTTTTCACTCATGCTGTGCAACTGTGAGAAAGGTATGCATAAACAGGTTGCCTCTCTCTGTGTGTGTGTGTGTGTGTGTGTGTGTGTGTGTGTGTGTGTGTGTGTGTGTGTGTGGCCCAAAGGTATGGGAATATTTTGGCTGCCAGCAGCTCATTATAGTAATGATGTTTTACAACAAGCAGTGAGACGTAAATCTATAATCTCGCATGTTTAATTGGACTGTCAGTGGGACATTGTGCGATTGATTTCACTGTATTTAATTTAAATTACAACACAATAATACATTAAGAACGAAGACATTCTTGATCCTTTCAGAGTCACATTTCAACCTGGCAACATCCGGCATGACGCAAGTAAACGCTGCATATAGTAACAAAGTGACATCATGTGCCAACCACATAGAGTTAAATGCTTTAAGAAGTGTCTGACAGACAGTCTGTCTTTCTGTCTAGTTTTATCTTCTGCACACTGTTCTGTTGTGCGATATCAAAATGAGATATTGCTCAGGTAAACATCCACATTCCTCACACCCTCAACAGCCTCAGATAATATAAGGATCCTCTGCCCTTAGAATACAAACTCCTTGTATGGTGTGAGGCTATATTTAATTTTCAGCTTGCACAGAGCATGATGTAACATAGTGTTATATGTTATAGAATTCAGCTTCCATTTATTTTACATGCTTTATTTTTTGTATTGCTAATTTTACCTTTTTATTTGTCATGGGGGTTACCACTAAATATGTCACATTGCAGAAAGCCATATATAGTTGTGTATTGAGTGTCTCTATAAAGTGGTCTCTGTCATTTAAGGTCGTGTTTTATGTGTCTGTGTAGCTGTAAGCAGTGTGGTAGTACCCAGGACTGGTCATCCTGAGGGGCCAAAGCAGCAGAGGAGCAGGACTCACTCTGAACCCATCCCTCTACAGAACCGCATGGCCATGTACCAAGCTGCAGTCTCAAAGCAGGACATACTAGGCTCCTCCAACGTGGTACAAAAGCTTGCGCATATGCATACACAATACAGTTCAACAGGTTGAACGCAGTGTTTATCAGTGTGATTCAAATCATGCAAAAACATGCTTTGCATTAAATCTGTTTTGCACAAATCCTTTTTTCAATAAAATAATAATAATAATAATAATGATTATTAATTATTATTATTAATATTATAAGTGGCTGTAGTAGTAGTAGTATTTATTTATTAAATATGTATTATTAAATATAATATGATGATTATTACCATCATGTTAGCAGTTGCAGTTAAATGAATCTTTCTGCGTCCTTGGAAGGAATGCATTAAAAATAGTTGCTTTGCATATGAATATACTGCCCTAAGTTTGTAAAAGTCGTTTAATACCATGCAGTTAAACAGCTGTGAAATCAGAACATGCAAGAGAGAAACAGTGAACACGAATTTAGATGAGTAATTCATTCATTATTATCATTATATATCTCTTTCCTATACTGTGCCATAAGACTGCTATTTAAATCTCTGCTAATATCCCCAAATCTTTGCCATCTTTTTTCTAAGGAATATTTCCCAGACCTGCTGTTATTGCTCTCGAATATTTTGCCCTTTTCTCTGCTACCATTTGCTAAACATGTGACATGGCAAACACAGATGGCCTTAAAATAATGACCTTAGTCCTAATACATAACATTTAAATGTGTTTTGAGGTTAAAGCTGATATCTTTGTTTTGTGAGTGAAATACGATGACACTCGATCACTGTGGTTATTGCATATCTCTATAGAAACCTACTTCATACATTGTATCGCTGCCCCAAGAAGCTTTAATTTCACTATAGACCATTTCTGCCCCATGTAGAGCATCGCTGCTCCAAATGGTCACGTCTAATCCTTATAAATCACCTCCAGACACATACAGGATCCATATACCGAGTATAGACCATCACTTCCACCATGAGCCATCTCTGCAACCTACACATCAACTCTTTCCACTATTGGCCATCTCTGCCCCAATATAACACCTCTTCCCCCTACAGTCCACCACTGCTACTACAGGTTACTTCTGCCCTCTATAGGCCACCTCTGCCATCTAAAAAATATTTCTGCCACAAACAGTCCATCTCTGTCCCTACCAATTACCTCGGACCTCTATGGGCCACCTCTCCCCTATAGGCTCACTCTGCCCCCTACATGACACCTTTGCACAATAAATGTTTTATTCTGATCACCTCTTAACTTTAGAACTGATCAGTTTATTGAAATTAATGTAAGATTTGTGTTTGAGTCTGTTAGCAGATGGTGACAAAGACAAAATCCACAATAAAAAAAATAATGGATTTTCTTTTTGTATTAATCTTTTTCTGTTTATGTCCACTTCACTAGGTCATGAAGGAAACTGATGTCTGCTCTGTGCCTGGGGGACTGGCCAGCATTCGCAGACAGTTTGAGAGTGAAGAAAAGTCATCCACTCGCGCAGTTACACAGTTTCAGTACACACAGAGATCTATGCAGGTGATTGAGGATAATTTCCTAACAGATTGTACTCAGCCACAGTATGGGATAAAGAGGATATTAGCAATGGCATAAAAAAAATATTGAATTTATTTCAGAATTCTAATGATAAATGTCTATAAAAAAACAAACATGTAAATCAGGATAAATGTATCGGGATAAAGTTCTGAAGATTTGTTCCACACATAGCTTTTTAGTATTCACAAATGCTAATTGCATGCAGGCAGCACCTGTGTGAATGACTAGCAGTTAGAGCTAGAAAATGTAAAAGCAGGCTCAAGAGACTCAAATCCTGTAAAATCCTAGCCTGCCTATCCAAATTCAATCCAGCCATCCACACCAGTGCTTTCTTCCTGCATGCCCCACTCCCTGCAGCGTTCGACATGCCGCTCTAAAGAAAAGATAAGGCTGAATACAGAACGAGAGTGGAGTCTTTAAAAGCTGCTTTCACTTCTATTATTTTCACAAATGCAACAACAGGAGCTAAAGTGCTCTGGGAATTGAAATATGCATTTCTGCCAGTTTGTCCTGTTTTGTCTCACTCTGTGTGAATTAATGTGAGCCTGAAAACAAATTATACTGTTTATTTATTCACAAGCCAGATCTGTAGGCTGATGGTGACACTCTTAGAATGGAGATTTCATTCAGATTTGCACAATGTCACTGCAGCATGCCTCTCATTAATGAAGGACCATCTCTATTGTTCTTGTTGATGCACACTATTAGAACATTAATTAGTCTTGCTTGAATTGATCGTTGACAGAATAGGAGTTACTCCTAATTATCTGTGGATTAGTGGAGGATATTTTTGCTGTGAGCTGTTAAAAAGAAGAGAGAGAGAGAGAGAGAGAGAGAGAGAGAGAGAGAGAGAGAGAGAGGAGGTTCAGACTCATGGTAGAGAAAAAATAATGTGTTTTGAGATAAGCAGATTCTATGCATTGATCAAAATTAAGACCTCCTATAGAATAGAGATTTGCTTTTTATGTGAGGACCAGAAGGGTGGTGTGTGTGTGTGTGTGTGTGTGTTCAAGTACAATTTTATATTGTATCTATTTATTTAAAAGTACCATTTTACCAGCTCCAACTCATTGATCTTGTGTTTGAGAGTTTAAGGCACATCCCTAAGCTGGTGCTGTATGGATTGCTTCTGGCAGGGTTAAACAGACCAAATGCAAAATAACTGACTAAATATGGTCTAATTTGTGCTATTATAGGCACACTCCCTGTTTGGCAAAGCCTTTGTGTACTCATTATAGCTATTTGTAAATTGTTAATTAAATACAATTTCTCTTCTTTATATAATACTATTTCTATTTCTATTTCTATTTCTCTATTTCTCTCTCTCTCTCTCTCTCTCTCTCTCTCTCTCTCTCTCTCCATGTGTGTGTGTGTGTGTGTGTGTGTGTGTGTGTGTGTGTGTGTGTGTGTGTGTGTGTGTGTTTATTGCCAAAAGTTTGTGGACACAGTAAGTGTGGTATGTACTTTTTGAGCATAACATTCCAAGTTTAGTGCCGACTTGATCTTGTAATTTCCTCTTTTAGACTTTGAAGTATGATTTTGGACAGCTTATCAGCCACAAGGGTGTTAGTAAAGTCAGGTACTGATGCAGGATGAGGAGACCTGAGGTGCAGTCAGTGTTCCAATTCATCCCATAGGTGTTCAGTAGGGTCGAGATCAGAGCGCTATAGCAGGCCACTCAAGATCTTCCTCTTCAAAGCATATCTTCAAAGAACTCACTTTTTGCACAGGGGCATTTCCATGCTGGAACAATTTTGGGTTTGTGAGTTGAAATGAACACAAAATGTAATTATACCGTATCCAAAGACTTCCTAAACAATTGTGTGCCTGCAGCTTTGTGTTAACAGTTTGAAGAAGAACCACATATGGCAGGAAAGGTCAGGTGCCCCAATACTTTTGTCCATATAGTGTATGTCTTTGCATACATGTTGACATCATTAGAGATACTGCTTATTGAGCATATGTACTCTCTCATCCTACATATGCTCCATAAGCAGTATCTCTAATGATAACTGTACAGAACTGTTTGGCGTGTTTGCTACTCCATCATTAAATATGAAAAGACAGATAAAATATATTACATATTATTTTGGAGATGGTTTTCTTCTGACAGTCCTAAGCAACCTTGAAAGTTGCGTTAACCTAAACAACCCAAATTTATTGCCCCCCATTTAAATAAAACATACGTCTTTCCCTTTTTTCCCTCTACTACTCCAAGCCACAATATATATTGTGATTTTCTAGTAAAAAAGGTGTAATTTCTAATGGCAGTGATACAACCAATACTTTAATAGTTACATAAATTGCAGTAGAACCGTTCAATACTGATGTGGGTTTTGGGACTAAATGTACTTTATGTTTTAAAGCTTTAGCTAAATTATAATTATTACACATTTTGAACAGGTTTCACACCAGACTATTCAGCAAGAAGTGGCCTCTAGTGTTGAAAACCACCATGAAGAAAATGGTGAGAATTTATTACATTGATTCTTAGTGTTACATTGTTTATACAGTTTTCAAGTTTTGTTCTATAAAGCATGGATTTTCTTTTTGAAGATTTTATTACACACACACACACACACACACACACACACACACACACACACACACACACACACACACACACACACACATTTGATTATTTGATCATCAGCAAGTGTGACCACCTCTATAAAACTGAAGATTTTGCAATTTCCTAACATATACTATTTATGTCCATCTTACTGACCTGCTGCAATTGAACATAATTTAGCTTCAAAATGTTCCTTTATCTGTTTTTTTTTAAGTAACACTTACTTTTCAAGCCGTTTCTTTGCCCCAGTTTTAACTTTCTTTGAGATATATTACGACCATTAAATTTAAAACTGCCTTCTTTTTTTCTCAAAATAGTATATTTCCTCAGTTTATCTTCATGAGGATTATGGTGGATGTGGCACCTAGCCCGGAAACACTGGGTATGATGTACCTTCAGTGGGACCCCAGTCCATTTTACGTTTACATTTATGGCATTTGGCAGACACTCTTATCCAGAGTGACTTACAAAATCCATCTTGTGGCATCACACATACACAATCACTAGTGCCTGGGGCAAATTTTTAACATCCAATCCACCTAACAGCATGTTTTGAACTGGTGCAAAAAACGCAGAGCACATGAAGGAGAGCCACAAAGGCAAAGGGAGGACATGCAAAGTGCAACACTGACAGTAACCTGAGATCAGGATTGACTTCAGGGATCTGTGCCACCAACCCATGCTAGAATCACAATTATCTATTTAGAACAGAGACGTCCTCAAAAATAAAAGTATTCCCCCCAAAAAAATCATTTGGGAACCAAAATGCTTGAACTCTATTTTGGATCCCATGTAATATGCTTAACTGCTTCAATGTAAACAACGTATCCCATTGTGGCTACTTGTCTTTCTGTAATACTGCAGTATGCTAAAACAATTAGCACTGTGTAAACTAGGATCTTTTGAAACTGTATGAAAGGAACATTTTCATATTCATGCATATTCATGGAACTTTGAATTCCTTTTATAAGCGTGAAGGTGAAGAGCTGCTAGTAGCTTCTGACAGAATAGTCATTTATTTATCAATGCTTTTCCTCATTTCTGCAATCAGTATTAATTTAAAGTATATGATGTATATGATTGCAGAAGAAGAGGAGTATTATCCAAAACTCTCAGCCAAAGAACTGGCAAGGCAATTTGAGAAAACCATTGAGGAAGCTTCTCCAAGTAAAAAACATAAGGTAATTACCCATTAATATATATTTTTTTCTCAATTCACGCTGGGGATATCATATGCACTATGTACACAATAATAACCAACCATCATAGTACTGATAACATTAGTTTTTTTTTTTTGTTTTTTTTTGTTTTTGTTTTTTTTTACTTTTACAAAATTATTATTTTTTTTTTTTTTACTTGATTGCTCAATCATATCAGATATTTCAAGTATGATGAAAATGGGCTCTAGTACCTCTGCTGAATAACACAATCAAATTTTCTTTCCCTGAAAAAAGATTGAACATAAAGTCAACCATTCCCAGCAGGCCTTGGATGTAAACATATCCCATCAGGCCTTTATGGGGGACATGTCTCTCCAATCAAACACAGTAGGAGCTTCAGGAACAGATTCAGGGCATTTAGAACTTGAACCATTTGATAATGATGAAGACCTGGATTACTTACCACCTCCACCACCAGACTTACTGGAGGATTTCTTTGAAGACACCAGTTTTCCAGAGCCCCCTGAAACACCACCCCCAAAGAAGCACATAATTCACAAAGATCTATATAATAAACAGCGAGAACTACTTGAAGTGAAGCGTCTGTGCAAGCACATTCACCCTGATTTTAGGAAAGAGCTTGTGCAAGATTTATATAACGAGGTAAATGAGATGGACACGGATGAAGAGTTGGTAGGTGAAGTCCAGGATGCCATTCACCAGTTTGAACACAGTAGTAGCAGCCCTACCAGGAGCCCAGAGAGAGAATATCTGGAATGGGATGAAATCCTAAGAGGAGAGGTACAGTCTATGCGCTGGATGTTTGAGAATAAACCTCTTGACTGCATTAAAAAATTTTCAGATGATGATGAGGAGGAAAGCAAAAATGTAGTTCAACAAGAAATTATAGCTGGAGGTGATGTAAAAAACACTGCTCTTATGTTTGAGCCCATGTTAGAGCTAGACCCTATTTCCCCTGCAAAAAAAGCTCCTTTCAGTGAAATAGGTAAAAAAGATGTTCGGACAGCAGCCTGGTTATTTGAAACGAAGCCGATGGACTCATTAAATAAGATGCATGATGATGGTGAGCAAACCAAAGAGGTTGTCTTCACACAAGAAGCAATGCATGGTAATGTGAAATCTATGCAGTACATGTTCGAAAATAAGGGAATAAATTCTGATACTGAAACCATGGATGAAAATCACCTCCTAAGTCTGAAATCTGTCATGGAAGAGATTAAAGGTAATGTGAAGATAACTGTCTGGCACTTTGAGACACAGTGCATGTGTGTTTTACGGGAGCACTCAGGTCAAATAGTGGAAATTACCTGTGTTCGGCGTGAAGAGACAGAGAAAGGTGATATCAAAACATCACGATGGCTTTTTGAGACACAGCCTTTTGACAAAATCAGCAAAGACCTTTCCGAAGTTAGGCTCATCTCCAGTATTTCGTTGGAAGACAGCATTGAAGGTGATGTAAAAAGAGGAAGATGGTTATTTGAAACAGAAAAGCTAAGCTCTTCAAATGAAGAGTGGGAAAAGATGCTTAGACAACAGAAAGAGGAGATTCTTGGGGCTGACGTTCGAAAACAATGTATGGTATTTGAGACTCAGCCCATGGATACTCTGAAAGATGACTCTAACTCTAGACCCATCATGACTGAAATCCTTGGTGGTGATGTACAAACAGTAAAACATTTATTTGAAACAGCACCATTAGAAGAAATGAAAGAACTGCCAGAGGTGGGGAAGCTGAAGAAAAGAGTGGCAGCTGATGAAGACAAAGGGGACCTACGACATCAGAGATGGATGCTGAAGAATCCGCTTCTAGAGGACATACAAAATGAGAATGATGGGCTTGGCCAACTAAAGAAAATAGTGGCTTTAGAAGAAGAGAAAGGTGATGTAAAACATCAAAAATGGCTTTTTGAAAACCAGAAACTCGAAGATATCCAAGAGGAAAAGAAGGAAGTAAAGAAAATTATTAACATTGAACAGTCAGATGAAGAAAGCTACAAAGGTGATGTGAGGGGGAATTGCTGGGTATTTGAGACCCAGCCTATGGACACATTAAAAGACTTTTCAAATGCCAAACCTTTGAACACTGAAGAAATTGTTGGAGGGGATGTTCAAAGTGCCAGACATTTTTTTGAAACTGTTCCACAAGATGAGTTGAAGGAACTTGCTGAAGTAGGGAAACTAAAAAAATGGATCACAACTGAGGAGGAGAGGGGTGATGTTCAGCACAAGAAACTGGTGTTCGAAAGTCAGCCACTAGAACAAATTAGGGATGAGAAAAGAGAAATAACTAAAACAGTGAATGTAGAGGATATTGAAAAAGTGGATGTAACAAATTACATGCAAATCTTTGAAACATATGATATGAGCAGATATGATGAAAGTCAAAAGATTCAAGTTGAAGGTGTGACTAAAGGCTCTGTACAATCCAACAAAGAGCGTTTTGAATCTTCACCAGTTTATGCCATGCAGGATAGCTCAGGCCACTTTCATGAAGTGAAAACTGTGTGCCGTGAAGAGATTGTGAAAGGAGATGTGAAAACCTGTAAGTGGATGTTTGAAACCTGCCCTATTGACCAGTTTGATGAAAGTATAAGCAAGTACCAAGTCATTAAAGGGATTACTCAGCAAGAGGTCGAAACAGGTACAGTCAAAACAGCTAAATGGCTTTTTGAAACACAGCCTCTTGATGCCATCAAGTACTTCAGCAACATTGAAGATGAAGAGTGTGTTATTAAAGAGACAAGTGATATAGTGAAAGGTGATGTAAAGACCTGTAAATGGCTATTCGAGACCAAACCGATGGATGCGCTGTATGAAAAGACTGAGCTCAATAGTGAAAATGGAAATGCAGAGGTTCATAAAGGTGACGTTAAAACCTGCACCTGGCTTTTTGAAACTCAAGCGCTTGATACCATCCGAGATGAGTCTGAGAATGTATTGCAGGCATGCACTGTAAAACAAGAAGACATTCATGGAAAAGATGTGCGCACAGCTTGCTTCCTCTTCGAAACCGAGAATATTGAAAACATCGCTGGAGAGGACTTATGCACTTTAAAGCAGGTAACTGGGATTGATATTCAGTCTGGAGACGTATCACGAATGAAATACATATTTGAGAACCAGTCTTCTGATGTCATGACCTCCACCTCAGAGGAATTCATGCAGCAGCTGAGGTCAGACCAGGCTGAGGACATTAAAAAAGGAAATGTAGGAGACTGCAAATGGCTATTTGAAAACCATCCAATAGATACAATCAATGAGAAGCCAAATGAAGTACAGGAGATGCGCACTGTAACTGACATCCAGGGAGGTAATGTGGATAAGGGCCGATTCGTTTTCGAGACCTGCTCCTTAGATAAAATCCAAGAGATCTCTTCTGAGTCAGAGGTAAAAAAACTACAGAGAATAACCTGTGAGGATGAAGAGAAAGGCGATGTTAAAAATTACACAATGATGTTTGAAACTCAGCCACTTTATGCCATCCAGGACAAAGACGGATATTACCATGAAGTGACCACACTTACCAAAGAAGAGATACTGAAAGGGGATGTAGTAGGCGCACAGTGGTTATTTGAAACGAAGCCGCTTGATTCCATTAGAGATACTGATGAAGTCTACCTAATCAAAGCTGTTACTCAAGAAGATGTTATAAAAGGTGATGTCAATTCTGCTAGATGGAAATTTGAAACCCAACCTCTTGACAAAATTACTGATCACAGTCAAATCATTACCAAAACTGTGAAAGACATTGAAGGGGGTGATGTCAAGGCAAACAGAGAGCGCTTTGAATCTGACTTGATGTCACAGAAGTTAGTCCGTACTGTTAGCATGAGTGAGATTTATAAGGGCGATGTTAGGGCAGCTAAGTGGATGTTTGAGACTCGCACCATTGATCAGATCCATAGGGAAAACTTAGAAAACCAGATGGAGACAGTTGTTGTGGAAGAACAGGTCAAAGGAGATGTAAAACAATCTGTGTGGTTGTTTGAGAAAAATCCACTCAATAGCATCAACGAAAATGGGGAGCCTAAGCAGCTCATCCGTGAAGAGATACCCAAGGGAGATGTGAAAACAACAACTTGGCTTTTTGAAACTACTCCATTTTCTGACTTCAGTGCAAACAGTGAAGTGAAAACTGATATCACTGGTAAAAGTATAAAAGAAACTCTTAATGAGCTATACAGTCACAGAATGGTAGAATCCAAAGGGATTATAATAGAGACTGATGAGATTGGGGATGTGCGCATGGCTAAGTATAATCTAATGAATAAAGAGCCCCCTGAGATTCAGAAGGAAGAAATCATCAAAGGAGACTTGCAGAACATCATGATGAATCTCCTCAGCAGGCAAGAGACAAAAGAAAAAGGAATTGTTATCAGTGCACAGGAAAGAGGAAATATCGGTAGCACTGTAGAACAGCTGCTCAACCAGGAGTCTAGCATTAATGTAGAAAAAGAGGAAATTATTCAAGGTGACATTCAAGAAGCCATAAACAACCTACTAAAGGAAGAGAGCATGGGCAAGCATGGCATTCCTGTTCAGGAGGATGAAAAAGGAGATGTTTGCATGACTATCTATTCTCTTTTAAATAAACAAGAGAATTCCAGTATTGAAAAAGAGGATGTGATCAAAGGGAATGTGAAAGGCTGTCTAGAAAAACTTTATAATCCTGACGAAGAAGAAATTGTTAAAATTAAGATAGATGACACAGAAAAGGGAAATGTAAACTTTTATTCAACTTGCATTGAGTCCGGGGCTCTGGATTATCTGAAACAGCTACAAACAGAACCTGATGAGATAGAAATAAATAAGCAAGAAAAGGAGGACATTTTGGTTGGTGATATTAAAGGAACAAAACAAAGCCTTATGCACAATCAGGCTCAAATCTGTCGTCATGTAGATAAGGAACATATTGTGCCAGGGGATGTCTTTAACGCAGTCAAAGTTTTCATGACAGAGCCTTCAAATGAACATTTCCATAAAGAGGAAATAGTAGGAGGTGATTTAAAAGCCACTCTGAACTCACTGACACAGTCTATAAATCAGTCTGTTGTTCTGGAGAAAGAGGAGATTGTAAAAGGTGACATATCCACTGCCCTCAAGTCTCTTCAAGATGCCCAAGTGCATCCTAAAGAGGTAGAAAAGCCTGAAATCATCCCTGGCAACATTAAAGGTGCATTGAAATCACTGAAAGACTTGGCTACTGCTAAAGTTGAAATTGTTATTGAAGATTTAGTTCCAGGTGATATTAAAGGCACATTAAAATCTCTGGAGGATGCCAAACATGCAGTGAAGGAGATAGAGAAAGCTGAAATTTTAAAAGGTGACATTAATTCAGCCTTGCAAAGTCTACAAGAGGCTTCTAATGAGCGAAAGCTTTACCAGCAAGAGGTAGAAGTTCAGGGAAATGTAAAAGGGACAATTCAGCTGCTACTAGAACCTCCTTCAACTCCCAAAATGCAACGCAGGGCCAGCACAGAGGGTGACGTGAAGCTGTCAATTAAATCACTGTATGAGGCAGAAGAGCAATCGCAGTCTGAGAAAGAAGAGGTGATAAAAGGGGATGTTAAAGGTACAATAAAATGCTTGCTAGAGACAGCACAACGAGCAAGCCCAACGATTCCCATAAAAGAACCTTTAAGAAAAATGAAGCTTTCCAAAGAAAAAATACAGTCTTCTTCACATAAAGATGATCAGACACCTACCACACCAGTGAAGAATTTAAACAAAACAAGTAAGGCCAAATCAATGCAAAGTAAATCTCAAAAGAAAAATACACTCAGCAATCAAAACACACCTAATACACAGGATTCAAATACCACTGTGCTGGAACACAAAACAATATTACAGACTCATGAGGTTAAAACTTTAAAGACTGAATTTCGCAACCTCAAGACAAACCTTAAAGGTATGATAAAATCAGATAAAACCAAAGAGGTTCCTGCACTATCTCTCCGAGCTCCTGTGCCTGAGCCTGACTTTCCTGCTCCTCCAACTCCTCCTCCAGATTATGATAGCTTTTCCTTTCCCACCCCTCCTCCCATTATCCATGGTGATAATGACCTTCCTCCACCACCTAGTCCTCTTCCTTGTGACTCGATAAAATCAGATCCTGAACATTTACCTCCCCCTCCTACTCCACCACCTCCTCCTGCAACTGAACAAGAGTTCCTTCCCCCTCCTCCAACTCAGATGGAGCTAGACCTTATTCCCAATATAACACCAACAAAGCCTAGCAAAATGACAGTAAAACCAGTCAAAGCTCCAGTTCTATGTAAAGTGCCAAAGCTGGAACCGGTCATATATCTTGATAACATGGAAATGCATTCCAAATCAGCTCCGCAAGAACCTACAAAAAATGAAACTGTGAAAAAAATCAGTGTAGAACAGACAGAATGTATAGTTTCATTGGTCCCATCTACTCTGGTTTCATCTGAGATCCAATCATCTATTTCAGTGAAGCCACCTGAGTCCCCACATCCTGCCTTAGGTCTCATTCCTCCGGATTCATCACCAACACCATCTCTGATAAGTAAGTTCAAAACTCCATTAATTAAAGCTGAGCAAAAATACAGACATCAACAAAAGGAGAGCCACACTTCATCCAGCTCACCAGCTTTTGAAATAGACATGCACGAGTCTGTCAGTGCAGCCCTTGAAATGCTTTCCTCAGGAGGCAGGAGCACTGTACATTCTGAAAAGGGCATACCATTTGATTTCCCTCAAGAGAAAACAGAAAATAATGTGACTAAATTAACATCAGACTCAGAGGTGTATGATTCATCCAAGAATGCAGCACATTTAGAAGCTCCACCAAGCAAATCTTTAATCTCCACCACAAATAAAAAATCTCCTTCTGAATCTGTGATTATTTCCTCAGATAAACAACCCATAATCTCTAATCAGACATCTCAAAGCTCTTTGGTTCAACATCAGACCACATCTACCACATCTAAAAAGAGGAAAAAATATCGATCCTTGACGACTAGTATTCAGCAAGTGACCTCTACTTCTGTTAAACAGACAGAGATGGTTATCAGCAACTCTGCTCAGGTAACTGCAAATGTGCTTGCACAAGGTGAAGAAAAAGATCACCCAACTGTCTCTACAGATGATTCTGTGAGCAGTGCAATTGGGATAGAAAGTGTCCAGAAACAGATTGTAAATAATAGTTTGGCTCAAAAATCTGCAGTCCAAGAAAGTAAGAAAATGATTCCTGCAAAATCAGAGCAGAAAAAGACATCTCTTGATCAGGGCAACTCCACACAGTTAACTATGGACACTGATATTAAAGAAGCTGAGCAAAAGGTTCAGAAAGCAAAAAAAGGCCGGAAGAAAGATGAGGGCACTGAAAAAAAGCCAGCAGCTCAAAATCAAGTGGTAAAGGTGGCACCAGAAAATGTCCAGGTGACAGAGAACAGAGAGAGGAAAGTTACAGAGACAGAGATTAAAGTAGAAAAACAAACCACACAAAAGCAGGCTGAGGATGGTCTTGCCTCTCCAAAGAAAAAGAAGAGAGCTAAATCCAAGAAAGATAAGGACACTGCTCAACAAGCCCAAGGGCAAACACAATGCAATAGCACTCTTCCCCTGCCTGCCCTCTCCTCAGAGGTAAAATCTCCAGTTTTGACATCTAATCAGAAACAAGAGCAATCTGGAGTGGTGCAGGCCCACAAAACCATTCAAGGAGAACACATTGTGGTCCACAAAGAGAGCACCATTACAGAGAGTAAAGTTCAGCAAAGTTTGCTGCAACAGGGCACTATGGTAAAGACTCAGAAACAGGCCAAGATCTCTCTGAAAAAAAGACAAGCTGACAGCCAACAGAAATCTAAAGATGAAAGCATAAATGTGACAGGGGAGCTGACACAAAAGACTTCTACGACTTTGACAGAGAGCACAGAGGCATTACAAAGATGGGCAGAAGCTCAGAAGTTGCTGTCTTATATCTCAGAGTTACAGGAAGTTACAGAAAATATGGACTCTAAGAGTGTGAAGACATTACTCAATGAAATCCCAGAGTGGTTTATTGAACCAGAGGAAAAGAATAGCTTGGTAAAAGCTGTAGAGGAAAATAATTTGGAGGAGCTAAAAACAATTGTAGCTCATGTACAAAATCTCGTTCAAAAAAAGGTAATGGATGTTGAAAATATTGTCACAACTACTGAAAAACATGAATGTGAACCTACATCTGAAAAAATGCATTCAGGCAAGATTTCAAAAATCACTATAGACTCCAAAAAAGTTCAAAAGAAAGCAGAGGGGAAAAAAAATACTCGTGAAAGTCGTAAGCAACAAGGCAAAAATCCTCTTGATCCAAGATCACCATCACCTTCATTAAAAATGCGTTCACCTTCACCCACATTTATTACTATTGAATCGACAAGAAGAAGTGAATCACCACAGAAAATAGTGCCATCACCTTCACCAAATCCACCTACTCCTCCGCCACGCCGGTCCGAAACACCTACGTCACGTTTAATTAGAGCTTCTCCATCACCAACTCTAGATAGAGCCAGCAGTCTAACAAGGCTCAGAGAAGCAACAGCTAAACTTTCTCGTGGACCTTCACCTGATCCTGCACATCATCCTGTGCCAGTCACTGGGAGGAAGTCTGAGACTGTGGAAATTCCATCCACATTTCATTGTCATATCAAAACTGATTCTAATTCTGCTGAGGATAGAAGAATCCAAAAAGAGCGTAAAGACTCTGAATGTTCAGAGGAAGTGGTAAAATGTTCTCGTGTCTCTTCTCCTAGTCTTGCACACCATCCTATACCAGTCACTGAGAAAAAGTTTAAGAGTGTGGAAATTCCCTCCACATTTTATTGTCAAATTATTGGTGACTCTAAGCCTGCTGAGGATGGAAGGATTTTAAAACAGCGTAAAGACTCTGAATGTTCAGAAGAAGTCGTTAAACTTTCTCGTGGACCTTCACCTAATCTTGCACATCATCCTGTGTCAGTCAGTATGAAGAAGTCTGAGATTGTGGAAATTCCATCCATATTTCATTCTCAAGTAAAACGTGATTCTAAGTCTGCTGAGGACAGAAGGACCCTAAAAGAGCGTAAAGACTCTGAATGTTCAGAGGAAGCTGTGTCCAAAAAGGAGACATCAATTCGGCAGAGGGTTCAGGAAGTACAGAAAGACACCATTTACATCCCTGAGAAGTTAGGGCTGAATATGGAGGAAAGTGAAAGTCAAGTACCAGAGAACAAAGAAGACTTCCTAGAGGTTGACTTTTCTGCATTGGTCAACAAATTTGAGAGCCCAGATGCAAAGATATATATTAGGAAAGAACCTACTGATGCCCTAGCACAATTTCGCATTGAAAACAAAGCCCTGGCTAGACAAGACCAGGCAAAGAATAACAACAAGTTTGTAAAAGACAATTTTGAAATGACTGAGCAAAGCTCCTCTGTAAAAGTAGAGAGAAACAAACAGAAAGTGCAGATGTCAAGAGTAAGCACAGTCACACCTCAAGATTCAAAGCTTGAACCTGAACAGACCTCAGCTCTGGCTCTGCTCAAAGATGTAATGCTGAAACAGTCAGTCGATCCATATGGAATTTCAGAGACAGAAAACATTACAGAGCATTACTCCACTGTCGATGAATCTGGCATGAAGATAACCGGGACAAGAAGCACCACCACCACATCTAAACAATCTGATAGGGTCTCAGAACATGTTCCATTCTCGTATGCCGATGCTGTAAAGAAAAAGGCCCCAGAGGTTACGGTATCCCCTGAGGCCTCTGCAGAAGAATTATTGAAAAAATTCCATGAGATGTGGACTGAGAGTGAGAGTGTGTTTAAAAGTCTAGGCTACAGTGTCTCAGGTGAGGGAACCTCTTAGATTAAACAAAGTGTGCCATTACTGACAAACATGCTAATATTGCATGAAAGGATTGGAAATTAACTGCAAGAATTGGAATCAATGCCTGCAAAACACATGCATGATGTAAGTGTGTACAATATTCAGAGTACAAATACAGTGAGGAGAAGAACTATTCAGACCCTTTTGCTTTTGTTAGTTATCTAATGTATTATACGTTTAGCATGAATATTCTCTTGAATATACACACAGAATGTCACATACAGATTTATATGAATAAAAATGTAGATAATTAAAAGCTTAAACAAAGATATGTCTAAATTGCAACATTTTAACCTAGCAACATTAGCATAAACATTTTTACAGTTTTGTTGTTCCTAATTAACATATCTCTGTTCAGCTTTTTTGCCACATTGTAGTTCAATTATGGCACAATCATCTTGGAAAATTATCCTGACTTCCTCAAGGTTATTGGTAGGGGTCTCAAAAAGAAGCTTAGAATTTCAAAATCCATACATTTTGAATGGGATTAAGGCAGGTGTCTTATGGGAGTTTTTGAGTGTTTAGGACATTTTAAAACATAGATCTGTTCTGCAAATTCTGTTACTTGGGCCAGTGAGATTCTTTTTCCCCGGTATTACTGCATGTGTGCAAGACCGAGGAATATGTCCTTATTTTCTGATGCTCATTTCTAAGTTACTCGTAACTCTGTTGGCAAGAAAAATAAAAAAGCACAAGTCTGTGCTTATATGATTTCTGTTGCAACTTGAGTTAGTGAGCTCTCCCTTAACCCAGACTCAACGCGTTACAACGGCTTGTATCTAAACAGTAGCCTACCAAGAAAGTATTCGTTCACTGTCTTCCTCCTTCCTTTCAAAACTATTACTCTTGAGAGTTTATCTTTTGGCATCATTCTCGTGTTTAAAAATCACAATCGGTAACTCTTTTCCCCCGATGCCGTGCAGCTCAGAACACAGGTGAAGTGCGTGTTTTCATGCCCGGTTGTTTTAAAATAATCCAGACATGATTCAGAATGTACAGGTTGTTGCTTATTGTTTGCTGTGTAACTGCTGCTTTTAGGTTTCTGCAACTAATTTCTAGTGGTTGCTGGCTTTTCTTCATCCTTATGAAGAGTGAAAGATCATTCTGTTAAACTGTGAACACATGTCCAGAGAAAAATAGTTGTTCTTTCATTAACTTTCCACCTGCATATTATTAAACAGGTTGAACTGTCAAGAATGTTGAAGATATTTTGTTGTTTTGGCTTTGTGGCCTTTTCCTTTCAAGTCTTGTTGAATAATGTTGTCCCTGAAATCCTACTAACTATGTGAACATTTATAATGACACTATGTGCAATTTCGCTTAGAATTATTTTCTACAGTATTTATATTTAAAACTTATTTATAGTTTAGATTCAGGTTCCCTGGTGGTCTAGAGGTTAGGATTCGGTGCTTTCACCGCTGCGGCCCGGGTTCGAGCCCCGGTCAGGGAACCAACAACAGCCATTAGGGTTGCACAAGCCAGTGCACTCTTAGTGCTGGTTCCAAGCCTGGATAAATGGGAAGGGTTGCGTTAGGAAGGGAATCCAGCGATAAAACATGTGCCAAATCGAACAAGCTGATCATAAATATGGATGATCCGCTGTGGCGACCCCTAATGGGAGGAGGAGACACCTGCCTTAGACACCTGTCTTAATCCCATTCAAAATATGTGAATTTTAAAATTCTGAGCTTCTTTTTAGATGCAATTAAATTTTTTTGTTGCTGTTTTTTTACATATTATATATTTGCTTATGCTTATAAATACATATTTATTGTTAAAATTTACAAGACAATTTTTTAAAAGTAGATATGGAATGGAGGTTTACATATTGAATAATAAAAATGCAGAATACTTATTTCCTCTCACTGTATTAATGGTTGACAACTAATTGGGCTGCTGTATGCCCAGAGTTGATGTAATGCATCTGTTTTCAAACTTTATCTCGCATAGCGTTGCGGTTTCAACATGCTCTCAGAGGTGACATTCAATATATAAATTGCATAATGACTGCATTAAAGACTGCAGAAAAAGAGCACACTTATTAGTTTAGCATTTTGTTTGCCGGTTAGTTGGAAGTCCTGTTTTTAACGGCCTCCTTTATCTCCACCTCACTTTAATGGCACAAAGGGATATGATCGGTTCAGCAAAGAAATGCACACACACAAAAAAAAAAACCCTTTCTTAATAATTACTTTCAGCAAACCTCAAAGAAAGACAACCAGAGAAGAGATAAAAGAGAGGAGGAAGAGCAAACAGAACCTCATTGAATCACACTATGATTGTGTAATATGAGCTTTTTTAAAAGCTAATTTTAAATGCAATTTTTAAACCTGGTTCTAATTTATGTATCAGGTCAGACCTGTACCAAAACCATGGATGACAACAACAATTTAGAACTTAAATGTTTTTCTTTAGTAATTTTAAAGTACTTACATTAATTTATGCCTTTAGTGATCATTGTAAATGTGTTTAAATGTGTAATTATTCTAATACCAATTAATACAATTTATAACACAAAAGATACATATGTATATTAACGTATATTTAAAAAAAAATGTATGTTTATGATTAGAAAGTTCTAGCTATAAGATATTTTACTCAATAAAGTCAGGTCATCTAGCACTGTGGATACCAAAGGCATAGAAAGCAAAATAACTTATTTAAGGTTTAACTCAATTTGTATCGTTTATTTCTTTTTAGACGCGAGTTCCGAAGTCAGAGCTTTGCACGGTGTGTCGGAAGAGAGTGTATCCCATGGAGGGTCTGATAGCAGACAAAAAGAAGTTCCATAAATCCTGTTTCCTCTGTGAACATTGCAAAAATAAATTAAGGTATGCCATATTCCTTTTTAATAAATGTATTTACTGAATATTTATTCTGTGAACTACAGAAATGCATCTAATTGCTATGATAACTGCAGCAAATACACAGAATGATATGATATGTGAACTTTTCCCCCTATAATAATAAACAGCCTTGGAAACTATATCTCTCTTCATGGACATCTATACTGCCTGCCGCATTATAAGCAGCTCTTCAAATCTAAAGGACATTTTGATGAAGGATTTGGACAAATGTCTCCGAAAGAATTGCTGAGTGGAGTACATTTAACGAATGCCATTTCTGAAGATCACGACTGGAGATATTCCCTTTCACAAAGCAGCTTTGGTTCTGTGTCAGACATCTATGAAAAAGATTCTAAGGTACAAACAAAATCTGATCAAATCCCCCCAGTATTCAATAAAAGTTGTTTTTTGTGGCCCCCTCATTTTGACCCGCCAAAGAAGACCTTTACCATGGACCAAGACATACAGTTAGTAAAACCAGTGTGGCCTCCCAAGAGTGAGTCTCCAAAGTCTCCAAAACTCCAACGACGGAAAACATCACCGATAAATATGCTTTGTTCATAAGACAATAAGGCCGGCTGGGTGCAGCTCATATATGTTTAAATCTGCACAAAAGAAGAAGTGAATGATTAAAGGAATTACAGAAAGTGTAAAAACAGGGTATTGAACAATGAGAAGTGAGAATTGAGAACAAGAGAACAATCTCTGATGACACTTGAATAGTAATGAAAGAAAAGTGGATGATGTGGATGTAGAAAGAGCGGTGAATAATGGGGATGTAATGATTAAGAGTGACGTCAATGCAAGTTCTGTGAGTTGGAAGAATGAAATTGAATGTTAAAGGATATGAAATAGCATTTGAATGTAAAAAACAAGAAAGTAATAGCATACAAATTAATAATAATACAAACTGCAGTTAAACATCATAGAAATTAAAAGATGATTTGATCAGATAGAGAATGAGAGGAAAATTGAATAAATAACGAGATGCCATATGTAAAGGTCTCTGTATGTGCTGCTAATGAATGAATCCTTAAATCTTATATGAGAATTATCGCACATTGTCACAGTACTTAGCAAAATATTCTGTAAAGCTTTTTCCCTTTCACACTGTCCATGGAGAGAGTACAAATATTATCTTTTACAATTTGACCCAACTATTTTTGTATTCTGTCTAGATTTTATCATGAATGTTTCTCCCTATGATCATGCATTTGGAAGCACCTGGGGTGCATTCTAACTGAGTACATACTTTTTCTTATGTAAATGTCATATCTAATTGGTATTTGTTTATTTTGTTCACTGGTGTCCTACTCTAAACAGAAAATATTTTTAAATGGACATTTTAGAATAGTCTTTGTACAAGAGCATTCCTGATCGTTTATTCAGGTCAGGCTGGTTCATTGGTGCATCTTGCAAAATTATTGATCTAAGAAAATTAAACAGCTCTAATAGTCAATGCCTATCTTGTATTTATTTATTTATATTGTATTTAATAATGAGATATTTTCATCTGTTCATTCATCTTTAGAAAGAACTTAAACCTAAGAACACTATTGTGCAGACGCCATGATGAAGCTCACTCACTCGCTTTCAAGGCACACACTTTTTACAAACTAATTCGGACATATGGGACATTTGGCATTGCCAGTCCACTTAGGAAAAAAAACAGAAACCTTAGAAACCCATGAAGACACAGAAAGAACATTTTAAACTCTGCACACATAGTAATCCAAGCTCAGAACTTGGAACTGGGAGGGAACAGCAACACTCACTGTAAAAAAATAGCTCACAAAATAGCATCTCCCAGATTTTAAATGTACATATATTACATATTACATAAATGTACATAGTATTTTACTAAGAATTTGAGCTCATTTGTAGTCTTTTGTAGAAACATCTTTCAATTGTTCACATTTCATATTGTGTTCAACTGAAATTGTAGCTGTATGCTGTAATTTCATTACTGTCTCCATAGAGGCTGAGTTCATTCGGATTTTAGGAATAATCAGCAGGTGTAATGGAACCCTATCCATTTTAACTTCAGACTTTTTGTTGCATTTGCTTACAATTCAATCGTTTCTTTCTGAGTGCAGTTCATGTTCAATAATCTTCCATTTCAAGACCATATGAACTGTCTTTATTCTTTCATAAGCCCTCCAAGAGCACAGTCTGAGCCATCTTTCATTAAGTGGCTGTCAGGTTGGAGTACACAGAGTTGGTTATCACATAGACCCAAGATTGTATGAAAACATGTCTTTGTTAGATTGCTTGGTGACAACAGTTCTAGCTGTCGCCTTTGGGGGAAAATTTTTAATTTTGCTTAATTAGTTCTATTCAGAGCTCCAATTAAACCACAGGAATTAATTGTAGGAAATGATTAGAAAATCAGGATAAAGTTTCCTAAATCATATTTTTTTATGATAGTAGGTAGAATACAATGCAGTTTCCACTCAAGACTTACAATCGTGTGCAATATTATTACAGATAATTAATCACCAAAAACAGTCATGTAATATACTTGTTTCTTATACCTTGAATAAAAAAGAAACAGGACTAACTACTATGTTAATTCTGGTCACAGCTAATTGGACTGAAGTTATTAAAGACATAATCAGGCGGCTTATGTTATTATAGAATTCTCCTCAAAATGTATCCTGTTTCACTTTATATTAAGCATGACTGTGAACAGTTTACAGCACATTCGCAAGGACTGAATCCACATAGACATGGGAGAACATCTAAAGACAATAAAAACAGACAGTAGCCTGAGTTTAGGATCAAAACCAAGGACAGTGAAGATGTGAGGGTGCAGAATTATTATGGTTTGCTTAACTTAATCCACCACATCTCACAGGGATATACACCAAGCATACTTCCATCTCTCTGTTTTTGGTGATTTTGAGATAAATACAGTTACTTTTATGGTGTTTCTGAAGCTAAGGTAAATCCACTGATGGGTGGTTTGGCCCTTCAGCTTCACTATTTCTCTGACAAAAAGTCATTACCACTCTTCTTGATGAGGATGTGGAGGTTTTGGACTTCGAGCACTGGGAGCTCCAACGCTGTGCCTTTTACTAACATCTGATATATTGTGTCCTTGTGGTGCTCTGAGGCTAAACAAGTCAAGCAGGATGAAGTACAACCTTTGTGTACTTGAAAAAAAGTCAGTCAAAATCTCAAAAATATAATTCAAAATATTATTGGAGTAAAATTACTCATTTTATATTTCAACTTGAGTAAAAAAAAAAAAAAAGAAGCAATTGCTAGTTTCAAAAGTAAAATTTGTGATCTATGAGAACTTTATTTTAATAATTTATTCAACTGCAAATATCCCCTTCTTCTTCACACCATTTTTTTTTTCAAAAATGTCATGATCACCTGCGGCCTCATGACAGGTGATCAACTCCTGCAGTTTACTGTATGTATTCATTTAAACGAATTGGAAATGTTTTCCTGAATTGAAGATATTATCCATTAAAATGCAGTGAAGTAAAGATTTCAAAAAACAAAGATATATGTTAAAGATATATTTGCAATATGTACTTTAAGTACGGTAAAGCAGTAAAAAAAAATACTAAGTTAGTGCCTATCACATCACTAGACACAAGTAATAAGTAGTGTGAAACTGTCAACTCTCAACTATTCCTTTAAGGTGGTGACCTTGCTGACGTCACAGATGTCCTCACTGTTAGGTTTGCCTGTGTCTCCTAATTAGATTAGTGCAGGTTAAGCTGAAGCCCTCTTCTGAACTCTTCACCTCACCTGCATAGAAGCAAACATTGATACAATTAGGCGCGATCCCTTCATGAATTAATAGCACAATGACCAAAGTAAATACTTCTGTAGTACAATAAACTTTAATTACATATATAATCAATTCTTCCGTTATGAGCTCATTCCCTTTTTTTGTTATAATGTCACACTTTGGTAATGAAGCTAGTTCTTTTCTAAAATACTTCTTTGAATTACTTCACATCGCCAATCAACCTTGCTATGCAAAATAGCTAAGGTTTCCGAGCAGCGGATTGGCCGCGAAATCTTGAAGGGCGAATCCGATTGGTTCAGGTTCTTGTGAAGGGCGAGGCGCGCGCGCCGCGCTATCAGCATTCCTCGCGCGCAGCGGTCTGTCGTTTCGAGATGCCGAACGGAGCGCAGGGCGCCATAGAGAGCGGCTTCGCTTGCCTGAGCTCTCCGGTAAATGGGGTTTCTGTTTCTTCAATTTTTTTTGAAACCGCTGTAATGACTTGAACGCACTTTCCTGCAGGTGAAGGTATGCTGTGCTGTTGAGCTTCTTCAAATATGGTAATTAACTGTAATTTGAGCTTAGACTTAAAGATGAATACCTGTGGAGAGGAGGACGAATCGGTGACTCGGTCGGGTCATGATCAGATCTTTTTCCTTGCTTTGCTTTGTTCAGCTTGGTTCTTCTGCGGTTTGTTTATGACCCTGGTTTGTCCAAATGTTTGTGTTTTTTATTTATTTTATTTTTTTGCTTAATGCACGCGCTCCATGCTGTAGGCTGTAGTTTGCTTTGTAGGGACTTTGACGGATTGTGGTTAAAAAAAACCCAGAGTTGCTCAGGACACTGGACACATTGTAGCTCTGACGTTGTTTCTCTCGTATCAACTTTGGGATAATGGAGTGACATGTGCTCGATTTCGTGGCTCGTGCGTAAATTGCATGCGTGCATGCGTGCGTTTGAGCGTCACTCGTGCAGCCACAGGCACGGCGTTAAGGAACTGCAAGAATGAGGTAAGAAAAGGTGCCGCGTTAGAAACCGTGGCGAACCAATTGCTCACTCACGCATGATCTCGCGCACTGAAATCCGCAAATCAGACTTTTCACGTTCGTCTTGTCTTCCTCGCGAGTCACCTTGAGCCAGACTGGAATAGGAGGAACCTCATTCATAAAAATCGCACGCAAATGCACGTCTCTATTTCTCAGCATGGAAAATAGTTGCCTCAAAAATATCCACATGCATCTCCATCGACTTCTTCATTGCATTTGTTTTTGGGGAATTTGGAGACTATCCTGCAGGTTGCTGAAGAGTGACTTGAACCCTATCCAGTGAGTTTTCACTTCAGTCAGTTTAATCACGTCTATATCATGCCATCACACAATGCCATTTCACTGCAGACTGCATGACTTTGATGGATCTGTCTCTAGCTTTTTATATTTTATTTGAAGAAATTCCACCAGACTTGTACTAAAGCTTCCTGGCTGTTATTGCATAGCTTGTTCTACATTCTCAAATTGATAAATCTGCTGTCAATGTGTAGTCTATTTGCCTGGCTGTTTCAGTAGCTTTGTTTGCAAGCAGTCTAATTGTCTGATCTCTTTATCAGAATGAAAAACCTTGGTGTTGATTGGAAGAGAGTAACCAGAAAGGGAATAATACAATGACACTGCTATCCGATGGAGCAAGGTGGATACTTCGTAAATAGGAGAATAATTACCGCATTAATATTTTAATACAACATTAAAGCATTTGAACTGCCATTAACTCTGGTTTTTAAAAACAACCCCCATCTCTCCATGTGAGGTCCTGTTTCAAGTTGGGATTTTATTTATTGGACGAGTATGCAAGGCTAATAAAACATTCTTCTCATTGTGTGTACTTTCGCTGGATTCTTTTTCGGCTTCTGGCAGGATTCAAAGCTTGCTGGAAATACAACGAAGGTGATTGCAAACTCGGTGGAAACGTTGACCCGGTGTTGGCGGCATGTGATATTCCGACGGGACTAGGATGGCACCAAGTGTTGCTCTTTACATGCACTTGCATTGCAGATTTCGTGCATCGTGCACATATTTTTGTTGTGTTAACATTTACAGTTCTTTCTGTTCAGATTAGTAGTTGAATTTTGAAAATGTTCCCGGTAGCTTTCAAGCCTACTGGAAAGTTTATTGCATACAAGTTCTCAGGATATTCTGGATGAGAATGTATATAAAATAATGCGATTTTATTTCTAAGATAAATCATTAATTGTGATAAAGTTGGACAAGCAAACGGAGATGGTCCTTCTGTTTAACAACTCCATTCAGCAGCACAGAGACAAATGCGTGTCCTGGAACACCTGGCATGAAATCTCTAATCATTTTAAGGCCCAACATGGAAATATGCCAGACAGATGTTTGGTCTAATGTTTTCCCAGCTAGTCAGTCACTTGTATTCTTCTGGATGTAAATTTGGTTTCCGGCAAATATGTGAACATGGCTTGCAATGCCACATGCATGTCGGGTATAATCTCTGGCTACAAAGGGCACAAATGACGGTGGTAAAGGAAACCTGAAATGTTGGTATGGGGAGCGCTTTAATTCCCTTCATAGGTACATAGCGCCTTGTTTACAGCCGTGTCTTTCTAGTCGTATCAAGAAGTCTGTTCTGCTGGTCGTTATTTGAACAGCAAAGTAAACTACAGGATTAGCAGCCACAGAAAAAGAACATCCGGATAACTGAAAATTATGCAACAAGACAATAAAAAGCACACGCTAACAGCTGTCTTTTCATTAACAATATAAAAAACGAGTTTACATTGGAAAACCATTGTATTTCTTAAAAACCAAGTAAAGTTGATTCTTATATTTATGAAACGCAACTGAACAGCTTCAAAATGATCAAATATTTTAGCCGTCAGTTGGTAATGAAAATTTTCGCCTTCATTTCCATCTAGCTGTTTTGAACAACTTGGAACAACGACCCTTTCAAAGAGCAAAAATATTGAAATAGATAGACCTAAAATTAATAACCCTTAATATACTTGAGCGTCTTAACTGATATCAACCCACTGATCTCAAACCAGTGTGCTTTTAAAAAAAAAATAAAAATTTTTCTAGGCTTGTACTGTAGCTTCATTCAATCGCTGTTTTTGTGGAGTTTTTCTTGCCTGTCTCCTTTTCATGAGGTAAAATTCTGTTCATTTGGTTCTGCTCAAAAGGTCTAGTGAAAATATTGAAATAGATAGACCTAAAATTAATAACCCTTAATATACTTGAGCATCTTAACTGATATCAACCCACTGATCTCAAACCAGTGTGGTTTAAAAAAAAAAAAAAAAAATTTTCTAGGCTTGTACTGTAGCTTCTTACAATCGCTGTTTTTGTGGAGTTTCTCTTGCCTGTCTCCTTTTCATGAGGTAAAATTCTGTTCATTTGGTTCTGCTCAAAAGGTCTAGTGAGCCAGTCTATAGTCTTCTATTTTATTTTTTCACTGATTAAGTCCATTGTTGAGTTGTCAGCATGTTTTGGGTCATTGTCTTGCTGCTGAATGTTCCTCCTTATAAGATTGGACGTATTTCTCTGCAAATTGGCAATGTTTTTGTAGATTTCTGAATTTCTGTTGCTACCATCATGAGTTACGTCATCAGTAAATATTAATGAACCTGATCCAGATTCATAAAACGACATCCACCATACTTTCCTGATGCTTGTATTATTATTATTATTTTTTTAATCACATGCAGATTCTTAATTTGTTCACAATCCTTTGAGTCCTTGTTTTATTTATTAAAAAACAAAAAAACAACAATCTAACAGTACACACTTGGGCAACAGGGAAAAAATGCTGGTCACATGTCTCAATGTTGGTTTAATCAAACGGAGCCAAGTTCTGTTTTCCTAACGCATCTGAAATGAATATAATGGAATGAAATATGAAGTAATGATTTATAGGCTCATATTCATCTTTTGCGCTCCAACTTAAATTTGTTTTTACAAAAAAAACAAAACAATAGGTATTTCCATTCAAATATATTTGGAGAGGACTATATACTTAAAAAATTTGCATTTATGGGTTTTTGTAGCCACTAGGTTTAGACATTTGTGAAGTTTTGACAGTATATTTGTACATTAAGATTATATATTTATAAAATGTTGTGCTTTGTTCACTAGTTCATTTCACATGGACACTTTTTTCTTCTCTTCCCTAAATGGTTTTGCAAACACTCTGTTGACGTTGGGTTTTTTACGGAAGTGGATTTAAAATGATAAAAAACAGCCTATTTGGGTTATTCTAAATATTTATAAGGCTTAACTCGTATTTTATTTGCATTAATTTATTTTACTATTATTTTAAAATACATGCAACAAAGTAAATGACTAGTTTTAGTATACATTATATATGTAATGGATTATTAAGTATTACGTTTTTAGGCCTGTTGATTAATGTATAAATTCTTAGTTTTCTTGCTTTAGAATAACAATGTTTGGGAGATTATATAGTCCTACAGTATGTGATAAAATGTGCTGCTCTAAATATGTGTACAGGCTTCATAGTTATTTATGCTGTATTTTTTATTTTCTTTAGTAACAAATGTTACTACTTGTGTTGATTTGGTTTGTCCCGAAAAGATTCTTCCATGTCTCCCAGATACATTTTGGTTCGTTATCCATCAGGGTAAAAGCCAAAAAAAAAAAATCTGTAATCCATCTCTCTCTCTCTCTCTCTCTCTGATCCTGCCACATGTTGGTTTCAATTACACTTTCAGCTGGGCGCTCATCTACCAGCTGCTGTCACAGTGCCAGTCTCTTAACAGGTCTGTTTGGCTCAAAATGACCTATCTTAGATTTTTGCGAATGTTCAACTTTAAATCACTTGAACTTTCTGCATAAACCGTCTCAGATTTAATGAATGTTGTGATGTTTACGTTGTAAGCATATTTACGTTATACAGATTTTTTGGGCTTTTAATCTTCTTTAAAAAATGGTTTTGCAACAGAATTTACCACAAAATTGATCGATCATACCACTCCGTAAAAACTTGTATTGATGTGGTTCTGGACACATTGGTGTATAAAAACAAAAAACAGCCTTTAAGCACTGGTTAAAAGGTGACCACTGTCTAAATGAGAACTGGACAGTGATTTAAACTTTTCTTTGCAAGTTACATTTCAGCCATGTTTAAGCCGTGCTAAACGTGTTATTTTAGTGTGTGTGTGTGTGTGTGTGTGTGTGTGTGATACACTGAACAAATTATAAACGCAACACTTGGTTTTGCCCCCAATTTTATGTGCTGAATTTAGCGATCTTAGACTTTTTCGATGCACACAAAAGGCATATTTCTCTTAAATATTCACAAATCTGAAAACCAGTCAGTATCTGGTTTGCCTCATGTAGTGCAACAGAGTTGATCAGGTTGTTGATTGTAGCCTGCAGGATGTTGGTCCACTTCTCTTCAATGGCTGAGCAAAGTTGCTCGATATCGGCAGGAACTGGAACACGCTGTCGTATACGCCGATGAGGAAGACGAGCATGCAGATGAGCTTCCCAGAGACGGTTTCTGACAGTTTGAGCAGAAATTCTTTGGTTATGCAAATCGATTGTTGCAGTCTGGGTGGCTGGTCTCAGACACTCTTGGAGGTGAGATGCTGGATGTGGAGGTCCTGGCCTGGTGTGGTTGCATGTGGTCTGTGGTTGTGAGGCCGTTTGGATGTACTGCCAAATTCTCTGAAATGCCTTTGGAGACAGCTGATGGGAGAGAAATAAACATTCAATTTACAGGCAACAGCTCTGGTGGACATTCCTGCAGTCATCATGCCAATTGCACGCTCCCTCTAAACTTGTGACATCTGTGGCATTGTGCTGTGTGATAAAACTGCACATTTTAGAGTGGCCTTTTGTAGCCGGCCTGAGGCACACATGTGCAATAATCATGCTGTTTAATCAGCATCTTGATATGCCACACCTGTGAGGTGGATTGATTATCTTGGCAAAGAAGTGCTTAATAACACGGATTTAGACAGATTTGTGAACATTATTTGAGAGCAAAAATGGGGCAAAAACAAGTGTTTTATTTATAATTTTTTTCACTCTTTTCACTGTGTGACAGCAGTGAAATCTGCAGTAGGAATGACAGACTGGTTCAAGGTGGAGGTTGGACTGCATCAAAGATTGGCTCTGAGCCCTTTCCTGTTTGCAGTGATGGACAGGTTGATGGACGAGGTCAGACGGGTCTCCCTGGACTAAGATGTTTGCAGATGATATTGTGATTTGTGGTAAGATTTAGGGAGCAGGTTGAGAAGAGTCTGGAGAGGTGGAGGTACATGCTGGAGAGAAGGGGAATGAAAGTCAGTAGGAGTAAGAATAAATGTGTGTGTGAATGAGAGGGAGGGTAGTGGAGTGGTGCGGTTGCAGGGAGAAGAGGTGGAGGAGTTTAGGTATGTGGGGTCAACAGTGCAAAGTAATGGAGAGTGTGTTAAAGAAGTGAAAAAAAGAGTGCAGGCAGGGTGGAGTGGGTGGAGAAGAGTGGCAATAGTAATTTGTGATAGAAGAGTCTCTGTAAGAGTGAAAGGGAAAGTTTATAGGACTGTGGTGAGACCTGCGATGTTGTGTGGTTTAGAGACAGTGGCATTGAGTAAGACAGGAGGTGGAGCTGGAGGAAGCAGAGCTGAAGATGTTGAGGTTTTTGTTGGGAGTGGCGATGATGTACAGGATAAGAAATGAGTTTATTAGAGGGACAGCGCATGTAGGACGTTTTGGACACAAGGTGAGGGAGGTGAGATTGAGATAGTTTGGACATGTGGATCATGGAGTATATCGGTAGGAGAATGCTGAGGATGGAGCCGCCAGGAAGGAGGAAAAGAGGAAGACTAAAGAGGAGGTTTATGGATGTGGTGAGGGAAGACATGCAGCTAGTTGGGTTGAAGGAGGCAGATGTAGAGGACGGGGGTATGGAGACGGATTATCAGCTGTGGCGACTTCTAATGGCAGAAGCTGAAAGATATAATCATCTCTTCTTTTTACATTGAATTACACTTTGTGTAACTGAAAAGTAATGGTAATACTTGCACTCCCTTTTGCACAAGCATTGTTGAAACCAAATTTTCGCTGAATCTTTAGTAATTAGGCAGTTGAAGCTTTTTTTATAATTTTTTTTTTTTCCCCTTGGTAAAGGTTGTATTATGTTTCTTTTTTTCCCCTGAGGAAGTTCAGTAAGTTTGCTCCTCAGAGTAGAGCCCTTGAGTTGCAGGTGGTTCTATTTTGGAAGATTTATATAGTTTTGCTGTTCTGAATTTATTAAATCAGCTCTACACTTTTTATGGCCATGAGGAAGTAATCTGTCATTTCTGTGTGAATTATTTTTTTTTTTTTTTTTTTTTTTTTTTTTTTATATATATATAAATGTATTTACTTTTAGATATGTTTTGTTAGTCACACAGGTATGTGAACTCATGCACATATATACAGGTTTAGGGGGGGATTTCACTGTTTTTAATTATACTTTTGAGCCTTTTAGAGCCTGGTTTTGACTCCTTTATTTAGAAAAGCTTAATCTTGGTGGGGGCTTTCATAAAAGTCAGCATTAATTGATTTTTCAGTGACATTCTGACACACCATGAAGTCACTAAGAGCATGCTGGTAATATCGACATGTGAAATTAATTCCAGCATCAAGCAAGGAATGGTTTTAAAAATGAAATCTCACCGTGCTAAAGATCAAGTGGGCGCTTCCTGTGCTAATTTTTACATTTTCTGTTTGCGAAATCATTTTAAACAATCACACGGGAGGACTTGCATCTATTGTTAAGTTGAGAGAGTAAATTAATTCTCCTACTTTTAGGATATTTGTCATTTCATAGCCCAATAATCAGGGTACTTTGTTTGACTCTTGGGTTTTGAAATCTTTGTCCTGGATAAATGTGCTCATTAAGGTTCCGGCATTCATTATGTGTTTAGCGTGTTGTCTCTGGTAAAAGGTATTCATGTGGGAGAACTTCTGGCGGGTGTTAAACAAAGGGCAGTAGATAATGATCATCGTTCAGGTATTTAAAATCTGGTCCTAATTATGTGTAAATAGATGAGAAGCTACATCAAATGTGTGCCCCCTGGCTCAATCCTGTACCTGTTAAGATGTTTTGAGCGGTTTACCTATAGAACTATATGAAGAATGTTGTACATTTTTATTAAAAAAAAAATGATTAAACGTTTTTCCCCTTTGGGGAGTGCAGGTTATGCTCCTAAGCTTCAGTGGTTCTTTATGCGTCACTCTGAGCATACATGTACATTTCTGGATTGAGGGTAATAATTGTGTTTTTTATTGAAAGGCTACATTTTATTCACTGAGCTCACTAGCATGTCCATTGTAGAATTCTGCACCTCTTGGTGAAGTGATTCAGAGACTGGTGGCTAGTGTAAATTGCATCTGAGCAATTCAGATGGCCTTAAATTTCACTAACTCGCACTAAAATTCACAGTGGACATCAATGTGCGAAAGCCTTTTCTATTCCAGTATCGCACTCAATTCATGTTTTTATTTTTTTATTTATGAATAATTTCTTCTGTTTAATCTTACTGCAAAAGATTACATGGCTATTTATGTAAATTGATATTCAGTCGAGCAACTCAGCTTAGGTGCCTACTTCGCTGAAAGCCATGTCAATAACATTACATGGCTGGGACAACCGCCATGTGCGGAATATGTTAGTTCGAGTGCAGGATGCCTTAGATCCAGCCCGGAGGTTTGCCTAATATTGAAGCTTCACTTATGTGGTTTTCAGTCTGATGTTCTCTGGACTGTAACATGAAAAACAAGCAGCCAAGAGTGTCGAGACAGTTTATATTGTACAGAGTGGATAAAATATACAGTCTGCATGACTTATCTGAGCTTCTGTGTATGGAGAGGTAGGCTCAGACTGTATTCCATAGCCGCCATCACTCACCTTTCTGGTAATAAAATCTTTCTTTATTAAATTTGTTGTAGAAGAAACCAAAAGTTGGATACAGATGCCTTTTATGTGCATGGTTGCAGCTTTCATCTTCACTCCTGGTGCCATCAACTCTGTGATAGTATGGCTTCTGGCTGCCTGTCATAAAAAATGCCTGTCATGCTGCTGGAATTGTATGTGTGCATGCAGGTTTGGGGGCAGGTTTTTATACCTTGGTCTAGGAGACATTTTGCAGGAACCAAATGTCTCTACAATGAAAGGAATGCTTGAGAAGTTTAACCATGTGGGGATATGTACCAGGTATATGCAAGAAATTGTAAGTTTTTAATAAAATAAAAAAGCAGGCTGCTTGTTAAGTTTAATTTATGGTATAGGCATAGCTTAGTTAGCTATATTATAATTTATATAGCAATGTTATGGGTCTTGCAAAGATTTCAAAGGGGGTATGTGTGTGTGAGAGAGAGTGTGAGTGTGTGAGAGAGGGACACTTGCACCCAGATGGAATCAACCATGCTGTGATTATTTCAAATCCACAGAGAAGGAGTGTACAGAGCTCCAGGCTCAGCAGGGTTGAGAAAAGTTGGGTATGCAGCCTGTTCATGTGTACGTGCTGTTAAATATTACACTGTGTGCCATGGATCTCTTTGAGCTTATGGAGGGGGAGTTTATCTAAAATCATCTTTTCAGAGAGCCAAGAACAGAGCTGTGGTTCTGTGTCACTGTAGTGTATCAAGAGGAAAATGGTGCCTGTGATCAAACCCCTAAATACAGCTGCAGGTGAAAGCATTCTGCCAGACCATAGTCTTTCTTCTGTCTGTGATTTAGTGGCATGATACATTAAATGTGACGAGGGACTTATTTTTCCTTTCTGTGACACGAGTTGAAATCTGGCCAATCGCGTTGCCTTTGAGGCATCAAAAGCATAGTAGAAATGCAATTGTGCTTGAAAGAAAAACGTAAATCTGATTAACACTGAAGCACTGATCTCATAATCCTGTCATAATAGTTTGAATAGTTGATAGTTATATAATAAAGAAAAGATTAAATTATATTAGCCCTGTTCTTACATGGGTACAGAGCTTGGGGTCATCAATCCTAACTTGGTTATACAGCTTTTTTCATAACACTTTCTAAATCAATTTTGTTATGTTGCTGATAATGTTGCTTGGCTTGAGGTGTGTGTGTGTTTGGAAAACAGGAGTAATCACTATATTTTGATCACAAGTGCTTTATCCTTTAGTTTGAGCCTAAACCTCAGGTGCGGTGATCAAATGTGTAAATGCATATAAAACCATTTGTAATGCAGCAGTTTATGGTATAAAAGACCTGAGAAATGAACAGTAGGAGAAAAGCAGTTCAGTCAATTATAGTCTTTGTGAATGATTTTTGTTCTGGTTTTGAAAGTTTTAGAATTGTGTGCAATCGGAAGGAAATCTGATATTCGAACAAGCTGTGATCCCACATCATTTACCGCTTGCATACAAAACTGGAGTGACGTGATGTAGAACAGAACCAGTGCATCTGGTCTAAACTGTGTGCACATATCGAATATCCAAGCATGTACAATTTACTTCTTCACGATGCTCCTGCATCTACTGGCGGTGTGCATTTACATTTATCAAATTTTTGCGGGGTCACTTCTGGCATGTTGAGCCTTTAAGATGTGTAATTCAAACTTCCATACCAAAAAAACCATACATTCTGGCTATAACTCTATTAAGCATGCTGACTGGGGCAGAGCAGAGTTTTTCTAGTGTAGGAATTCAAACTGAATTCTTAAACGTTTCAGCCGTAATTATTATTTGGTTGAAGTTCAAAATATACTTCTACATTAGTTAAAAAACAAATCATAAATGTATCAGTGGTTCCATTTAGATATGTGGATTAGCGTTAAAGAGTAAAGTGAGCTGTTTATAGCTCTTCACTAATCATTCAAGCGCATGTCTGTCTAAATAGTATAAGACAGTATAAAAACATCCACCATGCTGCCTTGTACGATTGGCATCCAAAAGCTTATATCGATTCAAATATCTATTAGGTGCATTGTGCTGCTTGAAAAATGTCACAAGTGATTTACTGTGAGTCGCCAATTGGAAAATGGGACATGCTCTACACTTCGGATACAGGAAATCGTGATTTAACATGTCGGTGATCATTAGATCAGTCCTTGTTACTGTTTTGTAAGCAGAATTACTGTATTCTAGTGGACCATAATTTCAGTGGGTGGAGGTCTGTCATGATCATATGCACTGCTGTAGAGATTATGTGCATGGAAAACAAGATGACTCTAATATTAGCACTCTGGTCAGAGAAGCTGCTGTAATGGCAATATCAAAATACAAATGTCAGCTTATTTAAAGCTGGTAGTTCGCTAGCAACCTAACTCTTAAAGTATTATTAAACTCTAATAGAGAAGAGTTTTACCAGCTCTGTTCCCTTTCTAAAGGGAAGCCTGCTGGGTTTTTTGTTTTTTTTTTACAGAATATAATAAATAAAATGAGTTTAAAGGAAGAAACATACATGAACATTACACTGTAAGTATACCTGGGCACATCCCCAAATGAATACCCATGTCTATAGGCTTCTGTAAATAAATGAAACTAAATAAATAAACAAACAAATTTGGTCTTATTGTGTTAGACCTGCAGATAAAATTGTATAACCTGATTGTTACCTCATATAATCATGCTGACTTGTTTAAAAGGAAGTGCCTATAAGGCTTTATAGAAGGAGGCTATTGACGAGCAAAAACACCCTGGTTCTAGAAAGAACCCTGACTCCAAAGGGAACCCATCCTTATCTGAGTAACACAATGTCCATTCATTATAGATCAGCGAGTACAAAACTCTGTGGAAAGTGCAGCCCTAAGCCATTGTTGCGAACTAGGTTATAGTCCAGTCCATCTTCATGGTTTTTAAACCTTTTCAATCAGTGCACTGGTTAGCAGGTTTTAATACCAGAGTCTACCTGTAACTTAAACTACAGCTGGTTGGAGGCTCGATAACGATACAGTTTCAAAATGTTATTCTCATTCTTTCTCATATTTAACCAATTAAATATAAGGCTAGTATAAAAGCAAAAAAGCTGCAACTAACTATTTTGATAAATGATTAATTGGTCATTTATTTTCTTCTTTGATTATTCAGATACATAATAAATTCTTTAGTTTGATGTTTTGCTTATTATAACTATATAAAACCCTAATTCAGTGTTTTTATGTATACAAGTGCCACTTAAAGATTATCTTTAATGTAGTTTTCAAGCTTATAGGGGCTGCTTGTTGATGAGTGCATTGGGGATTTCTCTTTCAACAAATTCACTCATGCTGGGTTTTTTCTTTGTTAAAAACAAACAAAACAAACAAAACCGCATTTGAGTATGCAAGGTGAAGCAGTTTGTGTAAATCAACATTTATTGTATTTTGATGGCAAGTTGACAACCATACTTGAAAATCTATATAAAATATAATACAAAATTGTTTTGACAATCGTTGTTTAAAAAAAGATATTTTGTTCACTTGTGAAAATAGAAGCATCTAGAATATAATAAATGATATATACATAAATTAAATGCACAAACACTAAAAACAAGCATTTGAATGTAGTAAAGCATGTTTGAAAACTGAAGTTACTGTTGTAAAAGACAAATAATATAAAAAGAGAATGGAACAGAGAAACACAGGTGATGCTAACAGGCCTGATAAAAATTTTTTTATTGGAGTATAAATGCATAATCATTCGCTGATAACCACAACAGTGACCTAAAATGTGATCATTTACTGCTGCCCAACTAATCGATAATGGCATTTGTTGACAATGAATTTTATAATCAATTATTTTAGGTTTAATCGATTAGTAGTTGCCGCTCTAGATTAGAACTTTAAGCCCTCAGCCGGCAGGCAGTGTTTGGTGGGCTTTGAGCTTTGGGTGTTATTTTTATTTATTTTTAAACAGAGAGTACACCTTTCTTATGATCTTTCTAATTTGCAGCTGATCGGCTGATCCCGACAACTTGATAAATTTTGAAAATCGGCCAGATTAATTGGCTGCCAGATCAATCTGTTGACCTATAGTTGTAATACATTTGCTTAGGTTTCATAAATATCAAACTTTACATGTGCGGTGTAAAACAAAACAAAATTATTGCTAGTTTTTAAAAGTATTAGCATCCCTGACATGTCTAAGTAATATCCAGCATTGCCAATACTGATAACCTGTACAGTTATTACTTGTACTACTAATGCTTTTTAAAAGCATTGCTTTTGTTTGTCAGTTGAACCACATCAATTATAATTTTTTTGTTTCTAGTCATTCACTATAAATACACTGAGCGAAATAATAGACTGGCATTGATTAAGGTCAAAACAGCATTGTATCGCTGCACAGCACACCAGCAGGAGGGCTGCAGATGAAATGACCCTAAAGTGATCCGAATTCTGCCTGCCTCTCGAGCGCTGGTTTTATTTTATTCACTTATTGGCTGTTTCCCGTGCTCCAATATCTCATCAGAGGGGAAAGGCACAATCAATGTTCTTGGAGATGCAAGAGGCAGGCTGGTTACGAGATGGAAAACAAATTCCGTGCCAGGTTCGGTCTTCATAACTGACACTTTGCCGCGCTGATATTGAGCACTGCAATTTATTAGTGGCAAGAGCCCGAGCACTCTTAGTATAAATGCAATAACTCACAAAGTCCTGAAACCACCCAGGGAATGTTCTTAAGCAGACATTAGCAATTACACCAAACTCTAGAGAATACACCCCAAGAACCAGTTTTCTTGTCATTTTGTGCTCATAGGCAGCTTCTGTTGGGAGAAGGATTTATTTGCAGTGGAGTCTAAACGGGGATCAGGCCTTAGTTTTTTAAGACTGGATCATTTACAGGCATCAGGCCAAACACATGGTACTGGACCGGTTTCAAAGAAGGGATTTATTTAAACTTTAATGTTGATTATGCTTGTAGATCATCTTCAGATTGAGCTCTATATTTCTGTACATGATTGAGTAAACATTTTTAATACTTGAAGATGCATTTAACATGGACTGCATTTGACACTGATCTATATTGTGATTTAAGTAAAAGAAAATTGTGAGGAACCCAGCCAAATTTAATGTGGTAATTGTACACACAGCATGCCTTTTGGTATACTTTCTCTTTTAGCATTATTCAGCAGCTAGTTATGGTCCGCTAATTTGATTGGATCAGTAGCGCCTCTATGACTACTTAGATTTACTATATACAGACCTTACGAACTAGTTACGTTCCGAACCACCTTTTATAGCATGAATTTGTTCGTAAGTTGTTGGTGTTCACTATTGACTACGAATATCTCTTATAAGAGCTATGAATACGATCAAATAAACAATAAAATATACTAAAACAAATTAAAATACTGTATACAATATTTTGTATTAAGTAATAATAATAATTTTTCAGTTGTAAAATGCACTCTTGTTTCCGCGATATTGCACAGACTTAATTTGCTTATTCCTAGACTTTAGAATGATATTTGGAAAATGATTAAGTTGTTGCCATAAACTGAGAGATTAATTGAGCATGCTTAATGAGAAGTTAGCCAAAGTGTAACAGTCTGTTGTAAACCTAAACACAGCCAGACAATAACAAAACCACATGGAAAAACTACCTTAACTTTTAAGTCACTAAACCAGAACTATAAGCAGAGCTGCACATGTACATTAGATAACCCCCCCCCCCCCCCCCCCCCCACCCCCCCCCTGTAATAAATAACAGGTTGTGTTAAAAAAGAAAAAAAAAAAAGAAAATGAGTTTTGAGATTTTAAAGCAGAGTTTCCAAAAGCCAAATATTGGGTACATCAGTGACAAAAACATTGAAAATTATGTCATGTTTCAAGGTGAACATTCAAAGTCATGACTGTGTATGTCAAACACAGACAAACGTCAAAAAGGAACAATGGTTGCAAGACTGAGCTCAAAGAGGATGACATCAACCCATCTGCTGCAATCTGATGGATATGATGGATGACTCATAATGGAACATATTGGCAGCCATCTTGTTGAACTCCATTGGATTTGCAGAATTGTATACCAACAAAAATAGAGAAATTGAGGGGAACAACATGCACCCTGTGGTGCATCTTTATTTCTGAAGATGGTCCTATTGTTATGATGTTTCAGAATGACTACCCATATAACCAGAGCTAAAATTATTCAAGAGTGCGTTATTACACACGATAGTGAAGTCAAGAACCTTTCATAGTTTTGCCAATCCTCACTTTCAGACTTTAGTTCATCTATATAGGATGTTCTGAAGCACAGACTGCAAAGCAAAAATATATATATATAAGCACTATATTAAAAAAAAAACAAAAGTACTATATTTATTCCTTTAAGATCTGTAAGGTTTTCTTGCTGACAATTTCTCCAACATCCACCACAAACCGTGGGTGTGTGTGCTTAATACTAGGAAGGATGATCGAGGTAAATTTTTATTTTGGAGGTTTGAATGTGTGTGTTACATCCAGAAAGGATGTTGGGTGTATAATGTTTATTTTGGAGGTTTAAATACTCAAGGGACTTGCATCACAACCGTAACGATTTAAAGGACAGGAGAGACATCACATTTTTAAGCTACCTGTGTTTGTTGTATGGTTCATAAAGATGATTAGAATTTTTCTGTAAAAAGCCTCATCAAAAATAACAATATAAACCCTGCCTAAGATAGAAGCATGGTGAAGACTGAATTGTGTCTTCTGTCCTTGGCCATAAAGTATGTCCTGTACAACTGCATCCACGGTTATTGGATGAGCCAGAAAGCTTTGTATAGGGCTCATTCGTTCACTTATTTAATTTTGTATATTGTATATTGGCTGACATTGTGTCTTATGTGTAGGTTATATAGTTAAATCATAGTACAGTCACTAAATTTGTCTAAATTAATTTAACATTCCCCAAATATATGGCAATTGGTTGTCTAATGGCAAATTGTATTCCATTCTTTCCATTTAGTTTTCTTTGCTTTTATGGATATTGTAACAGTAATAGTGTAGTTGTTTCAATGTATAGTTATAACAATGTGAATACAAATAGTTAGATTAGATTTTTTTTTTTGCTCTTACGATGACTAAAGCGATACGACAAAATTGTACACATTTTTTTTTTAAAAGTTTTAGCACGGGAAATGGTACCACTGCCGCATGCATATCTACTGTAGAGTTTGAGTACGTGAGTGCTTTTTTTTTTTTTTTTAATGTTCTCTAATTTTAATTATTAAATAATTACAGTATACACCCCCATACTGCTCTCTATTCATTCTCAACTTACAATTTGGTCATCGGAACGCTTTTCCATTGTAAGTTAGGGGCTACCTGTTTTGATGAACCTGCATTGATTGATAGTATTATGTTAGTAAAACAAAGAAACAAAGTCTGAAAAACTGTTGTCACTATGCTATAGTATGTGAGAGAGCCTATGCCTATTTATAAGAAGTCACACCATGCCAGGCGTTTCAATCGAAGTCGCAAAGACAAATGAGATCACTAGTGCATCGATCAACAATGACTGAAGGAGCAAAGCAAAACTATTAAGCTCTATGAAGGACAAAAAATACACGTTCATTTATGGATAGTAAATGATATATAAATGTATGCCAGTGGGTGTGCATTTACTTCAGCATGATGCTGCAATTGGAATGCTAATGAATTGTATAAGGAACAAAACAGGAAAATAGCCAGTAAACTGGGCTCTTTTTGAATAACTGCACATCCTGAAGTTTCTGTTAAATATCTTAGAGAAAGCCTTAATCGATCAATATTTTTTTTTTTTTTTAAATAAATAGCAATAAAAAAAAAATCAGTTTAATTTATTTAGTTTCTGCCATAAAGGTCTTTTTTATAAAAAGGATTACTGTGGATACAATATTAGAGCACTTCAGTATTAATTTGTGATTTGAATTACAGATGACATTGCTAGCAGAGGCACTGTTCTAGAAAATAAATTAATGCCTTCTGACCATTTAAAAACACCCGACAATAGTCCTGTTGTCCAAAATGTTAAAAATGTAATTAAGAAATGCACTGCATAGCAATGCAAGCGTTGACCATGTAAAGTAAAGAAAATGGAGTACTGGAATAGGAATGTGTGTGGATGAGGTAGAGGTCAGAATAATCTGTCTTTTATTGATCAGGTTAATAGCATGCTGGAAAAAGCTGTTGTTGTGACGTGCCGTCTTGGTGTGAATCATCTGCTTAATGGTCGCTTCCCAAATAGATTAGTGGGGTCCCTAGTAATTTCCAGATCACTTGCTGTGGTTTTTCTTTTAATGAGAAGAGAGGAAACCGTTTGCATTGAAGTATGTGACAACAAAGTTGAACCAGCAGTGGGTGAGCTACATTGAGTTTCTTTAGCAAGAAGGACGTCTTCTATGGTGCCTTTTAGATGCAATTACCAATTCCCAGTTGGCAATAGTGAAGTCCACGAATCTGAATGACCAAACAGCATGCATCATTGATTGCTAAAGGGTGATGGGGCGATTGGCCTTTGCAAAAGTCAATACAATTCTCAAAGGATTTCTCACTTCATGCTACAGGTCTTGCTATATTTTTTCCTCAGGATAGTCATTCCTCATTACTGTGTCTGAGAACCTCTATAGTGGGGATCTCAAAAAATGACTAGTTTGACTAAGATGCATAAAGTGGAGGAGAGCGAATAGGACATGCCTATGTACTGTGGAGCAGTACTGATTTGCGTGTGGTTCTGACAGGATGTGTCCCATCAGGGAATAGTGCTTTCTTCTCTAGGGATCTTTGTAACCTACTGACGGATTTGCAGTGAAAAGTTAAAGTGCAGTTTGGATAGTGTAGCGAAGTCAACTTATCTTAGCACTCTCTGGTGGATCATAAAGCATGCATTTAAAAAAATAACATCGGGTTCTCAAACCCATTAGGGCAGTAATTGTGTAGCCTGGAAATGTTGTCGTTTTTGGGAATTGGACAACTACGTTTAAAGCAAGGAGGTTCTGTACAATTGCCCAAGGAATCATTAAGTATGCTGTATAAATGGTTTACTTTATTGGCAATTGGCACAGTGTTAAATGTACCTTTTTTGAAGGTTTATTAGCATTTCAAACATTTAAAATTGTTGCTGATTTTGCATACTAGTCATAGATGAGGAGTTCTGGGTGTGTTTTGGCTTTGGGTCATTCAGATATGATGTGATAATATATAATACTTGGATAGCATTCAACATTTTTTGTACAGTGGCACTTTTCCAACATCATTTTGATCTATATGCATGAAGAAATGAATGCATAGGTCTTGTCCAATAAGATATGCACATTTTTGACTCCTTGTGTTGCAATAATTGCTTTTGGTCATAAAATGACCATATTTGTTGCCTTTTACAGCTTAATTGTGTATCACCTGCGCTGTTAACTTTAACTATAGCCTCAGCTAAAAATCTGTGCTTGTCTGAGCACAGATACCATCATCAAATTAAGCTCCTGTAGTTAACCACATGAAGATATAAGGACCAAAGATAGCTACAGTAAAGGAGTGCAGACAACTGCATTCCTTTATGCCATTTTAACTTCCACACCACTAGTAAAAAATAAATAAAAATTAATAATAATTCAGGTGTTCCCTTCCCCATCACACATTGGTGATGTGAAAATGAGATCTGAACAACCACCAAGCTGTTCTGTACAGAAATCCTGATTCCACCAGGGGTTTTAGTTGCACTAAGCGTAGCTTTTAATCTTCAATATCAACTCCTTTCTTTTGGGAGAAGCCACAATGTCTCAAAGGAGCTTCGAAATCAAATAAGCAAACCTTTATTTTTGCACTTACCCTCCTTTGTTCATGAGGCACCATTTCACACTACGCTCAAGAATTGTCCTTAATTATTATGCAATGTTTTGAGAAGTATGATAGAAAAGATCCGTGATGTACAAAGAGAAGGTTCGCAGATATTCAGCAAGATTTTAACAGAAATTGGACAAATGTAAGAAATTATGAAACTGTTGCAGCCAAATATGAGTTTCTCATTGTGGCTCTTTACCTAATGCTTATGAAGGATCTTGTTTTACCTGTAAAATGATCTGGAATCATATTACAAATAATGGTTTGTTGAACAGAATGGCATCCTGCTCTCATCTCCTGACCTGTTGGATAAATTATCCTGCTCCCTCAAGACAGTAAAATAACAAGTTTGGTGAAAGATAACAGGCTTTGCCTTTGGCACTTGTTTAGGGTGATGTACCCCTAAATTGGAGTAAAGGGGGCTGTAGGGTGTGGGAGAGATTAGCACAATTCTTTGCGGGTGTTTGAAGAGCACACATCAGAACGGTTTGTGTGTGCTTCTTTCCATACTGATTCCATATTTTAGTCTTTTGAGTGGGTGTGTACTTTTCTCGCTCTTAAGTGAAGGTTGTTTTTTTTTTTTTTTTTTTTTTTTTTTTTTTTTTTTTTTTTTCCCACTTCACTGTAAGACCATCTCTTAGAGAAAATGAGAGCTTTCTCCTAGTCTCTTTACATAATTTTGAGATTGTTTTGTGATGCATTTCATGCAATTAATTTGGTCCTGGTCCTAATTTTTATGTCGGTCATGTACCGGATTTCAGTTTGGGTGGGATCAGACATATCCAAGACGGATATCCAAGAGAATGAGCAGTGCCATCACTTTGATTCTTTTCAGACTTCAGAGACTTGAAATACATTTATAAAGAGAATTTCATATGTCTCCAGAGCAAACTCATTCACAAAACAGGAGGAAGAGGGAAAACTCGGGAGCTTAGAATGACATGTGCTTTTAATTGAATCTTTTTTTTTTTTTCTTCTTCACAGTGACAAAGAATAAATAAACAAACGACCTTTGAAAGTCATGCGCACATTATTAATAGGCTTATATTCGTATGGTTTAAATAATCTGCTAAATGTTTAGAGGTTTATTGTCTGCATTCTTTTTTTTTTTATTTCATTAAGCCAATCACGGGTCACGACAGTCCTTGCAATAATTCATTCTACAAAATGTCTGTGGAAGTGAGTGGAGCAAATTTGATTGGTGACATTCCTTATGTACCGAGGATGAGTGCTGTATCTCAGCTTGTCATGTAGTTATTTGGCTTGCCAAATTACTTTCCAGATGCACTTTCGGACAGTGGTGGCACTGCTTCTCTAAGCGACACTGCTGCATGTTAAAGCTCTAATCCGCTCGTGATTTGATTCTTGATTCAGGTGCCCATGTGGTTTTTCTTCTGGTTTCTTTTCCTCTTAAAAACCAAACAAAACCAAAAAACCCTAGGTGTGTATGTAATCTATGCTGAATTGTTCTCGTATCTGAAACGTATTGCTATTCTTCTCAGAATAGACCTTTGAAACACCAGCATAGGCCCATACATAATGCATGCATTAGGACTAACATAAGTATTTTTATTTATTTTTTGTCACACTTCAGTTATGTGAAAATTAGATGAGCAACCAACAAGCTGTCCTTTACAGATAATCCTAATTGCATTAAATGTTGAAGTAGCTCTAAGAGCATCTTCAGCATCAATTCATTTACTCTGGAGGCTTATGTGTCTGAAAACATGCCAGTAGGTGGACTGGCTACACTAATCTGCCCCTTGACATGTGTCTGTATGTGAGCCTGTAATTTGTGTCTCTGTGGTGGTATTTTATGTATAAGTAAGGTGGTACCACAAGGTTGGGGATATTACAGAAATATATTGTGTAATATAATATGACAGACATTTCTGTGATTCATAATATGTATCCTCAACTTTAGCTTTTCTAACAAATATAACATTTATCTCCAAAAAGGTAATGCAATATAATTGATCCCAATATTAATGGTATATAATAGTGGTGCCCAACCCCTAGGCCGCAGACCGGCACCGGTCCGTGGGTCAATTGGTGCCGGGCGCACAGAAAGAACACATACCGTATTTTTCGGACTATAAGCTGCTACTTTTTTCCTACGCTTTGAACCCCGCGGCTTAAACATCGAAGCGGCTTTTCCTGGGTTTTTCCCGGTTTCACAAACTTCAAGCCAAAAAACTAAACCCCATAACATTAGACCAATTACATTTCCGAACGGAGAAATAGTTGTGAAAAGGAGGAAGACAGTGAAGAACGACTTTCTTGGTCGGCTACTGTTCAGATACAAGCCGTTGTAACGAGTTGAGTCTGGGTTAAGGGAGAGCTCACTATCTCCATTTACAACAGAAATCATATAAGCACAGACAGGTTTTCAAAACTTGTGCTTTTTTATTTTTTCTTGGCAACAGAGTTACGGGTTAGTCAAAAACTTAGAAATGAGCATTAAAAAATAATGACACATTCCTCGTCTTGAACACATGCAGTAATAGTGGAAAAATGCTGTGCCAGGTTATTCCCAAAATACGGCTATGCTCCTAAATGAAGCGCAACATATTTCACCCATAACACCGTGTGTAACGTGTCTTTCGTTAAAGCCTGTGTACAGTACATTAGTGTAGACACCTGTGGCTTATTTATGTTTAAATTAAAAATATTTGTAAAATTCAGTGGGTGTGGCTTATTTATGGGTGTGCTTTATAGTGCAGATTTTATGTTAACTTACATTTATTTCTGTTTTCTGTATTATCTGATTCATGTCTTACCTACATCCGCTACCTTATTGAAGGGGCTGCTCCGGCCGATAAAACATAATGCATTACTGCTAAATTGAAACCCCCAAGCTAGCAAAAGAAACAAAAAACACAGTGGATTCACGTTAATTATTATATTTAGAAAATTCCAGTTTTTATGCTGGTCGTATTTAATTTTTTTGTATTTATCTGCCACACCTATAAACGCTGGTCCGTAAAATATTGTCTGACATTAAACCGGTCCGTGGCGCAAAAAAAGTTGGGTATATTGTACTGCTGCCCCGCATAGGCACCCCGTTTTCCAGGATGGAGCAATTACTAAAAAAGAAATGTAATAAATAAAAAGATGCTTTAACTACATTAACGTTAACTCTATTCACTATTGGCTATTTAGATGTGCATAATTTGCTTGAGTGTGTTAAACATGTTCTCAGACCTTAGTTTTCATGAGCTAAGGTCTACTTGACCTTATTAGCCAAGAGATTTATAGAATAATGCAAGCTAGATCACCCTGTTTATTTTCAGCCCAGCTCTAGTATCGACTGCACACCTCAAGTTCTCTGTGCTTCCCATTGCCTAAATGACCCACTGCTGATTGAGCCCTCTGCGTCATGTTTGAGGCAGTGTGCGTGAATGCAAAACTTCAGTGCACCTGCAAAGTGGCAAAGCAGAGTCACACACGGGAACAGGCGCCATGCACACGCAGAAAATGAGAGCATTAATTTAATAGGCTCTGTCAAAAGCAATTTACTCTAATGATTCACCTTGCAAAAAAATTAATGGCAGAAGTGCATCTGTATGAGTCACGCAGCTTTGCTATCCCCAAAGGTAATGAGCACAAGGCTTAGACTGGGGAGTTTGAGTGTTTGTGTCGAGCCTTTGTTTGGCATTTTATTAAAGCTAAACACATTTTATCTGTTGTCTAGTGAATTCAAATGCAAATATTTTTTCAATTTATGTTCACTATTTGTACTCAATCAATTACAAGTACAGTAAGCACTTTGTTATTGAAGTTGATTGACCCAAAGAAAAAAAACCCTGCAGATCCAATACACAGCATACTGTTTAATCCCACAACACATTTTCAATTTATTTTCAACTAACTTGCATTATTTATTGTGCAAGGGCCTTCCAGGATATATGGTGTAGCTTGAATGTTTTAAACTTAAGATTTTCTAAACCGATTTGCAGAAGTGATCAACAATTAACAGATAAATGAAATGTTTTGGCTCATATTTATGCAGAAATATAAACATGTACACATTTTCAACCACCAAGGTTTCAGTAATATGTAACTGAAGTGAGCCACCAATACTTGTATTAGCCAACCTTATCAAGAAGGCTACTTGTTCCTGCACAAAGCATCAGCAGGGGCACAATCAGTCTTAAGAGACAAACACGGAAAGCATTGTGTTTTAGTGATAACGTGTAAAAACATGACATTCTGAGGCTCCTAGTATTTCTTATTCTGTAGCTTTTAGCAAACAAATTCTGAGGTAATTATTAGTCAACTTTGCATCGTTTTTTTTTCCCCCACAATTTTGTGTTCAGTAGCTTTCAGAGTGATAATATAATTCCTGTTTCACACAGTTTGTATTGCTGGCAGCTCTCCTCCAACATGTTATCAGCAGAGGAGGGTGAACGCTAACACATGCTTTTTCTGAGGCACAGGAAACTCTGCCAGTGCATCTTTTCAAACTGCTGCTTGTTTCAAAAGCTGCTTGAACACAGGATTAGGAAATGGGATTTAGTTAATATTCTGCTGTATGTGATGCATATACCGTGTCTCTCGCAATTCCCCAAAATTCGATTGAACTTATCAGCAGGGTTTCTTTTTTATTTATTAATTTTTATTCTGGCCAATGACAAAATACTGTATGAACTTCAAACAATAGTCTTGGGTAAAAAAATGAATGTGTCAGACTTCACTCATTATTGTCACGGAGAGTCATACTGCATTAGAGACTCTGCTATTCAATGTAAATGGAGACACTAATTCCATCTGTCATTATAATACTATTTTCTATATATTACTTGTCTTAGTGTTTTTTCACTCTTCATTGAATATAAGATAATTAAAAAACTTGCTTTAAGAAAGTAGAAAGTTAAGGTAAAACAAAGATCAAGCATGTCTGCCGTGAAAAAAAGCAGTGGGACTAACATCTTGTATTTTTCAATATTTATGATTTGTATTAAAATGTGTGTAAAACAACAATAAAAGCCTCATTAACGCTTTGCATGTTATATTCAATATAGGAGTCACAAATGTTTTTAGGTAGCCTTGGAAGGGGTTATTGAGAACCCAGCTATTAGGGTTGCACAAGCCAGTGCACTCTTGGCGCCGGTCACAAGCCCGGCTAAATAGGGAGAGTTGCGTTAGGAAGGGGAATCTAGCGTAAAACATGTGCCAAATCAAATATGCAGATCACGAACCAGAATTTCATAGCGGATCGGTCGAGGTCCGGGTTACCAACGACCGTCACAGGTATTGTTAGCCAACAGGGTAGCGGTGGAAATTGGGCTGCTGTTGGCCGAAGGTGGAAAAGAAGTGTAGGAGATTTGTACCGGATTTCAGATTGGGTGGGATTAGACATATCTAAGACGGACCTAAATCAAGAATGAGCGGTGCTCAGAAGGATGTTTGTGTTGGTAGTTTAAATGTTGGTTTTATGACTGGCAAAGGAAGATAGGTAGCTGATATGATGGAGAGGAGAAAGGTAGATATGTTGTGTGTTCAGGAGACTAAGTGGAAAGGGTTCAAAGCCAGGAACATTAGAGGTGGTTTAAACGGTTCTATTATGGTGTGGATGGAAAGAGAAATGGTTTGGGGTTGATCCTGAAGGAAGAGTAGAGTAAGAGTCTAGTGGAGGTGGAGAGTTTCTGATAGGAAGAGTGGAAGTCAGGTGTGTCAGAGAAGTATGTGAGGGTGGTGTGGGACATGTATGAGGACAGTGTGCAGTAGGAACGACAGACTGGTTCAAGGTTAATGCTGGACTGCATCAAGGATCGGCTCTGAGCCCTTTCTTGTTTGCAGTGTTGATGGACAGGTTGAAGGAAGAGGTCAGACAGGAGTCTCCGTGGACTATAATGTTTGCGGATAATACTGTGATTTGTGGTGAGATTAAGGAGGAGGTTGAGAAGAGTCTGGAGAGGTGGAGGTATGCGCTGGAGAGAAGGGGAAGGAAAGTCAGTAGGAGTAAGACAGAGTACATGTGTGTGAATGAGAGGAAGGGCAGTGGAGTGGTGCGGTTGCAGGGAGAAGAAGTGGAGGAGTTCAGGTACCTGTGGTCAGCAGTGCAAAGTAATGGAGTGTGTGGACTGATTTGTGATAGAGTATCTGCAAGAATGGAAGGGAAAGTTAAGAGGACTGGTGAGACCTGTGATGTTGTATGGTTTAGAGACAGTGGCATTGAGGGGATATTGAGAAGAATATTGAGACAGGTCTTACCTACTGAAACTACTAATTGAATATACTGTTATTCCAATTTATTTCAAACTTTTATGGATGCTGTTTTTAATTTGACTCTTGGTTTTGTCTTAGTGTTAAATTACAAATCGGGGCTTATGGGGCTTAGTGTACCCGAGTTATAATATACTTTAAGAATCTGTTTACATGAAACCATTGAAGTCTAAGTAATAAATAATTTACATTTTGCTGCATTTAGCATACTGTTAGTGTAGGTAAGCAGAGGGAGAGGTTAATTTGCAATACTGAGCAAAGCCTGCAATTTTCTTCTAAAATTTCAAATTGATATACCCTTATCCTGTCAAAAATAGCAAACCTAAACTGAATTTTACACCTACCTGCTACTATCCCTTTCTGTCCAATCTTTGTCACACCGATAATATCTTTCTTGTTTGTGTGGGTTTTTTTTTTGGGTGCAGTCTGATATGAAATCGGAATAAAATCATTTGGGCTCACAGAGTTTCCTTCTAGCAACTCAATTTTAAATACTGTTGAAGTTAATTTATCATAGCCAACTCTGAGTGGCCTTACGCCGAATATTGCTCCAGTATTTTGACTTCACAGCATGAATATTACATTTGGAATTAGCATAAGATTCAGTGACATTGCCAGGGTTATAAATGATTTTCAATAAAAGCTGGAAAAAGAAATCGCTTTAAACCATAAGCAGGGTGCGGTTCTGTGCCGCAGTTATTTTTCATCATTTTATGACAATTCTTGTCAGTATAATCATCGGATGATCTCTTTTGAAGTTGAAGAGAATCCAGTTGCTGGTGCATTATGAGCCTACCAAGCTATGTGTGCCTTTTGTCATTGTGAAATTGTAAAGAAAGAAATGTTTGGCTACCAAAACAAAACTATTCAAATACTTTTCCTCATCTAGTTTCCAAGCACTGTGGGGATTTCATTTTAGATAAAGTGGCTGTTTACAAGTATTCTAAGCATTCTAATAGAAGCACATTATCCTCACATGGTATATGGAATATTCTCATATTGAAGATATGTTGGGCTTAGGCATTTGTTGTGCTGTTTTTCAGGTTTAGAATTTGGAGCACTTTGAAAACACTGGAAAGTTCAGTATTTGGTCTTGTACAAATTTAGGATTTCTAGCTGTGTGTGTGTGTGTATCTTTTGAAAGGACAATGTTATGGCATCATGGTTAGTCTTCAGAGACTAACCATGAGGCACCAGACTTTGCTTTGGTGGTTTTCATACCTTTCTGTGTCTGACAGACTTGTGTAAAATGTGTAAAACTATTCTCTCTGGACTATATAATACTATAATACTAGAAACCTCGGTTTCTCTGTGCTGAAGTGGTGAACTTTATCTGGTTGTGTAGTCAACTAATGTTTTAAGCATATTGCTTCTGCTACCATCCTTTAATATCTTTATAACAATTGCTACCAAATCAAACACATTTTCAACAATGTAATAAATACTGACAATTGTAAGTCATTCAATAAGTATTTCTATGAAAATAGAAAAATATTAGTTTTCCCAGTTTTTGGGGAGCTTTGTTTTACTATAAAATACACGTACAAAGACACTTTAATGCAAATAATTTCAAATACATTTATTCTTTTGGATTTTTACCAGCACCTTGTGTGTAATTGTGTGATACCAGGATACCATGAGTGTCATCACTTCGCATGTGTCTCACACTCTCCTTCTGTCTATATCTCTCGTAAGAGCACTCTCTCTCTCTATCATCTGTCTTTCACTGCCCTTCTGTGATGATAATCCACAGAGCAGCAGACTGTCAATGTGTCTGCTTCTCTTCAGGTGGATCGACAGCTTGCCTGCATTATTAGAATCACAATAAGAGTAAATCAGCTACAATAGACCTTAGGAGGCGTTTTCTTAGAATAAGGTTACGGCATGTACTAAATAGAATTAATCAAAAAAAGTATTTTGATTACACTGACTCATGACTTTGTTTGCAAGTCCTTTGTTAAACAGAGTGCAATCATGTCATATAGATGAGATCAAAACAGTTGATAACTATTATAGGATATGACAGCTGTTCAGATTTACATATTTCTCATGTCATGCATGCTGCCATCTTTACTGTTCAGTGTTTAATCAATGCTAAACACTGGTATTGTTATAGAAGGAAAAACACACACACAATGTAACTGTGGACGAATGACAAATTAGCTTCTTGGACAGGTTGGTTGTTTGGATGGTTGAATTAACATGTGGCAACAAACCAGTTATATTAACTTCATTTCTCATCGAATCCTGTGCCTTTCAATCAACACAAAATACTGCTCAGAGGAAAAAAATCCTTATTTACATATTTTTGTTTTTCTTGTAAGCTTTTAGTAATTATTCAAAACTATATTGTATGATGATGGCCATTTATAAATCAGTGGTATTAATAACTGATAGTGGAATAATGCCTTTTCAGTTAAAATGCAATAAACATGCAGTATATACATACTACTGTGTTTAATTAACAGCGGACACTACTAAAAGTTAGTTGTAAAATATAATAATGGGAATGATGTTATTGCAATGCAGTTGAAATGAAATTTTCATATTTTGCTCTGACAAATTTGAAATGCAGATTCAATACCAAGGTGATCACAAGTTCTGATTCAAGTCTGCCAAAAGAGAAGTTCACGTGCACAGCATACAGGGTGCATGAATGGTGCTATTGACAGCTTGTGTGTAAAACTCGGATAAAAAGACTGAAGAAAAAGATGAATAAATGCCAAGTTTCTGAAAGTAACACCAATTAAAAGCATTTTGCAATAGAGCTTCTTTATAAAGGCATTGATGTTTTCAAAAAGCATTTTTTTGTTTATTAATTAAGCTTTAGATTTTATGTATGGCATAAGCCATGTTTGTAATAAGTATTATTTTAAGAGTAAGTAAGGATTACAGATGATTAGTGTAGGGCAGGGTTTAACACACAGGTTTTAACCTTTTTAAAAATTAAGAATAAATGTTCTAGCATCCACACGAAAGCCCAGATGTTGAGCCCTTCCTCATTGCTGTAAAAGAAAGCTGGTATTTACGATTGCTGCGTGATGCCTATAAATAACCTATTTGATGAAATGCCTGCAAGTGCACCGGTATCCCCATGATTGCGTTAACCACTATTGTACATCTTTCACCAAGATGGACCTTGCAGTAACCTAATTTGTTCAAATTCAATTATCATACAACCCAAATTGTATTATCTAGTGATTTCCCTCCCATTAGCACTGCTAGAAGAGTGGTGAGAACCTTACCGCTGATGTATGCGGCCCGTGGTTATAGAAACCAGCGGGGAAAATGTTAATGAATCAACTTGATCTCAACGTGTCCTTGAACAGTAAGGCTGCAATTCTTCACCGAGAAAAGAACTGTAAAAAGCCAAGATAATGTATGCAAATGAAAGAGGGGGATGCATAGGCGGCTCTCCGTCTGATGTTGCAGTGCACGCAAGCACTTTTCTATTGGATAATGCATATTTCAGATGTAATTAAATTTCTGAGTTATGCAGTGTTTCTTCAGAAGGTGTGCTCTGACACTTCCTTTTGGAATTAACGCAGCATACGCTGCCTGATGTTAACGTTGCGGGTTTATGGGACATCGGATCCATACCGCACTTTCTATTACTGCTTTCATCTGTATCCATGGTACAAAGTCAGTTATGTTTCTCCAGCTCAATATGAATTGTATAAATACTCAATCACTTAAAATTAGTGCTCCGTGATGCTGTGTACACCCGTCAAACACGCAGAAAAACGATCAGACTTCAGCAGAGATCTGAGCCAGATGATGGATTAGCAGCCAAAGACGTGTGCGTGTGTATGAACGTGAATGTATAAGTGTGTGTGTTTGTTCAGGGGCTGTGCAGAAATGACAGGCTTTGACTTTGAAGCGTCCAGATGCTCATTTATATTGTGCCTGGCTTGCCAGCTGACCCTGTGAATCAGCTGTCTCGTCAATACCCCAACTGCCGTTTTAATGAACTAGCCTTCATCTGCTCGTCTATCATACAGGAACACACACTTGTCCATCATAAGCACAATGACCAGCTTGTTTAGTCAGACGTATGAATACCAGCACATCCTCTGCTGTGTTTTGACAGACTCATGGAGATGCACACGTGCTGCTAATTGCGTGTTTAATGAAACGTGGGAGTCTCCGTTTTAAATTGGTGTAATATTTTCACGTTCGCTTGGCATTCAATCCCCTTCTCCATTCGTCCATTCCCTAATTCTTCCCTGTCTCTACTCTCCCTCTCTTTCCTCCCTATTAGTCGGTTTTGTAAAGCGAAGCAGGAAGTCCATTGCTGCTAAAGTTGATCTACTGCAGGGTGCGTTCGACTCTGACTACATTAAAATGCAGTAATGACATTGTACTGTTTTACATGATAAATCTTTCTTTCTGCATTTACTCTCAAGGACTTGCCTCATGACCGTGTGTGCGTTTCAATGCTTTGAAAATATTTTTTTTCCCTTGGAGGAAAAGGCACAGTTGTACGTCTTCAGGAAAGAAAAAAATTAAAGCAAACATTATAAACCCTCTCATCCTTTCTCTTGTGATTTCGGACATAAAATGAAAAGCTTGAACAGTCATGGTTTTAGCATAGGAGAGATGTATGATTGAGCTGGTGGGAGTTTAGAAACAGCAGACCCCATATGAAGTGGCCTTGCCATTAGTGAAGTCTTGCGGTAAATTAACTGGGTTTCTTGAAAGCATTAAGAGGCCCAAGTGGAAAGGAGTGAATAATATGGACTATTTAAGGTGCACAGTGACGATCGTATCAATGTTTTATAAGAGGTCACGCTTAAAAGGCTGTGCTGATTTGAGTGACCAGTGAACTGCAGCTTTGAGATGTGACCTTATCAGATTGACCACTGTGTGCTGTCCTTGGCAATCTTCTTTCCTTTCTCAAACTTATGTGCACATACCTGTTTGTTTTTTATTTATATGACCTGCTGCAGGAGGAGTGTTTCCTATGTGAGCACTGAGGTAAAGTTTGCTGTATTTAATGGATTTAAGCAATCCATTTTTTTTTCTCTTTCTTCTATTGCCCTCTCTGTATCTCTGTCTGTCTTTGTGTTAGAACATTTGCTTGGCTCAGATTGAACTGCTTTAATTGCACCATGTACAGGCTTTAGATATGATCTGCCCTCAGACAGATGGGATCTGAAAGGTCAGGAGCCTCTTTGCATATGGCAGCAGAGCTGAAGAGAAACAGTAAATGTGTATGAGGGAATAAAGAGGGCTTCAGCCACCAGACCTCGGGTGCAGATGTTTTCAACGTTCTAACCTATAAGAATTATTCAAACGATATCAGAGAGCTCTGCTAATCCCATTAATGCCGAATAATCCTGACAAGGGAGTAACTTCATAGCTGTCTGTATAGCTTTTGTAGACTGAGTGCAGCACAAGGGGATGTTTTTGGTTGACTAGAGAATTATTATGAAGCTGGTTATTTGCTAATATCCTCTTAGCATTCACAGTGTGCAGCACACCGTATGTTTCTAACTACAAGTCACCTTTAATTTAACTGGATAACATGTTTTCATCACAAACATAAGCATACTAGCATAAATCCGGTAATGGACCCATAAGGGGGAGAGTATAAAAGAAAAATAGACAGGAAGGCCAGAGAGAGCAAGAGAAATAGAGATACACTACAGAGCACAGAGTAAATAAAAGACGAGAAATGAAAGTCAAGCATAAGCTAGAGAGTGATGAAAGCTAGAACGAGAATGGAGTGGAAGATGAGAGGAAGAGTGAGTCTGTTGAGTCTTGTGAGAGATGAGAGGATCCATGCAGCAGTCGTTCCCTTTGAGATCCTCCAATCTTTCTGCTGAAGCACTACTGTATATGAACTGAACTGCACCAGTACTCACGTCACTCGATAAATGAATCTTCTACAATTTTCACGATTTAAAGTTCTTATGTAGTCTGTTAAACATGGGTAAAATGTTATTCAGCTGCTGTCAAAATTCCATTTAAGTACTGACATTCTTGGTACTGTAGTAGTGAGGGAGTCGATGGTAATTAAATGTTTATTTACTGTTAATTACTGTTAATGCGCAATCAATGTACACTAATCTAGTAACAACTAAATATTGTTTAAAATGATACAAATCATTACACTGCCATCTTGGCTTTACGATGCCTTGTTTCCTTAATGCATTGTAAAGTTGGATCATTTTAATTGTACACGAGAGTGTACACCCTTAATGTGCACTCGGCTTAATGATTTTGTTTGTGATAGTACTTTTGGGACACTCATGCTGGTTGCTCTGGCATTTCGGACAGAAACTGCCCTCAAGTTGGTTACAGTGTCATTGATGTGGGGATGATTTTTTTAATTTTTTATTTCATTTATTTTTTTTTTATACTGTGAATGGCATGTTTAAATCAAACAAAGCTGTACCAAACAATGACTGACTACCCCTTTTCTTGCGTGCAGAAAAAAGTTTGGGAAAACAAATGCAAAGTGCCAAATGCGTTACAGTGAAGACTGTGCAGCACTTTTATATAATACTTCTATGTGCCTTTGCTTTGAATTGTAAATATTAAGCCTTTGCTGAATGTGAAGATGGTAGCTACTGTAGGTTTAAATCACCTATTTTTCTGCAGAAAAGCAAAAGACTGAGCAGCACTGCTTGGAGACAAAGCCATTGCAAGATCAAATCTATTCTTTTTTTTTTATTTATTTATTTATTTTTTACTTTGAATATTTGAACATGAACAAGACTATGGAAAATAGCCAAAATGCACAGCCCAAATTCCTACTGCTGCCCTTTTACATAACAGAGAATGTTAGGTTTATTCTGTTTCTGGCTATTATAAAAAAAAAGTGTTTGAGGCACTCTGTGGCTGTTCCTTTGGGGCAGCGTGAAGGTCAGTGGCTGATGTTCCTAAAGCTCTGGAGCTCTCCCAGGATTGAGACACTGCAGCAGTCCACTCAGGATGACTCAGAGGGCCAGATGAGTACTTTGAAGCAGTGACATGTGCTTTAGGAGGCCTGTGAATGACTTTTCCTCACTCTGCAGGAGTTACGGCAACAATCTGCCCATGATACTAAACCATGACTTACAATCCACTGATTGAACACACTGCTGCGATTCGGAGGAGAGGGCTATTGATTGAAGCTCTCAGCCATGCATTGCATAGTGCTCTATCCTTCGTTCTTGTTGTCGTTTTTTGTGCTGCATATACAGGGTTGCACGGAGTGCCTGAACGGAGTTATTAGCACCTCTCAGGACCCTACAGAGCCATAAAGTCAATTATTAGGAACTGGGGAAATTGGGCCATCATCTGTCTTTAAGAGTAATCTGCCTCACTTAAGAAAGTTTAAACTGCAGACCTTTTATTAAAATTACCCAGGGCATGGGAAGACTATTGATTTTATTGGAATATACTTTTTTTGAGTAACTGTATTTAATTTACACCAGAAAAGTGTGCTGAACTAAAATTGACCTAAATTGGCTCATTACCAGTGCCTCATGCTAGCTCAGGATGGGAAAATGTAGTGCTAGGTCGTTATGACCATGCTGTACTTCTCACCTAGCAACTTAAATTACGTATTTAAACCAAATTTTTATGCCATATTAACAATGTCTGACTTTTTTTCTTTTTCAACAAAGCACCTTAACCCTTTACTCTGTTTCCAGCCTGCTTTTTTGAGCTAATTAATTCCTTACACTGTTGAAATCAGGATAAGCAGCTGTTGAAAACTGTTAGCAAATTTTCAAATGTGGTGGGTTAGATGTTCTATTCAGTACTTCAGTATAGCTTATTTCAATGCAAATTTTAGGTATATTTTAAGATTATGTTCTTGGGTAAGATAAAGTTTGTTAATCTTGAAATAATTACCTGATCACCTGTTTTTAACCGTTGTGATAGCAGAGGGAGTATTTACTGTAATTTCCGGACTATAAAGTGCACCCATATATAAGCCGCACCCACTGAATTTGACAAATATTTTTATTTTTAACATAAGCCGCACCTTTTTAATGTCTTTTGTTAAAGCCTGTGTAAAGTACATGTTACACACGGGCGAAAACCGGGGAAAAATTCATAAATTAGCCGCTTCGTTTTTTACGCTGCGCGGTTCAAAACGTGGGAAAAAAGTAGCGGCTTATAGGCCGAAAAATACGGTAATAAATAACTATAACAATAATTCTTAATTATTAAACTATTATTTTGCAATAAGTAGAATAAGGCAATAACTGTGGAAGCACAACATTTTTTTTTTTATTATTTTTTTTTTTGGATAACATATATATATATATATATATATATATATGTATGTGAAGCATATACATGTATTTAAAGTCGACCGATAGGGGATTTTACAGATAGCTAGTTTAGATTGTACTTGCAGATAACAGATTTAATAAACCATTTTTAAAATGTATAAATATAAAATAGTATTGAACTTGATGGATAAAAAAAGTACTAAATCATGAAAGTGTGCTTAATGAAATACATTTGAATATACTAATTAGAAATGATAAAGAATTTGTGCTGAGTAATGACTAAGAAACCAAATACATCAAATGTTTCCCATGTTTTAGACTACATCAGTATACCTAAAAGTGGTGTTCCTGGTCTTTGAAAATGCATAAATGGGAAGTAAAGGGGCACTGTTTTAAACTGTCATTACTTTTAACAGAGCCCAATGGGGCTGTGTACCTTCCATGAAATACCTGAGAGAAGTTCCTAACATTACAGCATCTGTTTCGACAGATGTTGATAAAATAAAAAGTTTCTATCCATTTGAAAAGACAATCATATTATGTGGGCCGTAAATGAACCACATGGCATTGTTTTCTATCTAATAGTACCAGATTAAGGGAAGTGATTTTCTGAAAATGCTCGAGAAAAAGAACGTTCTGCTTCCGTATGCGTTACCTTGAGAAAACTCATGAAGATTACATTAGCTGACTGCAACTCAGTAATGCACTCATGGGCAAAAAAAATGGGCCAAACACCAAATAGCAAAATTTGCTTTTAATAGTCTTAACAGCAAATCATTGGTCAGATAATTAAACAAATACTGTAGATCTTTCCCTGGTCTATTATACCTGTTTCAATGCTTGAGCTTGCTATTAGGCCCTTTGTTTTGGCTGCATCATGTGTGGTAGATAATCAAATAATGACTAAAGACAAAAATCACAAATGATATTTCGGGACAGCATTGTACAATGAGACATGTCTTTTAGTTTTTATGCTAATGTTGCATCAGACATTTGAGCCATTATCATATCTGTTTCTATTTTTTCCCAAACAAATGGTGGCAGAAGATTCCCTAGGAGAATCTGTTTATCAAAGTGTTCCTTGTTAAGACTATTAAAAGTTTAATATCTTCTATTTGTGAATGGTCTATTTTATTTATTTTTTGCCTAGGAGTGTATTTAAAAAAATAAATAAATAAATAAATAAATAAATTCTGTTTAAAGCAGGTAGTCTGTTTGAAAGTGCTATCCCATGTGTAAGATGACTAATTAAGCTCCTTACTAAATACACAAGACAACTATTTATTTATTTATTTTGATCTGTTTTGAATGTCATTTTGCCAGTCTCTACCTAATAACACCTGTCTCTACTGGGTTATTGAGGTCCAGGTCTGTTTGGTCATTGAGTTGCAGTTTTAATGATGATTTTATCCTTACTCTCTTTACTTGCGAGGTTTCCATGGGCACAGCACCAGCCTTCACAACAAAATCTCTATTGCTCTGAGCCCAGGATGCCACCACACACACAGTCTTGACAGTAACCTTAAAACTAGCAGTCTGAAGCCCATTTATTTTAGATTTAATCTTCAGGACAGCACATGCTGCTGATTAGTTATTCCTAACAACCACCTACATTTTGGTTCTAAGAAAAAAATAAATAAAAGTTAGATACCAGTTGTAGAGTCAAACTGTTTACTAAAATAAATGCGCTTTAATTTGTTGGCACAAATGTTCAGTCCTTAACAGATTAATTGTCTTATGTTCAACAAAGTAAAATTGAACCAATTCCAAACACTGGGGGGAAAAAATAGCACTTGTATGCAGTACAGTTTTATGAAGTCCTTGAAAGTCCATCAGCTTTTTGTTCTTTCCAGCATTGCGCCGAGGTCTTTCAAAGACTAATGCGAGCAAAAATCACAAAGTTTCCCTAACAATTACGGCTTTATACAATTTGTCACTCTCTCATAGTTGGACCTGTTTCAAGTGATGCACTTTAAGTCTGTCACTTCTCGTGCCCAGTAGGTCTGTGGGGTCATTAGGTGTCATAGTTTTATTTCATTTTATAATTCCAATACTTTTCTCATAAACAGACTATTCTTACTGTGTCTTTTGCTTATTTAACTGCATGCTGTACAGATTGAAGAATGTTTTCTATGGGTTACATGATTTTGATTACTCAGGTACAGGTATTAAAGGGAGTTACTTTTTTGTTCTCCTTATGAGCATTTAAGAGCAGGGACCATTCCCAGTGGATGGGGTTGTTTAGAAGACGACACAATGGTCGCAGCAATGCAAAGGCAAAAATAGATTTGTGAAGCGAGCGTGTCAAGCATTAGATTAATAACTCCTTCTATAAAGCATGTGTAAAAAAAATAAATAAAACATTCTACTGAAAATCATTTGTTTATTTACAAATACAGTAGACTGTATAGACAAAAGTATTGCGACCCTTGACTTTTCCAGCTATCTTTAGTTCTTCCCCAGGTTACCACAATTTTAAAGCCACACAATTGTACAGAATGTTTTTGGATGCAGTATAATAAAAATGTCCCCTTTATTTAAACTAGGTGACCCAAACCTCTCTGCATGCCTCTGAGCTCAATGAAGATATGGTTTAGATCTGGTGTGGCTGATCTAGTGGAGTTCTGACCTTAACCCTATTGAACACCTTTAGGATGAATTGAGAAGCTGACTGCCCCACAGGCCTCCTCACAGTACATTAATAATTTACACGCTTGTGACTGAATGAGCACAAATCCCCAAAAAAACAAATAAATCTCCCCAGAAAAGTGGAGAATATAATAGGAATGGGGACTAAATTTGGAATGGGACATCTAAAAAGTACATAAATCTTCTGGTCAGGTTTCCAAACATTTGTCCATACAAAGTAGTTTTGCTGTTTTTTGGTGATATTAATGAAATATTGTATTTCCAAATAGGAAAAAAAATTGAAACATTTTGCATTGTTTGTAATTAGCAAGTGTTTCAGTAATGATATGCAGGATCATTTTTCACTTTGTTTCACATTGCTGTAATCATAAATTCTGAATGGCTCAGCAGCTGCTGAAAACTGCTGATCTATCTTGTAACCCACAGAAGTCTCGAGTCTCGCCTCGCTTTTTATGTAGGATCAAGACATTTTTTTCTCTTTCTTTGCATATATTGTTGAAGGAGGAAAATATGGCTGCAATTAATGACATTATTAACAGCTGTTACAAGTCTGCTCCGAGTTTTAAGAGATTCAATCACAGCATAATACTACTGTAGATCCCTGTGCCGCATTTATGTCAGCTTACTAAAAAAAAAAAAAAAAAAGAAAAAAAAAAAAAAAAGGGGTAAAAACAGATGACATCACATTTTTTTTTAATTTTCCAAAATAGGGAAACTACTTATTTATCTCAATTTAATGTGTAATCAAAAAAGTAGTCGTTTGTTATAATTACTGGATTGGATGGTTGAAATTTATTGTTGGCTCATATTTCACTGCTGTATTTAATTTCTTCCTTAATGACCAGTATGAAGTAATTTCATGCTATATAATATTACAATATATTATTGTAATAAAGATTTTTTTTTTTTTAAATAGTTTAACCCTTGGGTTTTTAAACAGTTTAAAGAAACCTGGTAGCAGTATATCATGGGCATCCCATCTGATATATTATTTTCGATCTTTATGCCAAGATTATTTTTAACATAATGTGTGTTTACAAGAACGTTTGATTCAAATAAAAATATGTGCGCACTTTGGGTTTTTGAAATAGGCGTGTTCACAGTGTGGTGTTAAGTTGATCAATTGACTCAATTGCAAATTGCACAGACTTGAATTAAATAGTCACATTTTAAGTTGTGTGTGTGTGTATATATGCGTGTGTGTGTGTGTATATATGCGTGTGTGTGTGTGTATATATATAGTGTGTGTGTATGTGTGTGTGTGTGTATGTATGTATGTATGTATGTATGTATGTATGTATGTATATAATTAATTAGTGTATGTATTTATGTTTTAGTATACTTTTAACTCTGTGCTACTGTGGTCTATCTTTCTGTCTATGAAGATATGATTCAGGAGAAGACTTTCATCTTTAATTCAGTGGGTTAAAAATAAAGATTGCATTAATCACTATAAATACATGTATGGTGTGTAGAGCACTAACCTACACACTTAAAATATCATGTGGTACATTTACTAGCCATATAAGCCACATGAAAAGTAAAAGCCACTCAGGGTGAGATCAGGAAGCCATGTTCTTATTAAGGACAAACAACCCATCAAGCCACCCACTGCCTGAGCCTTCTTCATGCTTTATAACGTGTGCCTGCCTTGAGCAGTGCTTCACCAAAAATAGCATGATGATTGCATCAATTAGTGAGCAAAGTGCAGTCCTTTTAGCACTACATAATGGTAGTGTGCAAAAGGAAGCTGAAGGTGATTCCGCACGCCATCAGCAAAAGGTTTGAACAGGAGATTAAAGACCCTTCTGATCACCATGGCTCGAAAGAAGGACATCACTTAAGGAACAAAAAGCACTAACTAAAGAGAGTGCATAATGCTTACAGCGGGGTACATGATTCTAGCAAGCCAGAATAAAATGGGATAAAAGCCAAAAATTGAGGGATCCATCCATCTTGGGAGAGAGCTTGTTTTTATGGGGGTGTGTGCTGTAGTTAATGTGCTTCACTGTAAGCAGGGGCAGTTGAGCAGAACTATGTTTTCATTAATTGTATTAAAATGATATCGATCTAAATGACTTGGCTATGAATATCAAATTATAGGCAAGCAGACTCGCATGTTTTACTTTTTTCATACAAGAGAAATATTTCATTCTTCCCTAAAGTATGAGGATCATTATTATGTGATAAGATTTCCATATATATGTTTTTGCTGGAGGGCAAGTGTACAGTTTTATGTGCAATTTGCACAAGAAAAGCGATCTCCGTAGCAATCATAGAACTTCAAGTGTCCATGATTGTATGCACAGTCAACAATTCCACACTGTCTACTCAATGTGCCACACTGTAATACAACTGTATTACTTTGACCTATATTACAACAGTGTATTATACAGCTTAATGTGGCCATGCAAATTGCACTTGATAATTAGATCACATGATGTTAACATGCATGCAGGCGTGAGGGACTCGGTACTGATGCATTCTTTTAAACGTTATCTACGTGGTTTTTTTTTTTTTTTTTAAGGCTAAAAATAGGATTTTTGATTTGATTTTGGCAGTAATAGAGGCACACATGCATCGGGGTCTTTATAGTAAAGAAGGAGCATATATTAGGGGTGTGACGGTACACAAGAAATACAGTTTGGCATGTACCTTAATTTTTAAATCACAATCAGTTTTAATTTCGGTACTGTCATTTTTATTATTAATGCAGATTATTATTAACAGTTTTGAATTTTAAAACCAGTTTTAATAAAATGCTTTTTTGGTTAAATGTTATTTTACCATATACATATACGTGTGTGTGTGTGTGTTATAAAATTTTTTTTTTTTATTGTTTATTAAAAATACAATTAATTTAAATAAAATTTAACAAATGGAAAACATGTGGTTTACATTTGTTACATTTTAACTGCTACTTATTTCAGCATACTTTAACAAATGTCTTAATTCTCGATATGTGGAATTGTCAGAAATTCTTGAAGCTGGACATAAAACAAAGAATCCGTATTGCTATACTGTCGTAAAAACTGACGTGGCAGCGATTTTGTTTATGGGCAAAACAAATTCAGAATTGTACATTCTACAGATAGTATTTCCAGTACAGACGGAGTAGCCACAGTGGCATGGCCCTAAATTTAGTTTATTGCTTTTTTTTTTTTTTGGTACAGGGATTTTAATTGGTCCGTATAACGTGGACTGCAAGTGTGTTTAGTCTCTGCCTTGCACTTTGTTTTTTGGTATGTTGTCAAGTTAAACAATAACGAAAAAAAAAAGAACTTAAAGCCAGGGGTATGAAAAGAACACTAGAGTTAGCTCAGTTTCACTGTGGTTACTCACTCTCTGTACTAGAAAGCAGATTTGTTTTGTGCATGCATCAAAATGCTAAAGAATCCATAGTGCTAGCGTCAGCCCTCAACAAGAAGGGGTTTCTAGTGGCTAACACTAGCTTTATGGATTTTCTTTTTATGGAGCTTTATGAAAGAATTTCTCTTAAAAGGAGAAAATCATGACTATTCCAAATTTTGAGGGAGTGAAAGAATGAAGGATGGAAGGGATGCAGACATTTGTTAAACTATGCTGAAATAAGAACAGTTAAGTAGATCATATCTTAAGAAAATGAAATGTAGAACACACATACATACACATCTGTATTACGCAAATACGGTCTAACAAACGTAAGCTACTTAATGACATTTTTCCATTTACAGTGGAACCTGGTTATCTCGCCCTCGGTTACCTCGACAACCCTATTAAGTCGACGTTTTTGAAGTGGAACCGCCAAATTCTCGCTTTTTCTAAGCATTTTTTATCGGTTATGTCGAACCCTAATATTTCGAGCACAAGGGGAGGAATTTTAACGTCAGTTATGTGGATCGGCGCTGTGCAGCCCCAGAAGAACTCGCGAAAGTGGTGGAAAAATCAAACCTTACAGATACTACAGGTGTTTGTATTGTATACTGGTGAATCTCTGCTTTTAGTTAGTGCACATATGCAGTTTTTTGTTAAATGTTATGAGATGAACGGGAGCGCGGCGCTCCAGGCTTCAACACGGCTCTCTCGGTAAGGAGCGACGTGCGTGCTCTCGGTAAGGAGCACGGCTCTCTCGGTAAGGAGCGACGTGCACGGCTCTCTCGGTAAGGAGTTGAAGCCGGGAGCTTCAGAGAAAGCGCCTGCCACGCCCCCTTCACGTTCACGTTTGAGACTTTTCTGTCCCTCGTTCTTGGTTTCTGGTTCGGTTTTGGATCTTCCGGGTTTTTTTTCCGGCTTCGCGCCGTGTCGCCGGTCACGGTATTTTTTAATTTCCATATTTTTTCCATTCACAAACTCTCTCTCGGTTTATCTCCCCCTCGGCATCGCAGACGTAAGTTTTTTTCGGACACTTTGCTTTGTGTGTTTGTGTGGATTACTTCAGCCTGATGGTCATAAGTTTTCAGAAACTTACTGTTTATTTTTCTTTTTTTTGAGCGATCTGTGTGTTTATAATGTTGGAGAATATAATAAAGGTTTGTATGGAGAATGGACGGTGGTTTGTATTGTATACTGGTGAATCTCTGCTGTTAGTAGGTGCACTTATGCTTTTGTTGTTAACAAACATATGTAAATTTTTATAGCATGCCTTCATCAAACAAATCACAGCAACGCTGTTGTGTAAAAACCCTCCAAAAAACACGTGCATGCACATTCTCATTTATTAACGCACATCATGTACATAAAGAAATTTCAAGCACGTTAATATACTGCCGCCATTTTGATTTTTGTTGATCTCGATCATCGGTTACCTCGATGCTTTTTGGCGACCCCCTAGGACATCGACATAACCGGGTTCCACTGTATTTACTTTTATTTAATCATTTAAATATTTTGCCACTTTAATGGATAATTTGGGACGCACCGAATATTCGGCCACCGAAAATCCCCGGCTGAAAATGGCCCACAAGTGCATTTTCGGTTTTCGGCCGAAAGACTTTGAACACCGAAAAGACACGGCAGAAACAGATTGTTGTGATGACGCAAACAGAAACCGCGGCCTGCACGTGCTTGTCGGTGTGGACGTATTTCAGTATATCTGAGAGACCCACGGATAGCGATTTGCAAAACATGTCATCGCGAAATTTCAAGAGGAGGTGCGTCTGCAAAAACTTTCTCCACGTCGGGTTTAATTTATCACCTGAAATCCAAACATCCAATCGCTATGCTAAATATGAGAGAAACGGAAACTGGGAGGCAAAACCCCTCCGCGCATGCGCACTCCAACTGTGGTGGATGTTTTTGAAAAGGCAGGAAGTTTCCCAGTGATATTGTTGTATTGTATCTTTAAGCAGTTGCACTTGTTCTGAATGCACTTTGTTTTTATGAAAGCACATATTTAATTTTACAAACATTTCAGCAGGCCAGAGCGCCTTTACATTATTATTGAAGTGCATTTAGGTTGAACATTTAAGTTTAAATTTTAATTAATTTTATCCTGTGCATTGTTGCAATGTGCTCTAAATAAATATTTTCATAATTTGCATTTATGGCCATGATTGTGTACTAACCTTACTAATCAAGTCATTTCAATTTTTGTTTCAAAGAATAAATCAATTACAATGGTAATAATAATCGGCATAATTTCTTTCGGTGTTTCGGAATTATCCCTATAGATAATTCAATTTAATCCATGTAAAAGTGTATTGCATTTATTTGATATATTTTTTAAATACAATTTCATCAAGCAAGCATTTTATTTCAAAAAAGTTTTGAAAATGTAAACTCTTGATGTTCACAAATGTTGGTTTAAAAAAAAAAAAATCAAGCAATTTTGTTTTGCACTTTTTGAAATTGAACTGAACTGTGAATTCTGTGTATCTTTGCACTTGACATTAGTGTATGTTGTCGTTGTCTTTAATAAATTGCATATTATTCCAATTGATACTCATGTATTAGCACATTTAAGTGTACTGAAAGTGTAAAAGAATATGTATACCAGTCTGATTGACCGCCCCTGTATGTTGCAAACACAGAACTGTTATGGTTGTAATTTCTGTTGCTCATGCAAGCACTGCCTTTGATCTAGATGTATGCCATGGTGAATGTTTCTTACGAGAAGGAAAACACTATTGCATATTGCTGTTTACTGTGACTTTGATGACAAGGCAGTGTTGGCTAAGTTAGTGTGTGTGTGTGTGTGTGTGTGTGTTGTCTTATTGTAAGTAAATGACAATAGGGCCCTAATCTTATAAAGAGGCTAGGCATGGTGACAGTGCCTTGGTCTGATCATTATGGATCTGATCAATAGTATTTATTTATTTATTATTAAACCTAGGAACATAATTTGAAAACGTGTTGAGGCTTAGTCAGGGGTATTATTCATCCCAGTCTGCACATAGGTGTGCTATGGCTATAATATGCATCAGTGAGCCACAGGAAAAGAGGGAGAAGGAAAAGAGAGTGAGACAATGACTAAGATTTCAGCTGTATTTCCTGGCTTTCTGAACCAGCACAGAGTTAAATTTAATAACCTTACTTATAAAAGTGCCTTTGACTGGTGTGCAAATACTTAATATCTTGTTTACACAGGCATGATGAAATATGTAAACACAATGCAATGCTGTATGCTTTGGGTGGTCTGTCTAACCATTTTAAAAGATGATTTTTTGCTGTTGCAGCTCCTTGTGTCTGTGCCCTTAATTCTTTATTTAGTATATTTATATCTTCCTCATTAACATAAAGTGACACTTCTTTCTGAGCAACCTGCTGCCCTGCGCTTGTAACTAGGCTGGGGGAGGAGAACAATGTGGACAGTGGTGATGAACATAATTATTAGTCTGGAAGCTTCTGTTGTCAGCAAAGACACCTTAATGCTTTAACTTCCTACACTTTAACAGCTGTTAAGTTTATTGCTGCTTGTTGCATAAATTAGGAATTCAGAAAATAGTTATTTATAAAAAAATTGAGGGCTTTTTTACTATTTAAAGATGTAAGAGAGAGACGTTAAAATACTATTCAACACAATTATTGATGCCAAGTCTCATAACTTGTTTTTTCTTTTTTCCTTTACAAACTATTCTGCAGCAGTAAATATATATAATCCTGCCTAAATCCACGGGTAATTAGTGTACAAAATGATATAAAGATATGAGATTGTAGATTAATTTTACCCATAATCTTCAGTAGACACAAACTAAATAACTGCCTCAGATTTTGGTTTCAGTCACCCCTCTTAATGACTAATGATGACATGTTGCAGAGGTGCCAAAGAAAAGATGTCGTTTCTCCAATGTATTTAAAGATGTATTCTGTCATTTGCACAAGACTATAACTTTCTTTCGGCTTCTCCCGTTAGGGGTCGCCACAGCGGATCCTCCGCATGTTTGATTTGGCACATGTTTTTACGCTGGATGCCCTTCCTAACCCAACCCTCCCCATTTATCCGAGTTCCGGACCTACACTAAGAGTGGCTGGGGTTGGTTCCCTGACCAGGGATCGAACCCGGGCCGCAGCGGTGGGAGCGCCGCATCCTAACCACCAGACCCCTAGATAAAATAATATAGTAGATAATCGATTAGAAGCATGATCTTTTCGGCTGTATAACTACCTCTTCTAACTGTTCTCATCAAATAGCAGAACTTAAAAATAACAAAATAAAAAAGTCTGATCTCTGTGGCAGATGGTTTGAGTTTGTGTTTTTCAGAAACTTGAATTTTCACACACAGCAGTCTCTAGAATTTTCACAGGCTGGTGCAAAGATCCAAACACATTCTGTAGATGTGTGTTGTGACTCAAATAAGCACTCTCTACAACCGTTGTGAGCAGAAAAACACTGTAGAAGGTGAAATAAGCAGCAGCAAAGCACATAATCAGGTTTCATTCTCGTCAGCTAAGAGCAGGAATCTTTGGCGATCATGAGCATAAACTCGCACAAATTGGACAGTTGAAGATGAAGATTAGAAAGATGAGAAAAGGAACAGATTTTTTTTTTCAATTTACAGGAGTGAACCTGATATGGCCATATACTTTTGTATCCCTTATACGTTTTATGTATTCTTTATGCCGAGATCCCCCTATTTTTTGCACTGTATTCAGATATACAGTGTGGATATTGAACTTTAATCGAGAGGAACTGAATCTACAAGAAGGATTGAATAGTTCAGTGTCATTCATCTTTGTGTCTGCCAGGACTCTAATGACACCTGTCAGGCTGCAGTACAGGTAGTGTTAGCTGAAGGTTAATTCCTTTTTTTACTCTTTAGAGGAGTTGTTGAAATCCTTTCCACTCTCGCTCTGTGTTCAGGAGTGCTCTTTCTGCATTCTGATCACTGTGTCTGCTATACCACTTTTCTCTCTTGGGTTTTTTTTTGTGCAAGAGCTCAGGCTTGAATTGTGCCATTGATGGAAACGAACAAAGTTAGAGAATAAAATTTGTATTCGTTATGTAGTTTTGTATGGATGGAATATCACATTTGGGCAATTAACGATATTGTGTGGTCTGAATCAAAATGTAACTTAAAATACTTTGCTGGAAGATTTTTATAATCCAAGATAACATTCCTGAGAAGCATGTTGAATTATTTATTTATTTATTTATTAAAAAAAATATATATTTGTGATTCTATTGTATCTTACATTCTTGGAAAAGGGTTAAATAATGTAAGGTTGTGTGCAGGACCCTAATGCCTGATCAGAGTGAGATCCAAATAGAAATCTTTTGCAACTTAAATCTATAAGCATCTGTCCAATGGAGCCCCTGGGGAACACCTAAGTGAGTTAGTGACGTTGCTCGTAAAGCATTGCTGAGAGCTCTTCACTCGTGTGGTTACGCGTGTCCGACTGTTTGTTTATTACAGTCTTATTTAAATCAATTTATTTTAGAACTGTAACATTTCATGTGCTGAACATATTTTATTAGTTATCAGCATATCCTCTTGTGTTCAGATGACTCAGTTGGACAATGGGCAGTCTGCCAGCAGTCAGACGGTCACAGTGCTTTGGCGTTCTTTCTATTTCAGTTAAGTCCACAGTTTTATACTGACCTTTTATAGTAAACAAAGCACAGGAATTAAGGATATTAACCAGAGTCAAGGTGAAATCCTTCAGAGGCATTGAATTTGTGGCGCTCAGCCAGCAGTTGCAAACTTCTCTCGGTTTATATACCCTTGTGCCTTATGAAATACTGATTAAATCTGCCACCCCTGCTGCTCAGGAATGGAGAGACAAAGAGAAGAAAGGGAAAAGTGTATTCTGGCAATGTTATGCTGGTTTCCAAGGCCACTGCTTTTCCTTTTTTTCCTGTGTGAGTTAATGCAGCAAAATCAGAACAAGTAAAACCTCTGCTCTTTCTTCACACCACTTTAATGGGCTTGGCAGCGTTTGTATTTGGCATCCTGCCTACCATTATTTCCAACTCTCTTTGGGCCGACTTGCACAAAAATGATTGCCAATGTATATTATCTATGATTACGTCGGTTTGTTGCTTTGCTTCCTATGAGTGTCAGGCTTTGCAGGAATCTCTTGAGTAATGTAACTGTAAAGCATTCACCCTATCTTCAAGAGATTGCAGGCTTGAACTCAAATGATGTCAAAGGCTTCTCTAGCAGATAGTCCAAGGGAGCAGAATGGGCTGTGCTTTCTGGATGGGAAAGACTGTATACTGTCCCCACTCTCAGTGAGCCATTTGTAGGCATTGGCACCTGTGAGCTTATGCATGTGAAAGTGGGGATGATGGCACTTTCATCCAATTGTGTTGTGCTGCCCTGTAACACAGTATGAGCAAAGGTTCATACTTTGAGGTTTTGAGGAAGTGTATATTAATTAGTGGTTTATTAATAAACAAAAAAAAAATTGTTTTGTAGATTGGACATGCCAATTTTTTATATTTTAAATATAATTCTTGAACTAAAAAAATGTGAAATGTTTTTTTTTATTTTTTTATTTTATTAAATTAATGTAATGAGTGAATTAAGAAATGACAACATCTAAAGACATTTACCATTTTGTAATGTACAGGAAAGGGTCACTGAAAATAATATTATTGTGTATATATTATATAATGTCACTGGGATGAATCAAAATAATCAGTGTTGGTGTTAATCCTTGTCTGTCTTGGTTGGTAGCCGTTGTAGAATTGTGAATGCTGGATATTGAGTGGGAATTGGGCCAAGGTAGAGAATGGTCATTAAAAAAAAGAGAGAGAGAGAAATTTCTATTTTCTGGTGCTGCTCTAGTTGTGAGTAATTTTCCTGTTTGAAAACGCATTTAAGTGGATTGTATGTCTAACTGAGGACTATTATTCGAGTCAGGAGTAAATAAGCTTGTTGGAAAATGGTGCATTTTTCTAACAATGGAACTGGGCTTCAACATGGGATTGGTCCATTTACCCTTAAATGAAAGCACACTGGCACATTTTCAAGGTTCTTACTTGCCTGTTGGAGGTACTGGTGCTTTTAGAGTGTAGTGTCCTGATAAGTTTCTAGTGACTGATTTTAAAATTTGCGAAGTCTTCTGTTATTTCAGGAAAAAAAAAATAGTATAAACACACAGCTGATGATTACACTGGACAAATGATTTAAAAAATCCAGACTCGGCAATTAGCTCGTATGCAGATTATAACTGGAACCAGCTCCCAGAATGTCTCGGACATGCCCCACATTTGGCTGTAGGTCCAGGCTTCTAACATTTATCTTTTCCCATGAAGTATTTTTAGGATTAAATGTGTACTGTAAATTTGTCTGACCTCTTTAATTTATGAAACTAGAAACATTTTCTTTAACAGTTTTCTCTCTCTCTCTGTCTCTCACCTCCACAATGCCACAGTGGTAACTTATAAAAGGATATAATGAAGGTTATGCATGCAGATAACTAGGAATTTGTTCATTGCCATGACTCGCAACTCTACTCCTGTGCACATTCTCAGTGCAGTCAACAAGTCTCCACACACTGTCAGTTTTCTACAATAATTGGCTAACCATGTGTTAGTGGTTGTGGAGCATGTATTGTAGATATTGTTGGTCAAGCTAGTTTTGGACCATTGATTTTTGCACCCTTCAACTGTTGAAACAGTCACTGTAGACTAATATTTCCTGAGTGATGGTGTGCTGAGCAGAACTGCAGTGTCAGCACAACAAAGGAGGCACCTTGTATACATCTTAGTGGGCAATATATTAAATGGAAGAAAGCAGAAGGGAGGAAAAAAGACAAATTAAAGGGAATATAGCAAGGTGGAATCAACAAAGAGAGCGAGAAAAGCAAATACTGACATGCAGGAATAAAGAAAGGAAGCATCATTTTATACAAAACATCAAACGCCAGTAAAAATACATTTAGGCTTCGTATCAGGCAAATCCGTTTATTAATTCATGATTAAAAAAAACATTTTGGAGCTTATCTGAAACCTTATGCATGTTGAATATTCCTTCTCTTCTCTTCTCCAAAGATAATTTTATTACATTACATTTCTCCAATGAGGCCTGAAATTTCTGCTCACATACTGAAGTCTGTGTTAGAATGAGAAAAGCAAAAAGTGGATCTACTTCTTTATTTCACATACATGAGATGGTGTTCTTGTCCAGAGTTGCCTTATTTTTTCACAGACATGTGGTTGTCAACTCCACAGGCTCTTCTGAAAAGCTTCTTGTGCATTCAAGTCAACATCTCACGCTTTGTGAATAAAAGTAAGGTGTCTGGAGTTTTTTTTTTTTTGGTGAGTCTGGGTTTCTTTGATGTTTTTCAGTCTCCAAAAACCCCTATTGTAGAATTATTACACCCTACAGAAACTCCACAGGCTCTTCTGAAAAGCTTCTTGTGCATTCAAGTTAACATCTCACGCTTTTTGAATAAAAGTAAGGTGTCTGGAGTTTTTTTTTTTTTTGGTGAGTCTGGGTTTCTTTGATGTTTTTCAGTCTCCAAAAACCCCTATTGTAGAATTATTGCACCCTACAGTGTAGATATATTTCTCTACAAGAAATGCCAAATCCATAGTTTGAGTGTTATTTCAACAACGGGTTTTTATCTTTGCAAGTTATTTGAGGTAATATTCTCATCTTTGCTTTCGAAATGCCATCTTGGTTGAGTTTTGGGAGTTGTAAGAGGAGGTTCATTTATGGCTTATCATTCAAGTATATAATATTCTGAGCTGGTATGATTTTGGTCATTCATTTTGTACCAAGATATTCTAGAAGGTGGGTCTTTTGGACTTTTCCGCATTTTAATTCTCCAGTGTCGTTTTGGTGCAAGGAAATGATTATTTTTGTAAGAATCCTCCGTTTCCTCTATTACACTGTGAGGCAACCATTTAGACAATTTCTTGTTAGCAAATCAGGAAGAAGTACATTTTTAAATGGACATTTATGCCATTTTGACAGATGCCCTTATCCAGATTGATTTTGAATTCTATTAGTAAATACTGGTTTGTTAGGATACAATCAGTGAAGAAACTCTGTTGGGAGAAATAAAAGTAAAAAAAAAAAAGCAAGTTTATTTTTTGTAGTAGGAGAAGTGCTAATTTGGCAGTGGTGAGTCTTTTAGACATCATTTGAAGACTGCTGGTGACTCGGCCTTGTTGACCTCAAGTGGAAGCTTGAACAGTGGAACAGAGTCTTGAAGCATGAGAGCTGGTGGGAAGAGTTGCGCAATAGCTGAACATCATAGGGAGCGTGATGTAGTGCAGGGTGAGAAGTAAGATGGTGTGTCTTTGGCTTTGCAGGTTAAAATTTTTGTTTTAAATTTGATGCAGGCATCTACCAGTAGCCAGTGGAGGGAGCGTAGCATTTGAATGGTGTGGGAGAAATTTGAAAGGTTAAAAACATGTCCTGCAGCTGCATTCTGGATCATTTGCAGAGGGTAAAAAGTCTTTCAGAGGTAGACCTGCCAGGAGCAAGTTGCAGTAGTTCATTCTTCAGATGACAAGTGTTTAAAAGCACCCGAGCGATGCTGAGGATGCTGGAACTGCCTTAAAAATATTATAGTATGAAGTTTGTTGGGAGAGATCTGAATGCCACACGACTCCAAGTATTTTACTCAAAATTGCTCACATAATTGCACTTTATGCAAACTGTATTTTTCCAGATAGGGCATCTTGTGGTGTTTATGAAGGACGATTACATTTTTATATACATTGCCAAGTGCTACTTATTTTTGATGATTCTATAATCTGCCTGAATGTATTCTGATCTTTAACTTGGCATGCAAAACAAACAAGCCAAACACAGCAGAGCAGCTGTGTATGAGCGTATGTTCTGCGTATAAATGGCACAGAGCAATGTTATTTAAGTTAATCGGCTTCTCAGTGTAGTTAAGAGTAGATTTAATGCAGCTAAGCCTATGGACTACATGGTTGATAAATTCCTTTCCCCCACATTAAAGAAAATGCGTTCTATAAAAAATATTTTCACCTCCAACACTTAGTCACTGGCATTTTAATACTGACCTACACATAAAACCACTTTGGAGTTAAGAGTAGATGCATGAAATAGTGATGCATCAGCATAGTGTTGTAGATGGTGCAAAATACCCTGCTAAAGAAAATCATGACTCTAATTTGGAGTCTTTAGCTCAGTTCTATTCTGTATGGAGTATGTGAAATAAATTTTTCTCCATGTGGTAGTATAATGCTATGGACATGCTTGATCTGCTATATAAAACTTTAGACCACCACAAACACTGTGTTGTGTCTGTACTGGCTTTGTGCATGTTTACTGGGGAGATTAACATTGAGAACAGAGAGGTTGTTGTTGGTCCATGGCACTGAGCTGTGTGCTGGTTGAGAGCAACAGAATTAGTCATGGTGCAGTAATGGCATGATTGTAATATCCAGGGTTCTCACACTGGCAGGCGATAATTCCCTAATGCCACTTATATGTAGTCAGTCATAAGTGTGTAGCAATGCAATTATTTTTTTTAATTGTGAGCATCACAATATGTATATTTTATAGGATTTAAAAAGTAAAACGATAGAGCTAGTTTAGCTTGTTACACATTTGTATGTTATACTTCAGCAAGGAAGCAACTGAAGAAAAAGGATTTTAGCTATTTGACCATACTGTGACCTTGATCCTGTTGCAATCAATTCTCGAATTGATTATCTGCTTGGTATAATGTTAAATCCATGTAAATCTTAGAATCTTCCAGCACTCTGTTATGAAGATACAACACTAACGAGGATTTCAGGCAGACAGACAGCTGGATGGATGAATGTACCAGAGGCATAATTAGCTAATGAAATCTAAATTAATTAAAGATTTTAATTAAACTACTTAAGGCACATGGTTTGAAACGGGAGCTAATAAAAGAGACAGCGTTACATACATTAATGAGGCGTTTTATTGTATGGTTCGAACAAGATACTTGGCATTACATTTATTTTACATTTGTATTTAGATGACAATTGTGAGTCACTTTGCATAAAATAAAATTAAGTAGCAACTCGGAGATTTAATAAGTTTAATAGAGACAGATTGGCAGGGTTTAGAATTAGACTCATAATCTTATGATCAGATCTTTAGTGTAAAGCCACAGAGTTGCCTTCCCTAGTTTGATTAATTTCATTTCTCATCAGCAGCGGTTGTGTTTGTTTAGATTTTATTTGAGCAGAAAACCTGTGGAGGAATGTTATAGTGTTCCGGTCATGACAGATATTTCAAGTGGATTGAATCGCTTTCATCTCAGTTGGGAGCACCGCTCCCAGTCTCAGGCCTGTCACCCTGCCACTGCTACCACACTAAATATGATGAATCTGCCTCCTTAATTACCCTGCAGTTCCATGCCAGTAGTTCATCAGCTGTCTGCAGCAATTAATATCTCAGCAATAACTGTTCCTCTTGGCAAAGTAAAAAAAAGAAGAAGAATGAATATATCATGGTGGGAATAGTGGTATAATAACATTGTTTACTGTCATTTTTGCAGTAGCTGAGGAATGTTCGAAATTAAAAACGGAGAGAAATATAACTTTGGTTTTGCAAAAAAAAACGAAAAAAGACCCACAGTTTTATCAAAAGGCCTTTTCAGCAGAGACTCACAGAACAGAGCACATTTATCATTACAGCAGACAGCTTATTTACATATGAGTGCACTGAACTGATAATCTAAATATTTCCCTGCTGAACGAGTGAGACACTATTACCCAGTGTAACCATCACATGCTTCGTGACAGTACCATCACAGAAGCATGTTATTCATATGATTTTTTTATTTTTATTTTTTTCTCCTCCTTCGAGAGAGAAAGATAAGCAGCAACAATAAAGGTGAACTGACAGGTTCACTGTTTCTTTAGATTTTATTCTTTTTTTTGACCTTTCTGTGATCAATGGCTGCAGCATTTGAGCCTCTTAAACTCCTAGGAGCTTTTCCAGACTCCTCTAACGCGCACCTTTCCTATTTATTTTACTGAAATTAATGGCGACGCTACACTCGCATCCCACTTTGTTGGGAACATGATCCACAGTAGGACCACTTTGCTGTCAGACCTGCATTAGTATTTTGTTGTACAATATATCGAAGATCGTCTTTTCACGTCATCATGATCGCATCCTGTAATTGCAACAGATTTGTCAGCTGCCTGTCCATGCTGCAAATCTCCTGTTCTACCGCATCCCAGTGGTGTTTTATTGGATTTAGATCATTTGGCTGGGGATGCCATTAAAGTACACTCACTGTCACATTCATGAAGTCAGTTTGACATGACTTGTTTTGTGACATAGCACATTATTATCCTGGAGCCATTAAATAAGAGAGTACATTGTGGTGATAAAATAATGCACATGGTCAGCAACAATACTGATTTAAATGACAACGTATAATTGACATTAAAAGGCCCAGTATGTGCTTGTAAATAATTCCCTATACTTTGTACCACCTTCACCACTAGCCTGAACTGCTGGCACAAGTCGGGTTTAGTCTATGGATTCATGTTGTTTGCACTAAATCATGTATAATGTTACAGCAGAAATCATGGTTCAGTTCAGGCAAATTTTCTACAATTGTCAGTTGTCAAGTTTCAGTGAGTCTGTGACCAATGTAGCCTCAGCATAGTTTCAAAGGCCCAGTACAGTAATGTTCTGCTGTTGTAGCCCACCTCTCTCTGCATTGTACTCTGAGATGATAATCTTTTGACCACAGTTGCAATTAGTGGTTATTCGAGCCAGCAGAACTACTACTTATTTATTTTTTTATACAATTTCTTTTTAATTATTTCTTGTAAAATCTATATATTGTCATGTGTGAAAATCCTAATAGAGCAGCAATTTCTGAAAATCTCAAACCAGATCTCTGAAATCACATTTTCACAGTGATGTTTTATATTAGCACTAACCAAAGTGCTTGACCTGTAGCTGCATTACAGTATTGCCTCATGATTGGCTGATTTAAGATAAATGCATGAATATGTAAGTGTACAAAATGTTCCTAATTAGTAAAATGAAGTGGCTTTATTGTGATTTCAGCTGGTGCATTATACGGTTTCTTCATTGCTCCATGATTAGGGTGCTAAATAAAACAATTACACAATGCGGTGCTAAGGCTTTGCAATCCTACATAAAGTGCATATATGCTTATTGTTTAGAGTTAAGTTTGGTAAAATTTCCACTCTGTGTGAAAATCTGTTTAGGGGTATAGTAGGATGTGTAAGAGATTTAATGCTGAAGAAATATAGCAAGTTTTGATGTATCTGTTAGCAGAAAGCAGAATAGATGTTCCGTTGCTCCGAAACTGCAGTGAGGAGGAAAAAAAGCTTAGAATTATTCAAATTAGAGTTATTTCTGTAGATGGCTTCCATTAAATCTAAACACGCATTAAAATGCAGTCATAATTAAGAGCGTTGGGTTTAAAGACAGACGTGTGTGATTTACTGTTCAGATAAACAAAGCGATCGAGGAGGTGGTGGTGATTTGATTTAAGTCAGTTTATTAATGTAATGATCTGTAAAATAGTTTAAGAGCATTCTTTCATGTTTGAGACAAACCTCAGGACTTTCTTCTCTAGAGCATAACAATGTGTTTTTTTATAAAGCGCATCATTACATTTTTAATTGTATGTTCAAAGGAGAACATCAGGGTACTAAATGTTTTTGTGTATAAAAAGCTTTGTGTTTACAAGTCATTTATTTGGCTAATATCATCTTCCCATTATTACAGATACTGTAAAATTGAATTAGAAATAATGTATGTGCTTAAAGAATGTATTGCAGGCAGTATGCTGGTGTAATATTGATACTGTGAATAATAAAACATTTTTTATTATTTTAAAGCATCGTCAAATGTCTTTTTATGCCATCTTTTCTTACTCACTGTAAAACGGACCTACCAAAATTATACACACACACACACACACACACATAGTTATTTGTTCGCATCATTACATTTTTAATTGTATGTTCAAAGGAGAACATCAGGGTACTAAATGTTTTTGTGTATAAAAAGCTTTGTGTTTACAAGTCATTTATTTGGCTAATATCATCTTCCCATTATTACAGATACTGTAAAATTGAATTAGAAATAATGTATGTGCTTAAAGAATGTATTGCAGGCAGTATGCTGGTGTAATATTGATACTGTGAATAATTAATTTTTAATTTTTTTTGTATTATTTTAAAGCATCGTCAAATGTCTTTTTATGCCATCTTTTATTACTCACTGTAAAATGGACTGACTGGACATTTTATTTTACCTACCAAAATTATACACACACAAACACACACACCCCCTAGTATATGCTATTTTATATATAATTTAGAGAGAGAGAGAGTTTTTTTTTTTGTTGTTGTTTTTTGTGTGTTTAGTTTCCCCCCCCATAACCTAGATTATTGAAGGATTTGCGCCAATCCATTGCAACCACAGATGTGCACCAATATATTTTACAGATGTGCCCTCAACACAAACTTTTAATGACCAAATGATTTTCTTTATTAATTTTTTTGCAGGAATGTTTTGCTTAATAATTTTTCTCCATATGTACTATGGAGTGTTTCTTCCTAATAATGCATATCAAATATGTTATCTATGCATTATTACAAGCAGTGTGATTTTACTCACTGACAGTACACACAACTGCTTCCTGTAATAACTATTAGCTCCATCAAAGATCAGGTTGATGCCATTTGAAGATGAATAAAAAAAAAAATGAAATGCTGGTTTCTACAAGCTGATTTGCATAATGCATCATTTACACATTCTTTTCCCTTTGTAATTAACCTGCAGCCCCCCACCAAGGTTCAAGCACTGCATCAGGACTGCACATGCAAATTAGCACCCTTCATTGGGATCTCTTTGTAAATCAGGTCTTCCAGCTGTCTGTGAGTGAAGTGTGAAGAGCTCTTTTCAGCAGCAAGATATTGTTGCTTTAAAATATAATGCCTCTGTTGTCTTGAGTACATCAATCTCCTGAGTGTGGCCTCATGGAGACGGGTCACAGTGGGCTCCTTCTCCCCAAACACTGCAAGACTAATAATCAATTGCTCCTGTCGCACTCTGTGACAGACTCATAAAAATGCAGTTGTTTATCCTCCATCCATCTCTTTTTCAGTCATCCTTTTCCTGATTATCGAACCCGTTCTGTCAGTCTTCCCGTTCGTCCTCACATCTTTTTTTTTAACGTTTTTTGCTTGTTAATGACCCATGACCCTTTATTCCTGCAGATCAGCAGAGAACGTCAGACATGATGTGGCCAGTGCAGCTTGTGTACAAGGTACAATCTCATATCTTTCTTGATTCTAACAGTTGCTTTTGAGTCACTCATGACACTGCTGAATGATTACACTCCCAAAGGCAATCTAATTAACCTTTTAAATAATTACTTCTACTAAACACAAGCTATAACCTTGTGGAATAGTTTGACTTTGTTATTTTTAAAAATGCATGCAGAGAAAAATTGGTGTTGATTTCTATGACTTACAATGAAGCTACATATCAGGCCTTCATGTTAATATACCTTCTGTAACTGTCTGTATTTCCTGGTACATACATCAGCCGATCAGCAAATGGAATGTATGCTTTTTTTTTTTTCTTTTTTTTTTATGCAAGCTTCAAAGTGAGGTCCATGAAATGACAAGTCTGACCATGATGTTTTTCCCTGTAAAGACATGCTACATAAACAGTGTCACCTTAGATATTAAGTCGAAGCTTTACCAAACAAATATCCTCCAGCACTGCTTTATTAAAGATTTATGAAGTCCTTAGAAATGTATTAGGAAGGCCACATGTAGATACAATTAAATAATTAAAGACCTTGAATAGCTGTGTTCAGTTTGAATGTTATTTGTGCCCCATCACCATTTTAATATTTTTGTAAAATTGGTTATTTTATTGAAGGTCCAACCTTTTATGGCTCAATATAATGGAGTTCTCAGGTAGAACTATATAATTTTAAGGTTGCTGTTAAAATAACCACTATATATATATATATATATTATTTTTTTAATGTAATTTTTTTTTTAAGTGGTGCTTTTTGGGTTCACCATATGAATTGTATTTTAACTATCCAGAAATAATGCATGTCCCAGGCAGCTAAAAATTTAATTTTTAGCATTATTGCATCGGTAAAGTTTCTGAATGGCTTATGCATACGTTGTAAGTGTTGCAACTTGGAGGCCTATTTGATTCCCTTCAGTAATAACTGCTTTCAGAAATTGGATTTTTAATTGGTTTTTTAACAGACATTCAGCATTATGTACATTATGCATTGCTTCAAGCTAAGAGGTTAAATCAAATGATCAAGGCTGTTCAACATTTATACATTCTTTTGTCCTGACAACCTGGATCTACAATTTGTCACGGCTTCATAATTTTCCCCATCAACACCCGAAATTCCCCCTTTTCCAGTGGACTGACTTCATTTGTTACACAATAGAAGCGACTCTGCAGTGTGTGTGTGTGTCCTGTAATAATGATAATCGACACACAGTGCAATAAGAAAATGGATGTTGACGCTAAATGGGGAGCTTTTTTTAGAAATTTAGACCTCAACTAAGCTGCATTGCTTGACATGGATAGGATTGGACTATAATCATAAACAACGAGAGACAGGTCAGAAAGGGGTAAGAATCGAAACGCAGGTAATGTTAAAAAAAAATACAAAAAAGCAATGAAATGCACAAGCAGAACGTAAGCACATATTAATCAAAATGGAGTGCTTGTTTGGAGCTGGAGTTGGTGTGGGCAAATCAGACGCTATTAAGAATCTTGGTTCCTAGTACTGTAATCTTCCTTTTAATTGTTAACAAGTAATTTACTGAACTAACAGACTCAACAGAAGAGAAAATCAAATCAATATCTATTGTGACCATCCTTTGCCTATAAAACAGCATCAATAACTCTAGGAACACTTGCACAGATCTCAGCAGGTGGGTTGTTCCAAACTTGAACAAACCACATACCTGTGGATGTAGGCTGCCTCACATCATTCTCTCTGTGTAATCTCTGAAGGACACATAATCAGGGCTCTGTGGGGGCCCAAACTATTTCTACTTTACTGTGAATATAGTCCTTAATGACATTGGCTGCATGTTTAGAGTCACTGTCCTGCTACAAATAAAATGTGGGACGCCTCCTGGATGGTATTGCACGGTGGATAAAGGATATCTGCCTGTATTTCTTAGCATTAAGAACATTAATCCTAACAAAATCTTCAACCTCATTTGCAGAAATGCAGCCCCAGACTTGCAGAAACCTCCACTATGTCTTACTCTTGCCTGCAGACACTAATTACTGTACCACTCTTCAGCCCACTGGCAAAAAATCCCTTTATTTTGCTAAAGCAAAATATTACTTACTTTGTCTTATTAGTCCAGAGCACCTTTCTGTAGCCCATTTCCTATGTTTTCATGCATAGTTGAGTCACTTAGCCATGTTTCCATGTCAGTGGCATGTTTTTTTTTTGACTGCAATTTTTTAATGAAGACCACCTCTGGTCAGACCTCTCCAGACAGTTAATGGCTATACTTGGGTCTCACTGGTTTCTGCAAGTTCTTTGCTGATGGCACTGCTGGACATTTTCAGTTCTTGAAGGGAAGTTAGCATTATATTTATAACATCTACTGCATTAAGTTTCCATGGCCAACATTTTTTTTTTAAAAGCTTGAACAGCACATATTAACAGCAAATCTTTGCCTGGGATAGACCTTGTTGATGCAGTATATCTACCTTGTGTTGCTGTGCTCAGTTCTGCCATGGTGTAGACCTGTGACATGGAACTGTCTCACCTTACTAGCGGAGTTTGGCTTTTCCTCACCCAGGGTAAATCCTCCTACACAGCTGTTTTTGTTTCCGTTATGACTGTGTTTTGACCTGCATATTAAATTGATTAGCACCTGCTTGGTGTAATTAGTTAATGATAATCATACACCTGACTCTGATGCTATAAAATCCCTGACTTTGTCCACTCATAGTTTTTGTTTAAAAATGCATATTTTTGTCTCCATTTTTGGCTTGCGTCTGAGTGTTCTCTCAACGAAAATGTATCTTTTTTTAAAACAGTTTCCAAAATGTATACATTTGAAAACGTGTTGCAGTGTGGCCTGTGAAAACGTAGGCTTTGAATAAAACAATGGCTAACTTTTAGTCATTGCTGCGATGTTTCAAAAAGCCGGGTAAGTGAATAAACTTCAGGCAGAAATGTTTCTGGTCAAAGCGTCAAATCTTAAGCGTTTTCAGACTCATCAGTGTGGATGGGCAGCTTTTGGAAAAGGTTTTTTGGGCCTTTTTTTTAATTAGTGTAAATGTAGTTCAATTCTTGCTCGCTTCATACACTTGCACCAAATGATCAATTATTTTCCATTTTTTTTATTGATTATAAATAATTAAAAACAATTATTTATTTTAATATAACCATGTGTAAATAATGTATAGATTAAGGGTTATTAAGTAGCATAGAATTGCACATGTTGAATGGAAAAACCACTCTCGTCTCACTTTTAATCTCGGTCAATAACTCCGTTCAATTGGATGTTAATTATACTGTAGCTGGCAATTAAAGAAAGGTACCTTAACACAGTGCTGTGAGGAAAAAGAGCCAGGAGAATTTTAGTGACATTTGTGTGACCCATTCTCAGCAAGCTATATTTATTAGGAATCTGTAAGTTCTGGTCTGTGGTGCATGCATTATTAAAAGTCCAAGCCTTTATTAAAATGTAAAGCTGTTTCTAGCTTGTTGCTCTGACTTAAAGAAGAGAGCTCTAGATAGGGCTTAAGGTTTGTACTTTTGACAAGTTTTGTTCAGTTGAAAAACTGTCATGTTTTGCAGCAAAATATATTTTTCCCAAACTGTTCTGATCCCAGTCATTGGATGCAGCATTGGATTAACTAAAAAGAATATTCTGGTACAGTGAATTGCGTTATTTTTGCCTAGGATAAACCACAGGTTCACTTTAACACTTCGGGGTTAAGTGCATTGCTCATGGGCACAATGCTATGTGCTGACATGCTCATGATGTATTAATTCACGCCATCGGCCCTGAGCGCTTTCCTCCTGTCTTTGAAAACCTGATTTGATTTGACTCCAAGTGGGGCCTGAAAAAAATAAACCTGATTTTGTGGAGTTGTGGCTCTTGAAGTGAGATTACATTTAACAAGCTTTGCTTGAAGCATTTTATATCCAGAGGCTGGACGGATGATGAATAATGCACCACAAACTAGATTTCTCTCAGCCCGCTTTCTACCAGGCCACAAGGCCTGCCAAGCCTACTTCATCCTGTTACACGCTTCAGCGTGCGGCAAATGAATTCATTGTTTCATTCATAAAGCCTTTGTCACTTTCTGCTATTAGCTATAGCTGCTGGGAAGAGCTTGGTGTCTGCATCTTAAACTGTGTAATATGCACTATACGTATATGTATATTATTGGGGGTCTTTAGAAGTAATGCTGTAGAGGAGGCAGTTAACAAAGAAAAATAATTGGCTAGTGTATTTCATGTTCTTTAGCAGATCTTCTGTTGCATATGTTTAAGCTACATTATTTAGTTGAAAGCATCTAATTGGTTCAGGGACCATCTACAGAACTAGAAATTCCTATCAGATAGCTCAGATCAGATAGGGGGAGGGGCTCTTTTATTTTAATTGTTGTCTTAATTCTGTTTACCTGGTTCAATACCTACATGATCGGCCACTACAAAACCAAACATAACCACTTAAGTTCTTGTTTAAAGTCATATACATACCATAACAGCATATTTCCTCCTAAAATTTATTATTCATATAAATGTGACTTGCAATGCTCTTTAATGGCTCCGCCGCTTTTAAGAGTTTTGCGGCTCTTCAGTGCAAACAGTGTCTGTTTTTAAACTTTGTTTTAGTCCTGATTAAGTACGTTGTCGGTGTATTAATAGTATGCTGCATCTCTAAGATCCCCTGGGACATCATGTAAAAGCATAGCAGCTGCACAGTATGGTACCTTCTGTTATTTATTTATTTTTGATTTATGAAACAAAGCTGCTGGGTAGTGAACTATGTTTTATTAGTGTTTTACAATCTTATTCCTATTGGCAGTGCTGTTTCCTAACACTTGTACTGAGGATATTTTGTAGTTTGTATTATACTGTGCAGCCTCCTATAGTTTGAGTTGCTCTGAGCACAACTTTTAATGCCTGTCAAAGCATGACAGGAAATAGAAATATTATTTTTACATTAGATTGTAGAGCTGTCAAAATGAGTGGCGTGTGAGGGAAGGAAACTGATTGAATGTGCTATTTACATGAATGCAAGGTATTTTTATATATATATATATATATAGACAGATACATTCTAAGAGCATGAAAGATAATTCTACCATCCCAATCCCAGTTTATTACCCTTTCTTCTGAGTTCAAGCCTCCAGTCAAATGACTGGAACTGAAACTCTTTCATTCCGGAATCGAAATTACGACTCTGCATCGTTCTTACAAGTAACACTACACTAAACACACGTCTCTGATTTGTGAGAACTTTGTTACTTGACAAAAAGGATGATTATGAAGTGCTTCCTTTACCCAAACAGTACCCAGCATTGTTGGTTGCATGTAGGATTTTGGCATGATGTTTTATCATCATCAAACACTATATTTGTTTAGATTATACATTATAAAAACGGAGTGTCTGAACTGTAATTTTTCAGGAATTATGTCACTGGTTAATGATATGCATCCAAGCATAAAGTAACAAGAAATACAGAGAATGTTAGAAATAATAAAATAATAAAAGAAGAGGTAAAACAATTTGAGGCGTATAAAAAAGAAAGCAGTAACAGATAAAGATGGAACCAAAGAACATCCAATCAGCTCATGTACAGACATGGTCTAATAATTTATATAATCCTCTACAGGTAAAACTGAAACCCTCTGAGCACTTGATTCATTTTGAAGGAATTTAGAACGAAAGCTGAATTTCTGAAGACTTGAAAGAAGCAAAATGGCAGCATGGGTTCATCACTTTCAATTTCCAGACATCTATTCCAGGTTAATGAACCTATTTAACTGAAAGTTTGAATAGCTGTAAGTCTAGATTTGCATCATTGTATGCAAATGTGCAACAGTTGCATTATTGTACTCCCAGACAAAATGCCACAATGCAGAACTTTTTCATGCTGGTCCAATTCTTGATGGGGAGACTTGCTGATTATCTGAAGAGAACACTTTAAAGAGAACAGAGGGAGAGAAAGAGACAACTGTAAGCAGGCATTCATATGCAGCAATAGAACAAAAGGTACATATGGGCAAATACTCACACTAGAAGTGTAAACAATTATACAGGGAAGAAGCAAGGTTTGATTCTCTGGGAAAACTCTCCCCGTTATTGCCATAGTAAAATGCTTTCACACCGGTCTGTTTGAGCTTGATTTACATTGTACATAATGAAATCAGAAACAGAGAAAAAGGTTGTCTGAAGGATGTGCCACTGACTAGCTAGAACATTAAAACTCTTTACAGATGAGGGAATTGATTATGTCATTACAATCAGATGTGTCAAGAAATGGGGTACCAGATTAGTTTTAGACCAGTCAGTTCTCAATGTTTTGGAAGTAGGAAAAAGTGTAAGGACTCGAGTGAATTTGGCAACTATGATCGCTAGACAATTAGGTCAGAGCATTTCCTGGTATGCAGTGATTAGTAACTATCAAAAGTTGTTTAAGGAAGGTGGCCTGAGCTGATGAATTAGGTTTTCTTTTGCATCATGTGCAGGCATTGCTTATCTGGAAAAAGAATGCACCATGATGCATCATGGGAAACATGTAAACCAGCAGAGACAGTGTGGCACTCTGGGGAATGTTATACTGGGAAACCTTGGGTCATGGTATTTATGTAGATGTTACTGCACCTACCTAAACATGTTCACCTTTCATGTCAAAGGTATTCACTAATAGCCCCTTTAAGCACCACAATGAATCGCTGAACAAAGGGTTCAGAAATAGTTTGAGGGACTGGCAAAGTGGTTGAAGGTGTTGACTTGGCCTCCAATCTGATTGAGCATCTGTAAGATGTGCTGAACAAACACAGAGGCCCCAATGCACCACTTAAAGGATCTTCTGATCACCTATCTTGGTGCTAGGTCGCTCAGCACACCTTCAGAACTCAGTAGACCTCTGGGGATGCATTTCTACAGCACCACAGCTCTTTCTATTGGATTGTTTTCACCTCTTGCTGGTCAGTTTAGCCATAAACGTTTATACAGGGCCCACTTTTTTTTTAGTTTCTTGGTTTATTTACCTAAACTCATTTAATCCTAACTACAAGTAATCCAAAGATATCTGTTACAAAATCTTCCCAATATTTTAAATTGCCCTTATATGCCTTATCACTGGATAGAGAAAGAACTGGCACCCAGAATATATATAACAATAACATAACTAGATTAAAAGCTAGAAACGGATAAGTATACACTGTGTATAGTAGAATTAGTGGTTACTTTCTTTACCATATACCTACTAACTGATAAATAAAGTAGGCCTGCCTAGTAAAGTAGCCAGCAAATGTAAACATCCCAGCAATGCTTCAATGCTCCGTTTAGCTCTTGCTGGTTCCCTGCTGTGTTTATAATGAGTCATAAAGGTGGTTATAAAAATGGTTATAAAAATGTAGACTTTATAAACTCCATACAATGTGTCTGATAGTGTACATTTTATTAAATATTTATCTAAAAAGAATATTTGGTTATTTAAAACAAAATATATATATAATATATATATATAATATATATGTATGTATAATATAAAAGTGTGTGTATGAAATTAAAAATACCAAGTATCCAAGGGATACTTGAATTTCAGCAACCATTTTTTTATATTGTCTAAATAACTGGCAACAGATGTAAGTAACCTGTTTTTGCATTGTTACACGACATACAGCTGTTATAACTTAGGGTGTACTCTCATTTGTTGGCAGTTACGGTGGAACCCGGTTATGTCGATGTCCTAGGGGGTCGCCAAAAAGCATCGAGGTAACCGATGATCGAGATAAACGAAAATCAAAATGGCGGCAGTATATTAACTTTCTTTATGTACATGATGTGCGTTAATAAATAAGATTGTGCATGCACGTGTTTTTGAAAGGTTTTTTACACAACAGCGTTGCTGCAATTTGTTTGATGAAGTCATTCTATTAAAATACATACAGTACATGTTTATCTGTCAGGAATCCACTTGCCACGCCCCCTTCAGCCTCCTTCAGCGTGTCAGGTGTTTTTTCTGCCACTTTACCGGAAGCTCCGCTTCAATCGCGCACATATTGTGCTCGTTTATCATCATCACCAGCTCCTATTTAAACTTCCACACTCTCACTCTCCGTTATTGTTGGTTCACGGCGGTCGTTGTTATCGCTCATGCGTATCCCGGTACGTGTCTTTCTGCGCCGCAATCATGGATTTCGCCTCCCGTTCATCTCATAACATTTAACAACAAAAGGCATATGTGCACTAACTAACAGCAGAGATTCACCAGTATACAATACAACACACCTGTAGCAGCTGTAAGACTTGATTTTTTCCGACACTTCCGCGAGTTCTTCTGCGGCTGCACCGAGATAACCGACGTTAAATGGCAAATTTTCCCCCCTTGTGCTCGAGATATTAGGGTTCTACGAGAATTTGGCGGTTCCACTTCAAAAACATCGACTTAATAGAGTTGTCGAGGTAACCGAGGGCGAGATAACTGGGTTCCACTGTATTTTGACAATAATGTCTGTATATTGAGTTATTTTTTTAAAGGACAGTAAATCTGTACTGCTATACAAGCTATGAAATGACTAGAAATGAAACTTTGATATGTGTTCAAGTATAGTATTGTCCCTTGAGAAAATATACTAAAATGTTTGCTGAAATGTGAGGGGTGTACTCACATTTGTAAGATACTGTATTGTGTGTAATGTGCTAAATGTGCTATTTAAATGGAATTTTTTTTTTCTTTCTTTCTTTTTTTTTTTGTTTGGGACGAGGGCAACAAAAGGCTTGAAAAGTAAGAGTTAATAAAAAACTGCTGGGGAAACATTCTGCAATTTATTAGGTTAATTTATAACCGGTCAGTAATGTGTTTTGGTTATTTTTTTTATTTAGGTTTCTTAAGTTTGTTTTGGCAGTATTTCCTCTTCGGTGGCAAAAAATAGTCAAACAACATATCTGCATGCCAGGATCATGCAACCACCCACGCGTGCGCGCACACACACACACACACACACAATAAATGTCAAGCTTTGATGTCTGTGCCATTGGACTTTATGTTGGCTGGTGGCAGGATTTGGCTGGATCGCGTTATCCATCAGTAAACTTGGGAACAGAAATACGCCCTTCTATGCTTTTCTTACTGACTGCTTGTTCTCAACATGTAAATTTTTGTTCAATCCAATGCTCCATTCAGAAATAGGAGTGGTTTGTCAGAACATCCAGGTACCCCATTGTGTTAGACTTGGGTAAAATAATTAGTTATGACATGATTCACTACAATGAAAATACCAGATCATGTGCATCATAGAATTGTGAGTTACACTGTGAAAAACAGCATTGTATTAATTATGTATGTAATTTAGTTGCACTCTTTGAACACCAGGAGTCCAATCCTGCTGAAAGTGGCTGCTGTCATTAGAAAATACTGTTTCCATGATTAGGTATACTTGGTCTGCAGCAGTGATTAGGTAGGCGGTACATGTCAGAGTAATATGCACATGAATACCAGGTTGACCACTTTTGGTAGGTACTAACTACTGCATACTGGGAACCCTCTACACAACCTACTGTTTTTTAGATGCTCTGACCCAGTCGTCTAGCTATCATAGTCCAGCCTTTGTCAAAGTGATTCAGACCTTTTATACATGCAAACTATGCCAGTTTCCAACAAAACAACTTCAAGAACGGCCTGTTTACTTGCTGCCTAATACAGTATATCCCACCCTTCTGTAATGAGAGAATTGATGTTCACATCCACGGTCAGTGGGTTTAGAGTTATGGCTGATAGACATGTGCACATGAGGAAGAGCCAGCATGCTGGTGAGATGAGCAGGTCCTTGCATAATACTCCTGTTTGCAACAAATTTTACACGTCACCTATTGTACAGTATTGGTATAACCGCATTCTAATTGTTAATAAAGAGTTAATTAGTTGTTAATTAGCATTTAAAGTCATGGAATAAGGCATCTTGTCTGACTCCATTTCTTCAATCGATTTAATTAGATCAAACTGTTTAAATAGGACAAACACTGTTTATTCAGTCAAATTTATTTCATAATTATATTATTTTTAAAGATATGGTGAACCTGAAGTAAATTTCCTTTTGTAATATTAAACACCACCACCAATATTTATACCCTCAGAAATGAGGTCTATATGGATTGTAGGGCAATTAAGTGTCCGAACATGCTTTCTATTCCTCATCTCCACCATTATCTTGTGCCCTGAAGGCTAAACCTCATCTTTTAAACCAAATGTGAAATAGCCAGAGGTACAATGTATGCTTACAGATTGCCCAAGAACAATAAGAAAGCATGATTGATGTGATGCATGCTATTCATACCCTCAGAACTTAGGCATGTTGGATCTCTGGCTGGACAGATGCAGTCTGCACTGTCAGATGGCCATTCGTTAATGAATTCCTTTGGGGTCTTCATATTAATAAGATATAAAAATTGCAACTAAAAATCAAATATGCTTCTTTATTCACTTGAATATATCAAGAAGTGGTGCTTAAAAGAAAATAACAAGAACAAAAAAAATCTTGTTTTGCTCAGTGAAGCTGTATGCACTTTAATGCTGTTTGTACACTGCTCTGGCTGGCACAATGTCAGAAGGGGCACGAGCGCACAGCAGCAGATGGCTGGAGAATATTATAGGTCCTTGCCGCAGGGCCAGTCTGCTCTTCTCCCGCTGCCTTTTCTCCTTGCCACATTCTCACTCTTTCTTTGTTTAGCATTCTCACAAATAGATCTTTGCAGACCAATGTGGCTATAGTGGTGAGGCTTTTATACCTTCTGATCTCGGACTCGGTTAAGGTCGCAAATGATCTACTGTTTTAGGGAAGGAGAGTGTAATCACAGAGGGCGTTCAGAAAGTAAGAAAGGGAGATAATCTCATCTCAGACACCTAGACATACCTACAAATCTTTAAAAGACCAGCATAATCAACTTCAGTAGTACAGATGTCGGAATAACTGATGCAGATGCAGTTGAGTGTAGGCAGTAGTGCATTTAGAGCCCACATTGCTGTCTATTTACCTCTGTCTCATCAGTGCCGCATCATTAAACTGAAATGTAGGAAGGAATAATACAGAAGAATGATTTGACAATACTCGTATACCTACTGTATTTTGGGATTTGCTCACATGAAAAGAAACTGTAACTGAAATGTACATCAACAGATGCTTTAGGTTCTCTTTCGAAAGCATTTTAATATGGGGTTTAGGGGGTAGGAGAGATTGGTATGAGGGGAATGAGGACATATTCTCTGTCAATGAAGCTAAAAGAATAGAATTTGACATGCACTGAGTTTTTGTTTATTGTTATAAATGTACAGCTTGTGTATTTTAAATGATTTTGCCAACTTTGCATTATTTACAAAATAATGCATTCGTAATGGATTAAATGAGCTATGATGCATACATACAACAGGGACAAAGTAGACTAGTACTCTAAAACATTAAACTGTGAAAGAAGCAGACTGAGTAAACCAGCTTTATTAGAGTTTGCTTCTTAACCCTAATATGGCGCATTTGCTTTGTCCATGATCTCTAACTATAGAAATTCATCATCCAGAGGGGGCATCTTATAATTATAAACCATTTTGGCTCTTTCCACTCTTCAATTGGATAGCATGGTATATGCAATAATTAACCTACGGTACATTTCCTGCTTTATGCCCAGTTTTTAGGCTCTTCATCATCAAAGATTCTTATCAGGAAAAAGCGTATACTAAAAATGGTGGGTGCAAATCATGTATGTGGTTCACGAAAGTGCCGTAAAAGCACTAGCTATGTTTGTAACTGTTTGTATTCATGTTTGAAGTAGTTGATTTATACCAAGGATGTGTGAATCAGCTGGATGTCGTGTGAACGCATACAGAAATCTTCCAGAGACATCTCTTAATGACAGCTGACATTTTCCAGTTTAAAGACTGCCATTAAACAGCCGTCTTTCATAGAAACATTATTACTTACTTCTGATTTACAGCTTTTAACCATCAGGGGCAATGTTATCCACCTGAGTAATGTATGCTGACAATGTTATTAGCGACAGGGCTCACCTTAGGACGACCCTGAAAGCTGTTCAGAGATGACAGCTGCCCTAACAACACTGATATAATGCACAAATCATTCTCTATCATCCACTTTCCAACCTTTGTCATATGCCCTTAAGGCTGAACCTCATCTCAGTACAATAGTTTTTTTTATTTTTTTATTTTTTTTAATGCCTGGCTCAAATATATACTCTTGGATACGGGCTTTATCATTCATGGTAAAAAGATAAAATAATGGACGTGGTGCGTATCATTCAAAACAGAAATTAGGCATGTTGGTCATTCTTTAGTGGATCTCTGGCTGGACATGTGCAATCTGTTCAGAGCCTGTGCACTGTCAGATGGCCAACTGTTAATACATTCATTTGGGATTTTCTGCATATTTTGATTAATAAGGGAGGTGTGAGGTTAAGTTTGTGCAATCTGTAGAACGTGCATGCTAATCAGGTAGCAGCAGCACAATATTAAACAGAATAGAGTACTCTTCCCCATGGGTTCTTCTTTATATTGTTTTGGGGGGGGCATAAAATGATTAGTGAGGCCTGTCCTCAGCCAGGGTGCTTTGTCAATTTGTTGATTTAGCACTTGGAAAGAAGTCTACCTGTGTCTTGCCAAAATTTTCCCCAACACTTCTGGGTGCGGACACAACTCCTGCAGGTGGACCCACTTTAACATCTGCTGTACCAGCCCAAGATTGATAACTTGCTTCTGAAATGTCCACAGCTGTTTGGTTTAAGCTGTAGTCCAACCTTGAGGTGAAAATGGACTGAACAAGCAACAGAGTTCCACATGGAGCTAAATGGCCAGATCCTTGTGACGTTTTAAATAATACATTAATAAACGAGCCAATTTAAGGGTTTGTTGTCCTGATACAATAATGGGTTGTGTACATTCTACTTTGGTTTTATAGTAAAGTTGTACTGGGAGTGTACAAGATCATGACACAGGGGTGCATCTCTAGGGAAATGCTGTGCAGCTCAGTCACACTGGGATGTGGTTTTAGGGGTTGAGCTACCATCCATGACGAGATGTCTGCCAGGCACGCTGCGATACGAGTCGAAACATGAGGGGAGGAAAAGAGAAAATGCGTCGAATATTATCAGCGAAGCGGTTGTATAAAAACGCATGTGAGCATGTTACTTCAGCGAGGGAGGTTATAAAGTCGCAATAGAGAACGAAACAAGCTTGTACCCCAGGTGAGAGCATTGTGCAGATACCGATCAGCTCCATGTCTGATTTATTAGATTGCATTTCAATATAATGAACAAAACAAGTGTCATGCTCTGCCACTATTTACTAATTATTTTGGCTGATTTCCATGTAGTCTGGCATGTTACAAAGTATTTGCAATAAATTACATGCATACATGTCAATATGTGATTAAAGCTTTGACATACAGGTGCAAATGCTCAAGGTGATGTTTCACATGGCCGCTGGCAATTAATAGGGATTAGAAAAAAACACTCAAACTGCAAAACTCTTATTCTTACCTTAGTGACTAATTTCACCAGGAAAGTGTAGGTTTTGTAACTTAGAAACTACTGCTCTAAGTGTTTTAGTGGTTCTTTGCTCATGCTCTCTTCTTGAGTATTAGTATCACTTAGTGTTGTGTTTTTCTTTTTTCCAAACTCTTCTACAAATAATGTGATTCTTTATAATTCCGCTACCGACTGTTACCCAAGTGCATAGGGTTCTCTCTTAAACCTGGTTCCCCTCATGGTTTCATCCTCATTTCAGCTCAGTTACTTTTTTCTTTGGCATATTTTGCCATTCTTTTCCCTCTCTAGCTTTCTCATTAGGGATGTGGATCTACATCTGGATTTCTGTAAAGCTTCTTTGTGACAAAAGCTATTGTTAAAATCCCTGTACGAATAAATTTGAATTGAATTGAGAGTGTGGGGCTGCATACAGTCTGAATTGTATTGCAGTTCCACAAAAGGCTTAATCCTTCCATGGAGGGAACCCAAAATGAAACATGATTTATATAGTATTTTCCATTTGGGAATGATACTACAATCAATTTTATGATTGTCTTGCACACATGACGATCATCATCTTCAACATTCAGTCTATATGATGTGTGTAAATAAATAAATAAATAAATATATATATTTTTTTTTATTCCACAAATGATTTGTTTAATTAACTGTAAACTATAAAGCAATTAATTGTGATCAGGAATAAATGTTTATTAGCTAATGCTTTACATCTTTGTACAATCAACTGAGCTTAACAGAATCGTGCACTTTTGTGTACCTGTATCCGTACTTAGACTCTTTGAACCAAACCATATCTTTCTAGTTTCATCACTGTTCTTGGATAGTTTCGGATATGGCTCAGCTGTTGAAATCCTGCAGTAAAGTGCACTTGTAGTACCTCCTATTTTACTGGTGTCTGAAGTTGAAAATACATTCACTTGCAAGGAGATCTGCGTCAGCAGTTTGGCAGCCGCTGCTGATTTTATAGATTTCTTCAGTGAAATAAATTGGTTTGATAAGTGAAAATGCTGCAGAAAATTCTATACAAAACAAATACATCACATTAGGATGAAGACATCTAATTTCAAGTTGCTTTCCTTACCAGAAATATTCCAGCAGTGTGACAAAAAATCCAAACATATGACAAACGTTTCACTAATCATGCTTGCTTAGACACTCTGTATTAAGAAATGTGTTCTAGCAGAAAAGCTGCGTGTTTGAAATAGCTAAAGAAAAAAGACTGTTTTGCAATGTGGTGGTGTTTAACTGCCATTTTTTTTATTTTGGTTTTCAAAAAAGCAACCGTGTATCGAAATGCATTTTTAAAATCTTGACTAGTTGACAGGCAAGTAACAAGAATTGCATGTGGTATGCGTGTTTTTATTTTATTTTATTAAAATTGTTTTTATTTTTTATAAATCTTAATTAATTTTGACATTTTAACATCATATACTTCATACTGATAATAACATTGGAACTGATGGGTTGATTCTATTAATGACCATCAAGCTACTTCTACATTATACCATGTGTTTCTCATGCAAGACAGATATTTGATCAGTTTAAAAATTACAGGGTGTTTTAACTCGAACTCTTTGTAAAAAAATGAGTTGAGCTGATACACAATATTCACGATTCTTTTAGATCCTTCAAAGCCTTAAGTGTTTAATGTCTGTAATTATGAAACTAAACTTTGAAGCATTCCTAATTGTGAATAAATTAATGATGCATTTGCTTAAAAAAAAACAGCAGTTAAGTGTTTGTTTTTTGTGATTTGTTATAGGTCCACTAAGCCTGCAGAGCCAAATCAGTTCTCTTGATCCACAAAACATAAATGCTGGCAACTTAAAGGTGGCTGGTACACGCTTACATTTTTGCTTACAATGTGCTTGTATGCAAGTTCAAGCAAGGGTGGCAATTTTATTTATTTGTTTATTTTCTCTTTTTTTGTATTAAAGGAGACCAAAAGCAAGGCATGGTTGTTAAAGCGAGGGCCAAACAGACTTTCTGCAAACATAGCATACTGTAGAAAATAATTCAACTGATTGCTGTATACATGTTTTTCATAATAGAGGAATACACAGGAAGAGACTTTGCAATAAATGATTTGAAGTAGTAATTCAATAGGAATCAGGACCAAAAGCCACCACCTTTTCTTTACACTCTTTCAGAATCTATGTAACCTATTCTGCACTTTGGAGTAGATCATGTTATAAATGAACAATTCTCAAAGTTTGGTTAAGAAAATTAATAAATAAATTTGCTTTATTTTTATCGTACTATTGCATGAAAAATTCATATTTTGTAATGCCCCACCCCTCTGTCTTTATTTTGTATCCTTTTATTTTAATTTATGAAATGTCTCCTCAGTGCAGAACTTTTCCAACAGACCCTTGAACACTTTTCACACTACTTTTTTCTTCCAGCTACTGATTTGGGGAAAGGTGTCTGTGTGCTCTCATCCAGCTAGCGTTATAAGCTGTTCGAGGATGAAGCTCTCCAGGTGGTGGGTATCTTGCCTGCTTCACTGTTTGCATTCTGACTAGAATATGGGTTACACAGTAATGCATATCTTAGTGTCTCAGTACACTGTGTAGGATTTCTCAGCATGGAGGCTGGTCCACATGCGTGTCAGCAGCTGATGGCATGTTTCTCAATGTGGTTTCCTATCGTTGTAGTATTCCCATTGAGACCATAGCGAAGCAGCAGCAGTTACATGAGCAGATGTCGAAACTTTATTAAATACGCCTGTGGCATTTTATCAACCATTTTCTCTCTAATCTATCTTCACTCTAACTTAATGCTAATAGCTATTTTTGGCTGAGGATGGCAGGTGTGGAATGGCCAACAAATGGCCACATATGGCTTTTGCAAAATATCTGTATTGTTTGTCAAGCAGAGGTGAATGAGTTTCACGAGTCTATGAAGTTTGTGTCTTAATTAATACAAGTAGGATTATATTGCCTTCTTTTAAAAAAATGTATGCATAGAAGCCACTTTATTAATCCCCAAATGCAAATTCAAATGCAAATAAGTGATCAGTCTATGTAATGGCTGACTCAGAACCGTACATTTTTAGACTAAACATCCTTCATCATACATTTGTGAGAAATACATAATACATGTTTATACTTACGGTGGGTTGCATCCATTGTGTAAATCCTGAACAGCATCTTACAGTCTTTTTAAAGAGCTGTTACAATGTTATCACATATAGTGACTCATGCTATGGCACAATTTGATAATCACGTTCAGTGCTACCATATTACATAATCACTCTCTTTACAGCAGATCAGATTTAGTCATTTTCACTCATTCCTGGCAATGTTGTTAAACTTGTTTTGTATTATTTCTCTTTATCGCTTTGTCTGCATAAAATAAATGATCGGCGTATGAATATGAAAAATGCTATTTTGAGTTCACACATTCACTTCTGACATCCTCTAGAAGTGCATTTGACTATATTATAAATAAAGTGAAACGGTTTTGGAAGACTTTAGGGAGAACTGTGCTGTTTTTGTAATCGTGTTGGTGCTCCTGAATTGTACAGAATAAAGCACTTTGAAAAGCAGTTGCTACTTTATAGGATTTCTGCCTTTCTGAAGTGCACATGCTACATATAATGTGAACCAAAATGCCAATGTTTTCCCAGCACTGGATTTAAAGCTCATTTTAAAACGCCTACTAAGGGAATTGAAGTTTTCCAGTCTGATCAATTTTGTATGAACATTCGGATGTATTATGTATGCATTCAGAATAATGTAATTAAGCTTATTTCTGTGTCTATCGCAGAAATGGTTTGGCAAAGCAATGAGTGTCGCCATGTTAGAATGGGCTGTATCGGCTTCATAAACCCGACATATCACACATAACAATCAAAACATTGTCTATTCCTTTAGTTGCTTCAAGAACTGCTGCAATTCTGACTTTGCTGTAGACCATTGTGTCAATATAAAGACAAAATATGCATAACAATTACTGATAGTATTTTTAACCTATGCTTATGGCTTTTAATTTTTTATGCACTATGGACTGCAAGATTTGTGAAGAAAATGGCATACAGGTTTTGTGTCTTACATGAGATTGTAAAAGGCAAGGAATGCACATTCAGTGAGAGTTCAATCGTTCACACCGAACACCGTTCTTTGAACTAAATAAGAAGCAAAGGGCGTGGATCTTTATGGTTTCAGAGGATTTAATGACCTGCTGCCGTTTTTGTTGTGTTCTCAATATTACATAAGGATTATGAGCATACAACTTGTACAGAACTCAGAATCTTGTCTTTTAAACCAATGGTTTACCAGGTGGGATTTGTGACTCACTTATGATTTAGGTATGTGCCTGATTCATTATAGGCTAGATGTTTTGATGGCATTAAAATTCGGTCACAGTCTGTGTTCATTCTTTGTGTATGGCTTTATGTAAAGTTTTGAAAGCAGGTCTCTAGACATTTATTTGGCATAGATAATGTTGAATATAGGAGGTTGTATATGATGTGTATGCAGAACATGCTAACGTGATTACAACAACTCTGACTATGAAGCACTTTGAGTTTGTTTTACAGGGTTGCTGCAAAACCCAAAAAAGCCTCAGAACAATCAGAAATATTGCTAATTTCTGAGATGTTTTTTGAGCATTCTCTGCATTATAGCTTTGCGGTCACATTATTGTAATTTGTGGCTTTATTTAGATTTTACTAGTTAAAAGCATTCTTTTCATTACCATAGACAAACGTATATATACTAGAGTGCATGTTAATCTAATCCTGTATAATGCATAGTAATCTAATTTTGTGGTCATGTGACTAACCACAGTACTATAAGCTTATCTAGACATGCCCCTAGACAGTATCTTGTGGTCCCCTGACATCTCTGCTATGGTCCAGAAATGTCAGACTCTCCTATTCTATCAAAACCATCTAGGCAATTAGCCTTATTCTATGTGTTTAATTGAGTGTAGTCATGCTATATTAGATTGCATCCTACAAAAAATTAAAACAAGTGTCACTAACTAATGTAAGTTGTTATGCAATATGAGCATGCAAAAATAGATCATTTACACAGATTGAATCATCTCTCTGGCATGGACAGTCCTCTTAAAGTTTAGGAATGGCAAGGCTTTTTTTTGTTTTTTTGCTTGGGATTAAAATATGAATTAGAAATGATATTGACAGTTCTCTGATCTTTATGGTGGTTTATTAATTTTAACAGCAGATGCATAGATGTTACAGGAAAAAACTCAGGACTCAAACCCGGAGTAGACATTCAGTGCACTATACATATTTAGGTTGATTTGTTTAAATACACCTGGGCAAAAACAAACATCATTCCCTCACATTTTCTGATATTTTTGATCAACAGAATAATGGAAATGCTCGTCTCCTCTTCACCTACTGATTTTATTGTCTTACCAGATCATCTCCAGCAGGGGTGCACACACTTTTTCAGCATGCGGGCTACTTATAAAATGACCAAGTCAAAATGATCTACCTACTATAAAATTGCATTATTTATTATTTTTTAAAATGTCATGCGATCTACCCACACTAGCCTTTGCGATCGGCGTATTGGGCACCCCTGATCTACAGTATATAGCAAAAACAAAATTGGCCTTGACGTCCCAATACTTTTGGAGCAGACTGTGTACAATAAAATTATATGTATATTTAATTTTCTATCATTGATTGTTTTTGATATTTTATCTGTATCTAGGTAATATTTTTTTTATTTACAGTGGAACCCGGTTATGTCGATGTCGTAGGGGGTCGCCAAAATGCATCGAGGTAACCGATGATCGAGATAAACAAAAATCAAAATGGCGGCAGTATATTAACGTGCTTGAAATTTCTTTATGTACATGATGTGCGTTAATAAATGAGAATGTGCATCCACGTGTTTTTGTAGGGTTTTTTTTACACAACAGCGATGCCGCGATTTGTTTGATGAAGGCATGCTATAAAAATACATACAGTACATGTTTATCTGTCAGGAATCCACCTGTCACGCCCCCTTCGCCCCCCTTCAGCATGTCGGGTGCTTTCTCGGCTGCTTTCTCCGAAGCTCCCGCGGGTTATCGCGCATGCGTATCCTGATAAGTGTCTTCCCACCGGCACTCTCTCAACGGCTGCGCTTTTCTTCCCAAAGCGGATCACGGATTCTCCCCCGATCCCGGTTTATTCTATGATTTTGCTGGTCATCACACGTTCTGCGCCGCCAATCGCGGCTTTCGCCTCCCGTTCATCGCATAACATTTAACAACAAAAGGCATATGTGCACTAACTAACAGCAGAGATTCACCAGTATACAATACAACACCTGTAGCAGCTGTAAGACTTGATTTTTTTCCGCCACTTCCGCGAGTTCTTCTGCGGCCGCACCGAGATAACTGACGTTAAATGGCAAATTTTTCCCCCCTTGTGCTCGAGATATTAGGATTCGGCAAAATAAAATAGACGACATAACCGATAAAAAAATGCTTGAACGAGAATTTGGCGGTTCCACTTCAAAAACATCGACTTAATAGGGTTGTCGAGGTAACCGAGGGCGAGATAACCGGGTTGCACTGTATTTTTATTTTTTTTCCTCACAATCATAGTTGGATATATATATATATATATATATATATAAAAAGAGGGAAAACACAGAAGTAAATTTTCATGTAATGCAGTTGCTGACATTACATCACTGTTAATTACTAGAAAAACAATGTATTGCTTTGTATTGCAGTACATCACTGCTCATGTTGATTATTGCATGTGGCTGTGTTTGTACAGTTTGTGATTTCTGTATACCTCTGTGCTGCACTGTAATCACCAAGTTCCCAAGAGAGCAGAGGGACTTGTGTCTTTTAATATAGTGTGTGTGTCTGTGTGTCTGTGTGTGTTGGAGAGGAAGAGGTAATCATCTTAAGCCAGGCACAGGTCTATGGCACTGCAGACACTGATAATGAGATGAAAATAAAGCGGTCTTCTGCATAATGATCTGCATTACAGCTGCAGCTGAGAGCTTTGGAAAATGATGGTGCACAGTTAGCACTAGGGGCTAAACTGCACTTTCCTGAACAATGACTATCTTTTGCCCTTGTTAAGTCCAAATCTTTACTATCATGAATGAATAATAAAACATCTCTCAGACCTGCAGAAATGGCCAAGAGTGAAAATGCAGCTTATGATGTAAAAAAAATGTGCTGCTGTTTACTGTAGGACAGATTAAATGATTTAAAAATGAATGTTTTTTTTTGCAGTAGGTTTTTTGTCATTTATCATATTGACAAAATGTGAGATGTGCAAATTATGTAAACATACAGGTTGGTTCGAGATTTTCAGACGTAACAAAAGATTTATGAAAAAAGCACAATGTAAAATGATATAGTTTTTATCCCATATCTGCTTGTTTTTTGTTAGGTTGTTTTTTTTTGGTTTAATGTGTTTTAAGGTATGATATGCTTAGACCTGTTTTATACTATAAAAATATACATAACATAACATTTAACTTGTATATTAAATGTAACAATTAACATTAAGCATTATAAGCTATCATCTATAGCATTAGAAAGCATGCCAGTGTTTTGTTATACAATAATGCAACACTTTAGTAAGGAGTCGATGCGAAACACTCATTATTGTGATCAGGGCTGAACGAAACAATTTATTCTCGAGTAGAATACTGCTTTGTTAATTTCACCAAAAAAGTCATTATGTTCTTTCTCAAACTGAATGTATTTGGATGTAGATATTTGAAAAATTGACCGGCACTAAATTTTGATAGACGAAATTGTCTGATGCCACACATTTCCTTTTGTTTGGTTCAGAACACTTTTTCTTTGCTGTATTTTAATGCACCTATTCCAGTATCAGTAATATAATGTAATATATTCAGTAGATCTTTTAACCCCATTGTTACTGTAGCTTCTGAATGGTTATACTGCCTAGATTAGATGAGATCGATGAAATCACAGACTTTTAACTTTCGCAAATTAAAAACCTTTCAACTCTTACCATTTTTATGTTTTATTGGTATTTTAATTGGTTTTTTGATTCTCATCTCACTACCCCTTTACTGAAATCCATATACACCAATAAAGTGTCGCTCAGATATAAAAAAAATTGCACTAGTGCTGTCTGTAAATTTCTTATTTGCTTCAATAGAGGCACCTGAATAAAAACCCACACAGCTTCTGATGCAGCCTAATGGATGTAATGCTGGCTAACAATTCTACATTTCAACCACTTCCACCTTAGATATTCTCTTGATTATGCTAATGGTACACGTTGAATGGCAGCACTATATCAGAGACCGCTCTCTACACCGCTCAGCATTCCGCATGCATTCTACACGCATAATGAAGCCATGCAGTTCTGCCTCACAAACTTTCACCATTGTCTTTAGATCTTATTACTCGTCTCTAGAGGGTGTCTCGTCTCGCAGGTTAGAGATCGTTCCGTGTGCCGGTGAGTAAAATGTAATGTTTGGAATCGGGACTTTATTGTAATCACACATCTGATTAGATGCGCTTTTTATTCATAGCTGATAACCTTAAGGCAATGACCAGAATGTACAAGAGACAATAGTGACGTCTTTCACACACACACACACACACAAAATGTATTCTCTTGTGGGCAGAATAAAAAGCTCCTAGTTTTGTGATGCACATGTAATCATGGCACTAATTCATTTCTTTGGGGGAAAAACAGTTCCCAGAAGCATACTGATAAAGAATTCTCATTGACAGGGTGGTTTGATGAACTGTTTCCACTAGGGAGCTGATTATTTTCTTAGTAACAGTATTTGCCAACATTGGTTATGAACAGCATGCGGCACATTTTATCAGTTTATAGTTATATTTAATGGTAAAGGTTGAACCTTCACAAAACAAATTAGTTTCCGTTATCACTTAAAAACAGCTATAAAGTCATTTTGTCGCCAGCCTTTTTCCCTCCTCTCTCTTGAAATTAGTAAGACAAATGCAGGTTGTGAAAGGGTTCTGACACCTTCCTGTGTTAATATATTTCAACACCTCTGGTTGTTAAAGCTCTATCCTTGAAGATTTATTTCATAAACATCTCTTCACAGAAAATTTTAACATTTAAAGCTGTACAGTTTGCGTAGTATCTTTTAACTCCCTGAATAACTAACTTTAGAATGGCATTTAATGAAATAAAAATAAAAATCGCACCTAGTTGTATTGTTATATAAAATGAATTAAATTCTTCATGACCAGTCAGATTTCCACAGTGCCTTCTTGTAAATTATTTAAATGCATTAAATACTACATGTGATATTTTTGTTTCCAGGACTTATTGATATGTATTTAATGTTGTGTGAACTTTCATCCTCTTTGTGCCAGCAGAACAATGAAACCATGTTGATGGCGACCTGTACAGTACCTAGAGGTGCATGTGATTGTTGCAGTAGGAATCTGCTTATGTTGCTGCTTAACAGGAAGCAGTGTAGCAGTGAATATTAAACCTCTTTTCAATTCCAAACAAATGAATCGCTTCCTCCTGCTGATTTCATTATCTGGAATTATACTTACTACAACACGCCGTTGTTTTATACGAAATGGAATTTCACACGACCTCCTGCTAAAGCCTGGTTTTATTGACTTGTAGACGTGGGAGTGCCGTGTATTAGTGTGTATATATAGCAACTCAGCGGAGGACTTTTTACTGAACTGAAAGCAGTTTGCAATCTTACTTGAAAGGAAAAAAGAATGTGTAGAAAATCAGTTTGAGGGTTGGTCTTATTAAAACCAATTCACTTGGGATGAGGTAAAGAAGCCAGAAGGAGAACAGCAGAGGATCATCTCTGCCTCAGTCATTTTTTTCAATTACTCCTCCATTTGACACTCCTGCTTTATCAATTACAGTCAAACGCCAGCATGACGTAGGAGATCCTCATAAAGGAAAACACGTTTCCTGTCATGCTAAAGCCTCAATGTGCCGAGTAGTCGCAGGTTTAAAGGTATGACGACTTTTTTTTTCAAATTTTATTTTTATTTGGTGTTAAATGGAAACCAGTCTGCAGGATAGGTTTTAGATATAAATGTGCACCGAATTCAGAGGCACATAAATATGCCTCTTTGAGTGTCTGACAAAATATTTAACTCTAATTAATCAATATCACATAGCCTACTATAAGCAGCCTTAATGACCTGATCTGTGGAGGCAACTCTACAGCAATGAACAAATTATTTCAGTGAACAGTAGTTTGTGGGTGATATTCAGCTGAGCTGTGGTTGTTAAGCATGTTCTGTTGAATGTATGGAGGCCACATTGCTGCAGGGCTGTGCTAGCTGAAGACACACTCGGATAGCAATCAGCACTTGCACCATCTGCTCAGTGCTAATGACTACCTGCTTCAGATGAGACTGAAAGAGAGCGAATTAGAGACAGGTACAGAGGCAAAAAGGGTGATGGGGGGGGGGGAGGCAAAAGGGAGAGGGAAGAATTTGATGCAGAGAAAAAGAAGAAAAAAACATGGGAGCAGTATTGAAGAATTACTGTGGAGGAGGGGAAGCAAGAGGGCATTATGAGGAGAGGTAGCAAGGGATATGCCAAGGCCAAGTGTGAAGCTTCCAGGCACTCATTACATGTGTGCAGAGTAGCAGATTTATGCTAGACAAATTGTACATTTATTGTAATTGTTTGCATAGCTTTATATCAGCTTCTTTCTTTCCTAGTTGACTATAAATGAGGTGAAAGGATATATTATACAGTATATAAAATACACATGCCAACATAGTTTTCATGATTTTACAATGAGATTTAACTTGCTATAAGGACGCTGAGGCGTCGGAATTGTTTTCGTTGTTTTTTCTCAGTGCACAAATGTTTTTGCCCCATAAGTGTTTTGGGGTTGAGGGTCTAATATATCTTTTCTGGCCTGGGTGAAAAGTGTGCATGTTCTCAGATTTTTAGCCTAGTCCAGTGGCAGACGTTGCAGGCTAACCGACAATTTAAAGAGTCTAGTGTCAGCAGTTTTACTCTCCAGTGGGTTTGCAGAATGTCCAGTTGTTACCCCATTTGTACCCCGAATTCCCAGGTTCTTTTGCTACCATGTTGAATAAGCTGTATAGAAAATGGATTGATGGATGCCCCACCTAGGCTTCTCCAGTGTCCTTTACTTTGTTTACAATGTATTACTAGATCTGTCAAAGTAGTAGAAAGTAACCACTTTTTTAATAAAAACAGCTCTGGAAGAACTTTTAAAATGCTCATTAAGTTTTTCGATGATAATTGTTTAGCATGCTTTTTTTTTTTACATGGTAAATAAAAATTGCACAAGCCAGGCCATGCCTATATTTTTATTTAGATATATATGAATATCTTACTATATTAATGTTACTAAGAATAATAATTTGATACGAATTGACCCAAAAGTGTAAATTATTTTTCTGTAAACAAATTCTGATTTACATTCTGTCTTTCCAATGTTCCCAGTATGTTTTATCTATAAAACTAACAATGCAAATATTCTACTGAAACATAAAATGCAATAAAACTTCATTGATCTAGCCATAAAGCATGGTAGGAATAACTTGTCTAATTAGCATAATTTGTGCTATTTGTGCTGTGTTGCTAAGCAACCAGTTGGTTAGGGTTAAGGGTGGGTCTAGAGTGCATTCATTTACTATTTACATCATTAGGGACATTGTGTGCAATGAGCAAATTCTAAAAAAAAAACCTGTGTGACAGTATGACCCCTTTTCAGCCCTTAATTTATAACAGTTATTAGCAGTAAGGGCTGATTTAGCACTTTAGTTTGATGGTTCAAAAGTATGTAAAATACATTTTGGGATATAATCATGATTTGACCACTGCGCTGAGACTAAACATATTGCATTGCCTACAGTGAGCGGCAGGTCAAACGTCAGACGAACCTCATCCCGGTTTATGATGTGGTGCGGCCAGATTCAGTGGGAGCGCATCTGATTTAATATAAAGTGTTTCATTGGTTCACCTGAACCCGTTCTGCAATTTCATTGGTCTAATGTTATGGGGTTTAGTTTTTTTTGGCTTGAAGTTTATGAAACCGGGAAAAACCCAGGAAAAACTCATATATTAGCCGCTTCATTGTTTAAGCCGTGGGGTTTAAAGAGTGGGGAAAAAAGTAGTGGCTTATAGTCCAGAAAATACGGTGGGGATGTGTGTGTGTGTGTGTGTGTGTGTGTGTGTGTGTATATACAGTACAGACCAAAAGTTTGGACACACCTTCTCATTCAAAGAGTTTTCTTTATTTTCATGACTATGAAAATTGTAGAGTCACACTGAAGGCATCAAGGGCTATTTGACCAAGAAGGAGAATGATGGGGTGCTGCGCCAGATGACCTCCACAGTCACCGGACCTGAACCCAATCGAGATGGTTTAGGGGTGAGCTGGACCGCAGAGTGAAGGCAAAAGGGGCATCAAGTGCCAAGCATCTCTCAGGGAACTCCTTCAAGACTGTTGGAAGACCATTTCAGGTGACTACCTCTTGAAGCTCATCAAGAGAATGCCAAGAGTGTGAAAAGCAGTAATCAAAGCAAAAGGTGGCTACTTTGAAGAACCTAGAATATGACATTTTTCAGTTGTTTCACACTTTTTTAGTTATGTATATAATTCCATATATAATTCAACAAGTGTTAATTCGTAGTTTTGATGCCTTCAGTGTGAATCTACAATTTTCATAGTCATGAAAATAAAGAAAACTCTTTGAATGAGAAGGTGTGTCCAAACGTTTGATCTGTACTGTATGTATGTATGATTCCTCTATTGTCTATTGCTGCATAAGCAAATATATAGTAAATAAAAATTGATAAGTTCTGTGATTTTACAGTACCTCAGGTCTTGCACATGACATTGCTCCTCATAAAGCCATACTTTTGTGTAAATTTTAAAGGTTAAAACAGCAAAAGAGTTTTGCATTGTCAAAAATATATATATAATTTTACCTTTAGGATTTAAGTCAACAATGGAATACATGCTGTTGTGACTAGCAGCAAATCTAAATCTGTGTTTTAAGGGTCCAGAAACCTCTTGCAAAGAAAAAAAATCATTCTCAGTCTGTGAATGCAGCCATTCCTATCTGCCTCGTCTCTGATCTTTATTAACAGCAGAGCTGCTTATTAGGATTAGGTTTGGGTGTTATATTGTGCCATATACTGTAGAGACGCACATCACCCGAGCAAGAAGAAAAAGCAGCGATGCGTCCACAAACTGAAACTTGCCTGAAAGCAGCGGGGCTGAATTAGATTTGCTTCCTCTTTCAATCTAATCTAAGTTATAAGTTCATGTTTGCTTGGCATTTCGATTCTAATTTTCACACATCTCCAGGCACATGAGGATTTCCAGATGGTGGAGGCTCAAAGTAGCTTATTATTTTATAGTCATATGTACTCTATTTCAACAGCGTGTATATTAATGCAAATATCGCATACTTGTTTTTATCAGTTTACCAAAATTGCATCAGTAGTTATTACCATTAGGTCATAGCAGGTCGCAGAAGAAAGCAGAGCCGAGTGTAACACTTGATGGCTCAGAGCTGTTTAACTGTGCATTGTAAAGCCTAAAAATTAAATAAACTGATGCTTCATAAATGGCTCTATCCCACTTCCTCTGCTTTTGTGTCTTGCCCCCCCCAACCCCACACACAATTATCTAGCCCAATTGAACTGTCTCACAGATAAATATCCAAACCATGTTAGAGATGAAATGTAGCAGGACAGTGTTGTTTCTAGTTGTCACAGCGATCACAGTGCAGAAAGACTGGATCAGACTCTGTGTCTTCAGTGTCTCCATTTAAACACACTCCTTCTGGCAGCTGTCTCTAGTGCCAATTATATATCAAAGCAAAATAGATGGTGTTCATTTGCAATGACATCTCGACTTGTTTGCGTGCAATCATCCCGACCTCATTCTATCTCATCTTTCGCTAGCTGTCTTTCATTCTGTCTATTAATGGCATTTTAAGACGGTACTCCGTAATTATTCTTATCACGCCAAATTGTGGCACTGGCTCAAGTAATTGTCTACTATTACACTTTCTCCTGCTGAATCCTTGACTTCTTTGCCTAGTTTAAGAGAATATCACACTTGATGTTTTCAAAAAGAAAAAGATCTTCACCTTGGACCAACAGCTCCCACAGTGCAGTCTTATTTTTTTTGACAGGAAATATGAGAGCTCTAGGGAATATGTTGCATAGATCGGATCACTCTGTGTGAAATTAATTAATCATTACTGAAATTGAAATCTGGGATCTAGTTGGGCTTGAAATGCTTTTGGAGCTCTGTTTTAGCACGGGACTCTTTACACCAGGGGTCACCAACATGGTGCCCAAAAGCACCAGGTAGCCCACAAGGACCACATAAGTAGCCCGCCGGCCTTTTATAAAAAATAGCCATTTCCTATTTTGTTAAATCATTGTTCATGATTATTATGAGATCATTAACACGATCGGTGTCTTCACATAGATGAATATCATTCATTATTAATAACATATAATAAAAGGTAAATTGAGCAAATGTTATTTCAGATCAAACTGAAAACTGTGTGTATATAACTGGTAGCCCTTCACATTAATCAGTACCCAAGAATTAACTCTAGGTTTCAAAAAGGTTGGTGACCCCCTGCTTTACACTATATAAAGTGATAATACAGTAAAACCTTGCTGGATGAGCATAATTCGCTCTAGAAAATTACTCATAGGTCTATTTGCTCGTACGTTCGAACAAATTTTCCCCGTAAGAATAAATGTAAAAGCGATTTAATCTGTTCCGAGACCTCATTTGATCTTTATTTCTGCACACAAAAAGTATTTGTAGCCTATTTTAACAAACAAATACACCGCAAATTACCGTAATGTAAACATAATTTAACACTTACCCATGTGGCAACTCCACGCTCGTACACTTTCCTTCTTGGTTTCAATGGTAATTCTATTTACTTTCTTTTTTCCCCAGACATTTTTCAAGATTTCTAGTGAAATAAAAATATAACACAAAAAAAGTTAGGTTTTTGCTGCACTGAACAACGTGAGTGACCGAGCGATACGTCATCAACTAAGTGATTGATGCTACCCTCCGCCAAAAGCGGGGAGCCGGCAGCGTGGGTTTGCTCGTGCCTTCGAAATTTGCTTGCAAAATAGGGTCAAATTTTGCGAGTAAGGTCGCTCATGTCTCAGTTTGCTCGTACTATTAGTTGCTCATACAATAGGATTTTACTGTAATTGGAAAAAATGTAAGTACAGTATAATACAAATGTTTTGTGATTTCAATGGCAAAGTAGAAAATTGTGTAGTTTGCGATACCATCATGCACTGATGACACCAATTTTTCCCTTTCCAGCCCTTATTTTCTAGCCTAGTACTTCTGACTCAAAATAGGCAAGATAGAGAGAGAGATTCCCACCTCTGGCATCACAAGATATAAACATGAACCCACTAGCCACCAGGAGTTATGTGCTTTATTTGAATATGACCAAAAGGAGATGAGGATATGACAGATTTCAGTTTATAATTTATGTAAGAGGAGTGTCAAAAATCTCTTGTAGATATTACATTTTAATTACAGATTATTCTGTGTAGATTTCATTGGACAAATAAGCTGGAACAGGTTTTAGTCTCCAAGTTGCAATTGTGTGAAATTTTGATCAATGCTGTGTTTCCATTTCTGTGGCAACAATTGGGGAAGAACCACATTGGGGGACAATTGGGGAAGAACCACTCTTCACTAGAGGTGAAGGCCATATACACTTTTGGCCATCCAAGTAAAGCGTATTACCTAAGAATATAGAAGTTATCTTGCATGTTAACGCTTGCTATTGGCTTTAAATAGTAAGTATAAAGCTTTAATTAAAGCTTTATCAATTTCTGTAGTATACATGCCACTTGAGAATTCAATATGAGCGCTAATATGGTTTAGTTAACTGGATCTTGCGAATTAGTAAGCTAGCTGCACATGTGCTGTTTTTTTTTTTTTTTTTTTTAAAGCTTGAATGAATACTTTATACTTTGTTTGTTTCATAACATACACAGCTTAGTAAATGATCCAATTCGAAAAATGATCGGTCATCGTTATTTTTGCATTTGTTTTGCATTCTCTACTTTATGCTGACTTTTACCAACACGATCACGGTCTTCATCCAGGCCTAATTTTGTGCCATAATGTGTTTGAAAAATTTAATTGGTAAAAAAATGTAGAGCCAAGTAGTTCTGGTCATATAATAGTATTATAGTTCATTTTAGTTTTATCTTTTCAATACCACTCTACGTTGTAAGCAGCAAACTTTGCATATGGCTCATTGATTTAGATTCATAAATGCACCCAAGTCACTGTCAAAATTACAAACAAATTCTCCTTCCTTAATGTTCTCACTCCTTAATGTCTGTCCTGATCTTGGTGACTCTATCCCTGTTTTCTTTCAGTCCATTTCCAAATGGATATTGTTGTACCACCAAAAAATAAGTCTAAATGCGTTTTTCTACTCACAGAGACTCTCTAAAATGGACCATTAATGTTGACATGAGCAGCTTTAGCACATATTTTCATTTAGAAAAGACTGGCCGTCATTTGTTCATTAAAAGTGGTTCAAATCGTATGAAACTACACTTGAGCACAAACACTGATTTATGATAATTTGGCATTTGTGATGAGTGCCGCTTAAGTGTAGTGTTTGCCTATGAGTTTTGAGCGATTTATTTTGGTGCTGCCTCTCCTGCCCTGTGGCTCCAGTGTTTCTTTAATTGAAATGTTTCTCACTCTCTCTTTCCATCCATTATGACAAAACTGATAGATAGGTAGAGAAAAAGGTGAGTGGAAAAGTGTTTCCTTTAAACTGTCTACTTGAAAGCAGGAGATATGCAAACAGCAGCTCCCTTGACTCTTGCAGGAAGGATTTAAAGTGTTTAATAATTCAATGCTGAAATTTAAAAAGCCATTGTGATTACACAGGGCAGAGAAAACTAATTAATTATTGTCTTTAAATGGTTTCAGGCAATCCTACAGTAGGTTCATAATTATATTCAAGAAGTAAGTTTATACTTTCCCTAAAAATGGAATCGAATGCATAGATTAGCTGCATTGTAATGTATACTTCTGCATACTTTCACAGCAAATCAAACAATTCCTATGTGAACTAAATTCGTAGGTTAGAAAGTGATTTAAAGGCACTGCCAATTGCATAGTGACTAAAACTGTATATTTTGAAGCATAATAATCTGCCATGATCATAATTTAAGGTACATTTCAGGCCCAGCGTCATTAAGGCTCGCTTGCAGGAATTTTGAAAGGAAGACGTCCCAAAGGCATTTCTCACTGAGCAGTATCTTTGGGCCTTGCATGTGTCTTTTACTACAAGGGCCAGCTATCAGAATCCAAATAGTATACAGATATGATCAAATATTATGGTGAAGCATCGATCATAAGTTATTACATAATACATGTGCATAACTACCATGAAAAGGAATTGATTACTAATATCTTAAATACATCACTGCACAGGCAGAAGGTAAATACCTGCACAACTGCCTGAAAACTAGAGAATGGATGAAGATTGAGTGTCATGTGAGAGATGTGGTTTAAGCAAAAGAAAATAAAGAGAAAACAGGAAAAACAAATGGAAACAATCGGCCGTTACGAGCGATAGCCTTCAGCTGAACTGAATTAGTGAGCTCTTAAATTAACTTTCTCATGAGTTTAAATTAAAGTTTTTTTCACAGTAATCCATTAGGCTGTGTTTTTAAACACTTCGAACATGCACTGTTACTTGAAAGTAAGTAACTTACTAAAATACACACACATTATATATATATTAGTGTGTATGTGTGTGTGTGTATGTATGTGTATGTGTAATATATATATATATATATATATATATAAATTGAAGTTTTTATCTTATAATTCAAATTACAATGTATTAATGATCTTAAAATTGGAATGGCATATAAAAATTACACTTGAAAACAGGCACAAAATGTTCAATTACCTCATCGGAACCAGGATTAAATTCGTAGCCCACAGCCACGCATTTAAATCCATAGAAGCAAGCTTTTTCATCTTTCACATAATCTGATGCTGTTTCCAAGGAGAACAGGGCCTCATTACCTTGTTAAAAAAAATTAAAATAACAATAAATTAAAAGAATGCACAAGCTATTCATTAAAGTACACTTTTACACAGACACCATTATCTAGAGCAACTTACAAAAGTGATCTGAAGTCTCAATCAATAAGTACGGCTTGACACTGGCTTACTAAATGATCATGTACAGTACTAGCAGTATTATTAGTCCACAGAGTGGGAAAGTGATATAGCACAAAAAACACAGGTCATCATTTTGTTAAAGTCCTGTAGCTTATAACTCCTACCTGGCAGTACGAGGACACTACTGGGCCAACCACTGGATCCTGAGAACTTCTTGAGCTCAGTCCAAGCATTGATGGTCTCATGAGCAAGTGCCTTTACACTTAGGCTGGAGAAGTGCAGAGTTCGGGCGGGGATGAAGATCCTTAGCACATCCTCCGGCTGGGCTGTTCCACACTGCTGATCAAATTCGATGGTGACCCAGCGAACACAGTCTGGGAAGGACACCTACAAAGAAGGCGGAATTCATCAAAAATAAATATAGCAATCAAAGTTAAAAGTAATTCATCCCAACTATTTTTTTTTATTATTCCTTTTTTAAGTCAGAAGAATTAAAATGTTTACCTTGTACTGGGTGACAGCAGCCTGCTTGTAAGGATGATCACTCTCTAAGACAGCATAATGACTAGAGGTTGTGCAAGCAGACAAGCCCTGCTCAGGTTGGTTTCCAGTAGTGCTATCTGTAGACTGGTTAGGATTGAAGGCAGGTGGGGCATATTTCTGGTTCAGTGCAGACACGGCAGGGAGAAGCTCCTGCACCAAACCAAACACCTCCACAGCAGCCTGACAAGAACAGATACAAATTACAAACTGACATATATATACACATGACAAACTAAAAATAACACTATATAGTGTATCAACACAACAAATAACAGAGCAAATGCTTGCCTGATACAAATTATGTTTAACTTTGCCAGGAAAGTCAGTAATTTTCTTACCTTTGGCACAGAAGCAGCCACAGGGCCGATGTAAGCTAGAATAAGAGGAAGCAGCATGGAAAAAAGACTGGAAGAGCTCAGCAACTCTGGGATGTCCTCAGCTGCAAAAAGCAAAACAGAATAAGTCTTAATAATCCATTAAAATGAATGTACAGGATGAAATGGCAAAGTTATATATATATATATATATCGTTTTTATTGAAACACATGTTTAACTATACAGTGCATGTCAGAAGTGTCACATCTGTAGCATAGTCATTACCGCTGGTGTGTCATACAGATGGAAGGGATCTGGTTGCTCTCAGGGACGTATCTGTGGAAAGGAAAAAGGTTTGCCTGCCCTTCTCTGCCATACTGATGTTACCATGTCCTTTAAAGCCTGATGTGTGTATCTGTGTACCGGTCACCCATTTAAACAGATAGATGGTCTGCATTTCTGACACTTTAAGTACACGGCCATCAGAGTGGTGTAGCAAAGATAAATCAAAGATGGGGATAAATGTCACTCCGCCTGCAGGCACCTCTCAGGAAAACCGCTTTAGTTAAAAGACATAAGATAGGAAGAAAAGAAGAGAAATATGAAGGAAGCTTTGATTGTCCTGTGTATGAATGAGTAGCTGGTGAGGACAAAATAGGCATTACCGATGAAGGAGAACATAAGCAGGGGTTAGCTTAAGGTCTAAGCAGCCTCAGGGCTATTTTGAGGTGTAGCAACCTGAGAGAATACAAGCGTAGTCTTTTGGTCTTTGGTGCAAAATAGTGGATTGGGAACAAATGATTCTGCATTGATGCACAGATCTCCATAACTACTTCTGTACTTTTTTAAAAACAAAAGTTCAAATACAACTTTAAACTAGTTGTTATTGTATAGCTGTTATTACATTTCCGATGTCTTGGACAAATTATGTGGTGAAATGTACAGGAATAGTTTTAGCTGTGCAAGCGGCAGAGTTTCCTAATTTAGCAAAGGCAAAGTGCAGTTGCAAGCTTTGCACTATTATCTTGTATTTAAAACACTGGCTTTCACTCTCTCACCCCCATGAGCTCAGATGCAGTATTTATCCTTATGATATCCTTATGAGCATCCAGATGAATCAAGAATCAAATACTTTGCATAAGACACCCTGCAGTATCACTGCGGACCCCCTGGGGTTGTAGACCCCCGGTTGAAGACCCATGCCTTAACCACGAAGCTCCCATTTGAAGTGGTATATCCCAACCCGTTCCATCATAACAATGCCCCTGTGCACAAAGCCATCTCTAGGAAGATACGGTTTATTTAGGTTGTAATGGAGGATCTTGGGCGGCCTTCTATAAAGCTCTAAACTCAACACTATTAAGCACCTTTGGGAGGAACGGTAACACTGGCAGCACCCCAGGCCACCTGACTTGAATTCTTGTGGCTGAATGATTACAATTTTCCACAACCATACTGCAAATCTTCCCAAATAAGTGGAGGTAATTATAACAGCAAATGGGAAATTCAAAAAGCACACATGAATCTCAATCAAGTGTCTGCAGATTTTTGGCCATGTCATGTTTGTGCTATATTCAAGTGAGAACATAACAGTGATTTTTGTTTGCTATTTCATATGTAAAAAAAAAAACCAGTAACAAACACCCCCCCCCTTATTTTTTTTTTTATTTTTTTTTTTTCTTCCCTTCAAAAAATGTCTCTCACAAGCCCCTTACTTTTGGCTTTGAAAAAGCTTTGTGTTACTGAGCTCTAAAGTGGACTATTTTGCTATTGACAATATAATCCTTTTAGGTTTAAATCAAGCTTTGTTGTGTGATGTGAACCATTTTACAGAGCCACTCAAAAAAGGCGTTCACATCCTCCTGAACTGTTAGACTGCAAGCAATTGCTTGAAGCTGGAAGTGTTCAGTACATGTAGCTCAGCTGGTGAGATTCTCAAGGCTTTCCAGCACAACAGTATGGCTGATGAGCCTGAAGTGCTTTTTCTGTGCAGGGTCGGGGGTCTTACGGGAGTCTCTTACTGCATGCTTAAATCCTTGCAAGTGCACACACACACACGCCCACACACGCACTCCTGCACTTGCTCATCGTTAATGCGGCAGCTTTACCACTGTGGACTCCTTGCCAGCGGAGAGATTTGTCTTATTGTTTTAGACATGTTTCATTTGTTTACTGCCTCAGCTACGCATAACTTAAAATTAGCACGTAGCTGTTGTAGCTAGCGTATCCTAGCAGCTAGCTGCACACGTGATTCTGGCATGTTGGAGCCCCTTTTCTTAATAACCTCTACTACTGTTGGTTGTTTTAGCAAAAGCCAAACTTTAACAATACTCCAAATAATCATCGTCGAGCATTCTTAATACGCTATAGATCTCAGTGCTGTACAGGATACAGTTTGCGAGTAAAGGTTGAACATTGATACATCTGATGTATAACGATGGGTTTAAACAAAACAGACTAACAGCCTTAGTGGTTAGGGTGATGAACAGGACAGGGTATTTTAGAGGATACTGTTTGGTAAGAAGGAGACTGTAAAAGCTCCTCTGTTGTATTAGAGCGAGCAGTGAAGCCACTGAGATGCAGTGTCTTCTCTATCACTGTTTCCCACAGCACTCAGTTTATAATGCTAACTGCTTCCCACTGATTTAAAATATACTTTGGTGCTGAGGTGTAGTCTCAACACTACAGTACACTCATATTTCTTAATTATGTTTTTCATTTCAAAAACTCTTCACCTTTTGTCAAATATTTCACATCAACTGCTAAACAGTACCAATGAAACAAATGTAAAATTGTTTTAGAATTTCTTTTTATTTTGTTCTGCAGTCCAAGCTTTAAGATAAAAAGTGGCTCAAGCACACCATGTAAATGTCCGTAAATAAAATGTTAATATAAACATGTATTTCTGCTAGGTACCATGATTTATTTTTTTACCCTGGCCCAAAAACCCCTAGTGAGCCCCCAGCAGCCCCTGGCAAAGATAGATGTGTATGAGCAGCAGCTCATTTAAAAAATGGACACACTGATTAACATATGACTTTACTGAAAGCCCAGGATGCATATGTTTTTTTTTTCCCCCAAACATATGCTATAAAATAGGATAAAGAAGCAATGACCTGTCATTAAAATACACGAAATGACCAAAATCTTCTTTTTTTATTTATTTATTTTTATACTATACAGCAATGCCTTCTGACTGCATTTCAGTAAGGTTTAAGCCCATTGACCACAGAAAATGAGTCTAATTAAAGTGCTTTCATTTGCACACACAAGATACCTGTGCTGCAAGACTTTTATCCTCCTTGCAAAGCCTCTGCTGAAAATATTAATGAAATATCAGGCACAAAAACAAATAGCTATTATTTCTCAAAAAATTAATTAAGAATACAGAAATTCTCGACGGCTTGCATGTTTTTTTAAATGTTTTGTCAAAGAACTCTGAGGATTTGAGAATTAGAATTGTTTCTCTCCACAAAGATGGCTGAGGCTATAAGAAGATCGGTAACACCCTGAAACTAAGATACAGTACAGTGGCCAGGGTCAAACAGATTTTCCAAGACGGGTTCCACTTGGAACAGACCTTGAAAGAGTCAATCAAAAATTTGAGTCCTTGTGCTGTGTGTCGGGTGCAGAATATAGCTTCAAAAAACAGACATGAGTGTTGCCTGCTTTGATTTAGAGGTTGCAGAAGTGGAAGGTCTGCTTGTCAGGGCTCAGACCATACGCGGCACACTGCGAAATGTCGGTTTTCATGACCCTCATCCCAGAAGGAAGCCTCTTCTAAAGCTTACACACTACAAAGCATGTACCAGTTTGCTGAATACAACCTGACCAAGAGCATGAATTACTGAAACCATGTCTTGCATGAGCTGCGGTTCATTGAGGGGAAACCTGTATTCCAACATGTGCTGTGACATATTGAAGCAGAACATAATACCCTCTCTTCAGAAACTGGGCCTAAAGGCATTTTTACAACATGCTAACGATCCCAAACACACTGGCAATATAAACACTGCCTTGCTGAGGAAGGTGAAGGTGATCGAGTGGCTAAGTGTGTCTCCATACCCAAACCCTATTGAGCACCTGTGGGGGATCCTCAAGCAGAAGGTGGAGAAGCGCCATGACTTTCAGCAAGTTTCTTCACACATGACCATTGGTTTCTTGGTCACCTCTCTTACTGTAGCTAGTTTAAAGAAGGTTTCTGGTTGTTCCATACTACTTCCATTTCAAAAATTGTGTGCTGTGCTGGTCTGGGACATTTCTGCACTATTGAAGATTCCTGTGTCCTTACATAGTCTTGTATCAGTTTGTAGGCTGAATTTTTTTTATTTATTTTTTTTGATCTAATATGCATTAGTATTTTTTAGTTTTTGACCTTGAATAGGTAGATCTGCCTTTTCACATTGTCTGATCAGTTTGCCACAGGTAAACGCCTGTCAGTGTAGCAACATCTCAATGATGAGCCAGATAGGTGGGACGCACCTGAGCTAATTTTAAGTGTCATAGCAAGGGGTGTGAGTGCTCACAGCAATGTAAAATTGCAGGTTATTCTTTTAAATAAATTTGCCAAGCTATCACTTATCTGTTGGCGTATTGAGGAGAAATTTCGTTGGACATAAATCTACAATCATTTTAGCAGAATACAATGTGAAGAATACAGAGATCTGAATACCTTCTGTTATTCCCACATCACATCAAACTTGAGGAATCGACATGTTTTATGTTAAATGATGATTAGAAATGAAAATCACCTCCCTAACTATCACCATATGGAATACTGCAACATTAATGCAGTTTTCTGAACTTGTTTTTTTTTCTCCAGTCTGATGTGATTTATCAAACAGTTTTGTTCAGCTTAATGTATACCAACAACATCTAATTGTTTGATAGATTTCCTGTCGCTTGCTTGCTGCGACAGCAGAAATTCTAACTTTAATCAGTCCTTCGCCATTAGATATAGTGTATATACACTGCCTGCTGGACTTCAGGTAACTTTAGAAGTTATCAGTGCTTTTTAATACTTTTGCGACTAATTTGCTAAGATCATAGCACAGTATGTTTAGAAATACCGACAATGCATTAGAGTCTGAAGGCAGCATATTTTGGGCAGAATTTTGAGATAAGGACTTACTGTACCAAGTGGAAGGCAGCCACCCACTACAGTGACTTTTAACAATGTGGCAGCTTGTCACAGGTTAATGGGGTAGTGTATTTACATAAGTAAATGATTTGAAGATGGTTGACATTTTATTCCCTCTTTTCGTTGACAGGTATGAGTCATTTGTGCTTGTGAATTGGCAAAAGCTATTCAGTAGGTAAGAAAAGAAAAACTTACTTTCTATTGTAACTTCACAGTTTATGTAACAAGTTTATGTAGCCAGCTTATAACTTCAATTCGACTATATGATATCGAAATTATATGAGACATGATGCACTTTTTGACGATTTTTAACACCAGGTTCTGTTGAGCTTTCATTACAATCTAGAGTCAAACAAACAAATAAATCATTAAGAGGATTAGGTCTTTTTAGTCATTCTGTGCCTTTTTGTAGACTCGGAATCCATTTTATTGCGACATATATTACAACATTATTGCGTTATAATGACAGAAGTGGAACCCTTTAAATTTTTTCCTAATCAACCTCAACATCTGCCATATTGTGCATTCTGAGATACTTTTCTGCTCACCACATTTACAGAGAGCTTATTTGATTTAGGTTGTCATTTCCTGTCAGTTCAAACTAGTCTGGCCATTCTCTTCACAAAGCATTTCCAGCTTCAGCAATACTGCATACTTGGTGTTTTTTTTTTTTTTTTTTGTGTGTATTTGAAGCCATCCCCTTTAAACATGAGGAATTGTTATGCATGAAAATCCCAGGAGATCAGCAGTTTCTGAAATACTCCAATAAACCAGCCCATCTGGCACCAACAACCCTGTCAAAGTCACTCACATCACATTTTCTCCCTCTATTCCTCTGTTTGATGTAAACATTACCTGAACCTCTTGACCAGCATCAGCAATATTATGCATTGTGCTGCTGCCACATAAATGTGGCAAAAAAAAGATTATTAAAATAGCCAATGAGGGTGTATCATGTTTCCTGCATATTTCCTGGCCCCATCACTCATTTGTTTCTGTTGAATAGGGTTACCAGCAGCTGCTTTGTAAGAAACAACAGAAAGACATTGTTTATGCAAAAAATGATCTATGTAAATGACTGGTTTGCACTGATTCTCGAATGCTCTTACTGTATTAACACTTTTGTAATGATTATATTTTATCTAGTTTTATAATCTTAACTAGCAATAGTCAAGCATTTGTATTTATTGTGGTTAAAATGTGTATACACGCACGCACAGTCATCTTGAAAAATATTGTGTGGCTTGTAAAATATCTGCTTGTGTACAATAATAGATGTTTGCGAAATTAGAACAGTTAATCATAGGTAAATGTTATTGATTGTGTTTTAAATGCCAGGCATTATTGCTGTGATCTTTGACATTCTAAGATGGATTTGCCATATAGCACTTGATGGCAGATTTGTGATATGGAATATTGGAGCATGATTTATAGTCCAAAGGAGCTCATGCATTTATTAAATAAAGGTCATTCAAGTGTTACTCTGTATTTTAGTCAAGCTATTAGAGTATCTGTAATTTATAACACTGGTTCCTGAGAAAAGGTTTAGTCCTGATAGTAATGCAAAACTTGTTGCATAGTATGGATATTTTACACGTTTGAGGAATGCCAGAGATGGCAAAAGTACACACTGCCTTAATATATAATACAAAATCATTTCTAATTTTGTTACCTGATGAATGTAAACAGACTGAACAACCACCATATAGAACACAACCAGAGAAAAGCTGATAATCATGACTCTGTTCTCAATCATGTTCACATCGCTGGCTGCGTCATCTACGTTCCACTCCATACTACTTGTTGCCTTCTGCTTTGCTCGTTAGCTTTGTAACTTAGCCTACGTCTGTGGTAATAATACACCGGGTGTAGGTTGAAAAGGCCGCACAATGACCAGAAATGACTATGAAAAAAAAAATGTATCATGTCACCAAAAGATTAAAACTAATGAGTCTTGTTTGAAAATGAAGAAAGAAAGTATCGATATTTGTGTAAAAATGTAATAAGTGAAAGTAAAAAAATTCTCCAATAAATAGTGACGTAAAGGACTGATAGCAGAAAAATCCACTTAAGTACAGTAACAAAGTATTTGTACTTCATTACTTCCCACCTCTGGAATATGTAGTGTAGAAAATTCAAAATGGTGTACCTGTATCTCAGTGTGAAAGGGCGACTCATGAAAAGCAAAACAGCATGGCAGTCTAAACCACTGCATGGCAGTCTAAACCACTACACAGACAGTGCATTGGTTTAGACTGGCAAAAACCAGACACAGACTGAAAAAATGGACACTTTTTGTGCAATACACAAAAATAAAAAAAAATTCTATATGTTGTATTGTAATAGGTCCTATTCCAGCTTTTACTGAAGTGACTGTGCAGATAGCTCCCTTGTGCTGTTTGCTTTGTTCAGAATGTACACTAGGAACTTCTTTTCCTGCTTTCTGTCATACCCGGCTTTCTGCCCGCTTCAGATCATTACTGCTGGCAGCAACAATACATCTCCCACATGCTGTGTCCCTGCAGGAAGGGGCCGAGGTAGCCGCAAAAGAAAAAAAAAAACGGCCTGTGTCATCAGGAATTTTACTGGGCACGGATCGACTTTATGACTTTGAGATGAACTGCAGTTTCCTCCTGGTTCACACAGCTAAGCATGTACTGGCAAGCTGAAGCCTAACACTAGAAGCATAACACTAACTATTAGTAATAATGACTGCCCAGGGAGGAATCGTAGCAATAGTCACTCTTTCTCACTTTTTTTTTTGTATTTTATCTTTTTCCCTTTGATTGTTTTTATGTATCTCTTTACAGTGAAGGCAGATCTGACATTCATGTTGTTGTTTAAATGCTCATTATGGAAAGATGAAGCATTAAGAAAACCAAAACACCACGCTGCGCTTAACCAGCTTCGTTATCGAATGCCTTTTCCGTTTGCTGGCTTTTCCAAAAAAAAAGTGGCGCTTAGTGAATTTTCTACCAGCAATCATTCAATTATGTCTTATCGCTCGAAAACACAAAGTCATATGTCATGCAGAGAAGACTTATCGAGTCTAGTTTTAATTAGAAATCAGTTGGGAAAGGGACAGGAAGGAGAAACGTAACCTTCATGAATACCTTTATGCATCATTAATCGGATAAAGCTGGACCGCTCGCATTGAAACAGGAAGCAGCCGCAAGGATAAAATTATCTGACAATGTCACAGGAATACACTGACTTTAATTACTAACTAGGCTCCAATCCATTCCCTTATCTCTATTAATATCTATTTTATTTTATTTTTTATTCCTTCAGTTATTTTTCCTGGAGCAGTATTTTTTTTATTTTTACTGGTAAGTGTGGACTTAATGAGCTAAGCTGTGAAAATTAATAATTAGTATATCCGTGTTTTTATTACACACACTGTATCATGCAGAGATGTTCACTGCACAGTTGTGTGATTGTTCTTTTTTCTAGTCATTAATTTCTACTGCAGATGTAGGTCAGTAAACTCCAACTTTGTATTTAACTACAAAGTCATGCATTTTAGAGCTTTGCTTATGGAACTCTTTGGATGTAACGACCAAAGAGATTCCTTGCAGAGTGTTTTGAATAGACTTGAGTATAAAAATGAGTCTAAGACAGCAGTTGGCTTTAAAAAAAGAAAAGAAAAAGAAAATAGGAGCTTTTTTCTGCTGTGATTGAATGTTTTTGTAATGCAGTCCCACTCTAACTCTCTTTTGATCCTCACATGAATCGTTGTATTATTTCTATCCTCTGGTTGTTTTTGTCTGATGATTTCAGTCGCTTAAAATTTTCTCGGAGAGTCAATAGATTGCTTGTGCCCTCTTTCATGAATATACATGGTTGAGCTGGATGGTACCTCATGCATGCCAAAAAGGCAAAGGGGTGAATGCCTTTGGCACTAAAAGTCACACTTGAATGACTTCTGCTTTAGTGTATTTCCTGACCACAGCTGAAGCTAAGAAATGAGCCCATAATTAAAGAAGACATTCTGAAGACAGGACTGAAAATTCAAGGTAATGAATGCAAATTCTAGTTAAAATATTTTAAAGAATTACTGTCATCTAGGAATTGCTTTTCATATATGATGATTTTATTTATATATCTAATATATTCTCCTGTACTCATTGCAGGATTTTATATATTACTTAGTCAAATAGGCACCTAATCCTTGTCCATGGCCTTCTTACCTGCCATCAACTTTGCATTTGCATTCTGCTATAGCAGTGCTTATAAATGATCCTCTCCCTATATTTTATTCACTTGTGTATTTCTGTGCTGACTGTAGCTGGCAGGCAGAGTGACACAGCATGCACTCGGCAGCTTTCTGCGCTCAGGAGATGGATGGGTGTAATGGAGTATCTCTGCCCTGCAATGCATAAACCTGCCAATTGATATATCCCACTTAGATTTCAATTCCGAGCAATATTGTACTGCCGAGATTCATACAGCAACCACTGTTGATTCGCCCCTCATATTTGAGAAAGGCTGGTCATATTTTTTTCAACCACATAGTACATGATAGGAAAATGAGTGTCCAGATCCATGATGTGTAGCAAATTGCCCCTTAGTGCACAGCCACTTAGTCTTTATACATGCTTTATAGATCAGTCTTTTATCCAAAAACCTGTTCTCAAGCATGCCAGATGTGCCTTTATATGAATATAAGGTACCTTCACCCTTTAAGCTATTGATTATAACCTGGATGTGTGTTGGGGCTGTAATATATGTCCAAACTTTGCAAACACACATTTCTGATATACATCCGCCATATTTTTTCTGTATTTTTTTTCTTTATATTTTTTGTAGACATAAAAGCTTAGTAAAGGCTGAGCTTTACTTGTAAATGTTTACAGGAAGTACTGAGTCACAAAATACAGACTCCATAGTAAAGCACCATTATAACAGAACATTTCAAGGATAGCCATTGACGCAGCAGACTGCTCTCCACCGGTTTCAAATTTCCCTCAACAACTGGCAAAAATCACAGAACACACAGTTGCCATTGCTGTAAACTTTCCATTGCTGATCAAAATGAGTGTAGATCCAGTGATGTATTATGTATATTCATATGAATAGATCAGCTCTGTATGAGGCTTGCACCTGCTCTGCTATAAGTGTGTATACAATGGTTGTGGCAACCTGACCAGTCGGATGTCCTTTTTGAACATACTGTCCCTTGTTGGCTCTAATATCCTCCACTCTTCTGGGAAGATGTTTCCCATAGATTAGTGTGGTTCTTGGAGATTTTTGCTCATTCCACCACAAGAGCATTTAATAAAAATCACGTACTGATGCAGAGTGAGGAGGCTTAAAGGTGTCAGGTAGGGTTGAGATCAGATCTCTCTAGCAAGCTAATTAAGATCTTCTACTTCAACTCATGTAAACCATATCTTCATGAAACTTGCTTTATGCACATGGGCATTGTCATGCTGGAACAGGTTTGGGTCTTCTAAATCAAGTGAAGGTGTATATATAATCCTTTGCGAATCCAAAGACATCCTGTACTGTACTCTTACATTGTGATAACCTTTTTGGAAAAGAACCACATATGGCTGAAAAAGCCAGGTTGTCTAAAGATTGTATATTCATGTATATATGCAGGGTGTGATTTCGCCCATAGTTCTTGCTGTCAATCAGAAGACATGTTTTGCTGGTGTACTGACTGGAGCTGATAAGCCATTAAAACAGTCTCTTGACTTGTTTTTCTTTTTGCTTTAAAGACTCTAAGAATAATATCAAACTAAATCTAGTTAGACCGTGAAATCTTTCACTCGACTTTGAATGAGACAGATTTGCATACAGTATTTAAGTCGCACTGGATATGAACATCTGCTAGATGTTGTAAATGGTGTGTAGCGTTGATTGAAAACTTGTCGAAAATAGTGACTAAAGACTCTTAACAATCTATAGACAAAACACCAGTGTGAGGAAATGTTTTCTACAGAATCATGCAGTGGTTTAATGACAAAATGAAAGAGAATGTGCCAATATTGTCAGACTGACTTTTTAGCTATAACTAATTATATTTATTATACCATGAATATCTTATGTAACCCTAGTTCCATGAGGGAACGAGACGCTGCGTCACAACGCTTTGGGAACGTTTCGCGTTGTCCACGCTCTGAATCACGTGTGTAATCTATTCAATGGGTGACGTCACGACTAAGAAGCTTTAAAAAGCACATGGAGTGAAGTGGTGTGGCAAGGGGATGCAGCATCTGGTTTCCTCTGGAAACTAGGGTTACATACATAACCTAGAGACTGTCCTTTTCAGGAACTTGTACTGCATTGCAACGCTTTGGGAATGAGAGTCTTATACCGCCAGACTGACCAGTCCCTAACTAGCAGTGTTGTGCTCGTTACTAAAAAATAGTAACTAGTTACAGTTACTCGTTACTTCATTCAAAAAGTAACGCCGTTACTTTGTTGATTACTTACAGCAAAAAGTAATGGGTTACTGTTAAAAGTAACTTTTTAGATACTCTTTTAAAGAACCTTCTTTAATGTTTCCATTAATGCCCTTTTATGCGTTATGGTCTATACAAACACAAAACTGACTTAAACACAGTCATTTTTAAACACTATTTTAATAAAGTCAGACCAACACAAACTGAATATATCACAAGGATTTCCGAAATAAATAACAAAACAAGCTGAATAATACAACACACCATACAGTAATGGAGTTACTTTATTTTTAAAGGTAACGTGTTACAGTATTATTTACTTTAAAAAGTAACGCGTTACTGCCCAACACTGCTAACTAGTGTGTATGGGCACAACTTGGTCGAAGGACAGAGTAGCCAGGAGTCGCACAGAGGTCGAAGTTATAGAACCTGTCAAAGGTTAGCAGGGTGGAACAGCCTGCAGCGTTGCAGATGTCTTGTATGTACACTCCATGTACATGACCAAGCCTTAGAGGCTGCCACACTCCGGGTTAAGTATCAGAACTCTGCACGGATTCTGCACTGAACTCCTGTTCTCAGTGATGGCAGACTCCCTTTGGGCCACAGGAGGATCTGGTGCGCCAGCCTGCACAGGGAGTGTGAACGTAGTTGATGTATGAGACCACTGAAGTGTTGTCCGAACAGATCAACAAGTGGTGACCTGAGGTCCGGGAGTAAACGCTTCAGTTCTAAAAGTGCGGCCAGCAACTCTAGGCAATTGATGTGCCCAAGCAGATGGGGCTCTTCCCATAGACATTAGGCGGAGTGGCTACTCATGGCCACTCCCCACCCTGTGAGGGACGCATCCATCGTAAGTATTACACAACTACCAGGGACTCCCAGCACAGGGCCTTGAAATAGGAACCCAGAATCTCTCCAAACATTTAAGGCATGTAGGTCTCGCAGAATGGCCTTGATCGTACGGAGGGGATTGCCCTTTTGTAAGAACCCCTGGGTCCTGTGCCACCACTGAAGGGTCTTGTACAGGGGGCCAAGTGGAATCACATTGAATGCTGCTGCCATGTGCCCAAGCAGTCTCTGGAACTGCTTGACAGTGAGCAACTGCCCTTCTCTGACCCTTCTGACAGCCAAAAGGATGAACGCAATGCAGGCGGGAGAAAACTGTGCGTGCATAGTGGTCGAAAAAAACAAATGACAGAGATAAGTAGTTCTTTGTAAGGGAGGAAGCACACTTCTTGACGTTCAGCCAAAACCCCAGCTCCTTTATGTGAGCGAGAACGACATATCTATGCCGGACCACTAAATGCGCTGATCAAGCCAATATCAACCAATTGTCAATATAGTTTAGGACACAGATGCCCTGAAGTCTCCGGGGAGCCAGAGCCGCATCCACACACTTTGTGAAGGTGCGGGGTGAGCGGGCACGCCCAAACAGAAGACTCCAATATTGGTAAGCCTTGGCCTCAAAAGCAAACTTTTAGGAACTTCCTTCGAGAAGGGAGGATAGATACATTGATACCCTGATATCTACTGTGACAAACCAATCCTCAGACCTGATCTGAAACACGACCTGTATGAGGGTCAGCAACATAAACCTGAGCGTAGATGGGGAGGACGAGACCCGAAATGAATTATATAGCCTCGGACCCATTGAGACACATTTGGCAGAACTTTCCAGGCTGCCAGGTAGTTTCTTAAGGGTATCAGTCTTTCAAGACTGACCTCCGGGACACCTAGAGCCAGGGCAAGCTAGAGTTCTTCTGGTCCGCTGTGATGCCCGGTGCTGAGGAGGGAGCTCGCTGGAGGTGGCTGTGCCCTGAAACACATTTCGTGGCAGGGTTAATGTACCAGGTCCCTGGGGGGGTCCCGGGGCCAGGTGGGCACTGTCAAATGTGGTGCAACACGCCCCCTGGACAATTCCCTAGAACATCTTATGTCAGGACCTTTTGGTCAAAGCCTTCTTTTTGAAGATGTCCGTCCTCAGATCGGTCACCTCCCGGGGCTTAGACTCTCCCGAAACCTTTTAACTCCCGAGTTAACAGGGTCCACGAGTAGGCTGGAAGGCAAGAGGGAAGCATTCAGCAGCATGGCTCTATTCCTGTCGGAGATATCTGAGAAGATGAGCCATAAGTGCTTCTCAGTAGAGTATAGGCCAGCCATGGACCAGCCAATAGTCTCTTTAGTGGCTCTCAAAGTCAGGTCCACCATACGGCAGAGCTCGTGCACCTGGCCGTCCATGATGTCTCTGATAGTAGTTTGGCTTGGTACAGCTGCAGTGTTGGGGTCTTTAGTAAGGATGCAATTTCCCGGGAAGGATAGCTAGCTAGCGTCTCTTTTGACCTGGGGCATCACTCCACAACCATGATCTTTCAGCCCTGTGACGTTAGTATATAACACTGTCCTGGGGCTTAAGTGGCTTTGTCTAGGACCTGGACACCTCGGTGTGCAGGTCAGGAAAGAACAGTAGACTCCGACATAAACGTTGTGAAGCCGGGAGCAAAAAGTGCTCATGGTGTTTGCGGGACAGAGAGGATTTCCGCTCATTAGCCGGACAAGCTAGATCCAGCTTATCAACGGCATGTGTCACAACCTCCATGAGCTCCTTGAACTCTTGCTTGCTAACCGCTTTATAGCTTCCTGTTCCTACTCAGAGTGTGGACAATGCGGAAGCATTCCCAAAGTGTTGCGACGCATCTCGAGGTCCTGAAAGGGAAAATATATATCTATATCTAGATATATTCAAGTGTGGAAACAGATTTGAGTCAGTTGAATGCATGTGACTGCATGTCGTACTTTATATACTAATATGTATTTGTATGTGACAAATAAAATTTGATTGACATCTTAAAACTGATTAATGTGCATTCATTCTTATTCCCATTGATAAATAATAGTAGTTATATATGTAAATTGCAGAATATATTTCCTACAAGACGAGTAATAAATATCCAAGTATTTCCTTTTTTAAAAATGTAGGCCCCTTCATCTAATACAGTTAATAATACAGAATTTCACAGTGGATTTTTCCTGTTTTTTTCCACCCTCCCAAAACATGGCAGGAGCTGGATTCACTACTCCAAATTGCTCCTGAGTGTGAAAGAGTATGTGTGAAGGAGTATGTGTAGGAAGGTGTGGGTGTGTGGTATCCTGCTATGGACTAGCATTCTGTTCAGATTTTATTCTCACCCCTCAAGTGTTTACACTTTTGTTTTTTGGTTGTTTGTTGTTTTTTTACACTATTTTGGTTTGATTTCCCTCTAAACTGAAAACATCTCTAATATTAATTCTGGTCATGTGTGTCATACTTTCGTGTGTACGCTCTTCAATTCATGTACAGCTGACTCTCAATGGCCTGCTGTTTTTAAGCATTTAATCTGCGTTTGCATGAGAAGCAGACATTGGAGAGCAGTATTTTACAGCCACTTAAGTTAATCAAATTTGAATAGCAGTTTGGATGTGTTTGGCAGGTGGTGCAGCATGCTGTGTGTGTGTGTGTGTGTGTAAATATATATACGTGTGTGTGTGTGTGTGTGTGTGTGTGTGTGTGCACGCACTGAGGTGTGCTGCTTCTGTGACATGCTGCAATTACTGTGTGAGATCGTCAGACCGGGAGAAGAGAAGGTGACTGGGCAGACAGGGCAGTGATACAGCACAGGTGCTCCAGCACTCAATACTTCCTGCTGTTCTGTCAGTCACACAAATGAGTCCTGTACCGGAGAATATATTTCACTATTATAACCTATAATTTGTCATGATACCATGAGCTTTGATGGATGCAGTTTGAAGGTTAATCATTTTTGGAAATGTTGACGCGTGTATTTGTGTGTGCGGGACTATATCACAAGTTTGTGGTACCCAAACGTCCACAAGCACATTTGATCTTATCCCCAGGATAGGAATATGTGATAGTTTTGACTTTGTGAAGGTTTTAAGTTGTAATAATGAGGTTTCAGATGTTGAAAAAACAAAACAAAAAAACAGGCCAACCATTTCCCGAGGTTATAGAGTACTGAATTGAAGGTCTGGATATAGCATCAAATCTCACAATTAATTATAATAATGGAAGGTTGTCACAAGGACAAGTGTGTATGTGCATGTATGCGTGTGTGCATGTGGTGTCTTCTCATTTCCTCAAGCGTTTATATTACAAAAAGTGCAATAAATCATTCATTCATCTTTAAGTGTTTGAGCTTGAGCGTATCCTGGGAACACTGAGAAAAGGGAAGGGAATACACCTTAGATGGGACACATACTTTTGAGGACACCATTCTCTTTCTCTCACACACACACACACACACACACACACACACACGCACATTATAACTACAGGCAGTTTAGCATAGCCAATCCATCATAACTCCATATATTTTGGAAGATGAGCGGAAACCCTGGAACCACAGGCACACCCTGTGAAACTCCACACAGACATTAACACGAGCTCAAGACCGAACTGGGAACCCTGGAGCTGTGAGGCACACACTGTGGCACCATGCTGCCCTGAACATGGATTTTTAATTATGGTTTGGTAAAAAATGTAGTTTTTGAACACTTATTTATATGCCTCTGACTTTTTCGTTCCATGAAACTCAAGTAAAGTGTTCTAATGAAGTTCCAAAAGAGATGCCTGAGCTGATAAATGTGTTCAATTACAAGAGGATGAAAGTGCACATAATAGGATATGAAACTTGTCCACTGGTAATTATATACTGTACAATAGGTAATGGGAAAAAAAGTGAATCCGAAGATTGTACATCAGATAAGGCATTTCATTACTCCTGGGGAGAAAGAATAAACGCACGGCTCTAACTGTAGTGCACTGCACATCCAGCTGCAGTCAGAAGCTGAAAGTAGGCATTTGACCTGGGGGGAAAAAAATGTTTTTTTTATAAATCTACCTCTGACTTTTATCAGCTTTGACACAAAATCTATCTTATTCTTATGAGATAGACAGTGACTATCTGCTGCCATTTCCTGCTTCTGTAATGATTTGTTTTCTTTTTTCTCTTAGAATTCTTTACTGACAAACCTTTTTCTCTGCCTGTCTAATAAACAGTCTTTGTTTGTGGAAAAACATCTGTAGACCTTATCTTCATGTGTGTGTGTGTGTGTGTGTGTAAGAGAGAAAGAGATACTGAGTCTTCTTTTTAATCATACAGGCTGGCCAGCGGGTGATCAGATCTGGTAGAATCTAAATCTTTTCTTTCCAGATAGTGTCCTAGACTTTGGGCAGCTATGGCAATTACAATGTGGAACAGATCCCCCCCACCCCCCGCCGCCACCACCACCACCACAAACACACACATTAACTCAAACTCTTTACAGCAATTTACATCATCTCTATACAACCTATTGAAAGATTTGTTTTTAGATGTTTGAAACTTTATTTTTGCTCAGCATCTGTACTGGCAAGATAACATAAACCTCAAGCTTATATGTCAAAACTACTTGGGTTCAAAGTGTTTCTTATCCAGTGCAGAGTATTTTGGTCTCTAAAATCGATGTCTGATGCTCTATAAAGCTCTGTTACTCGGTTTAGTTCCTCCAGTTTTTATGAGTATGAATAGAAGTGGCGGACCAGCATTATTCTTCCAGTCAGCTTTGTGGAAAAAGAAAACGCTGGAGATGAAGAGACGTTCTCACGTTTCATTAAGCGTCTATGAGAGATGTAAGATTTTTGCATTGCCCATGTCATGTCGGCTTCATCTAATGCCAATCCTGTATTTAGACTTCAGTGGGAAGGAGAGCCTTATGAGCTCTTTGTTTACTCATATTTTAGCTGAACCGTGCATATGAACATGCACAATTTCCTCCCTTCTACAGCGCATCAAGTCTGATAGCGTTTTATTCTTAACCAACACAAACCCACTGTCACCAGTCTGCAGTGTTTAAAGGCAGACTTATTTCCTTTTTTTTCCCTTATAATAAAATGTCATTTGTTTTACGGCAGATGTGGCAAAAGCTCAGTGAGACAGAAAGCATTTAAAACTAAACCAATGAAGCAAAAAAACGAAGATGCAGGCAAAGTAAAAGCATGGAGCGATAAGGATTGACTTTTACAAAGGACAATAGTTTGCATAGTGCTATAGGGCAATTTTTCATTCTACAGCATCGGTGCAGCTTTGTGACTGTTTCAACAGCAGGTATCATTATTTTTCAGCAGTCTTAAAAAAATTTATGAAAAAATGCTAATTCGTGGTTATTTTAATTCAATTGCAGGTGGCGAATATTCACCATCTGAGAGACTAATACATGGTAAGTCAATGTAGCACCCATTCTAATATATAAAATAATGTTTATTTATTTATCATAATGTCCCTAAATTACTTAATGCTGAGAAGCAAAATTACATGCAATTAAATAAAAACACAACTCGATTTCTATTCCTGCTATTTGCCAGATAGCCTTATTGACTTGCATTTATCTCATTAATACAACTGAGCAGTTGAAAGTTAAGGGCCGTGCTCAGGGTCCCATCAGATTTTTATTTAGTTTTCCAGTTGGAAATCCACTAATCTACCACTGAGCTACCACTTCTTTCTTTATGGATTTTTGGTCCAAAATCCATAATCATTAAAAAATTGCTATTGATCTTAAATACAAAGATTTCAGTTTAATACAAAGACTGAAAACGTATAAAGCATACAGACTGTTGAATAGAGACAGAATGATTGAGAGTTTACAAGCTGTGCACACAGAGGGTGCGTTTCTCCCAGACATGGCCTCCTGCCGTACACTGTATCCGTCTGCAATTAACCCATCATAGGAGCTATGTTTAATAGTTTGGAAATCAACATAAATACCAAATTCTCAAGTATCACTGCACAGAGGTAATTAGATCTCAACACATTATAAGTTTACACTTGTTTACAGAGACTTAAAGGTGAAATCTTCATCGCGTTTTTTCTTTTCCTTTCTTTTTTTTTTTTTTTTTAAACAACTTGCTACATCCGGCAGAGGAATTAAAGTCTTTTTTGTCTGTACATAATCGGCTTCCCACCAGCTTATTAGTAAAAAATAAACACTTCAAAACCATGTACAGGTTTATTTATGTAGGAGTATTTAGTATTAATCTCGCTCAAACACTTTGTCGCATTTTCGAGAGCAGACAGAAACAGATTGCAAGAGAACATTCAGTATACCGAGAACAAAAAGTACAAAATGACCTTCTGTATCTTTACAGAACTGATGCTGCTTGCATTATATACTATAGATATACATATTTCTTCTTGCTCTCGCATCTCTTACAGATTAAAACGCTGGTTAACAAAGAAGGTTGCGTGTGACTTTAACAGGCGTTTAGTTGTCGCATTAGAGTTGTTTTTTTATGGATAAAATAATTAACGCTGTTGTATTTTTGTATCTAACAGAAGCTACTTCACCACTAAAAAAAAACTCAACACAAATAGCAACAGCTCACCATAATAAAGACATTGTGTGTGTGTGTGTGTGTGTGTGTGTGTGTGTGTGTGTGTGTGTCAGCACAAACTTGGAGACCTTGCTGTACTGTACATAAAAAATAGCAAATATTGTTTATAGTGACGGATGTGTGCACTCTCATCTCTCCACATCTCGAGTGTGTTTGCATGGTCTATACCTCGTGACTACGCTACGTTTTGGTTGCGGAACCTGCGACAGGTGATCGTTTTCCTTTCAGCTGTAATGAGGTGGTTCAGGAGCAGAAGAATCTGGAATAAACTTTTTGTCTTGGGTTGGAATGCTACTGGTTTAAAGCATATGTGTTTGTGTTTTGCAGGTTTTCGATGGAACATTCTTCATTGGACGATTCTTGGAAGGAAAATTCCGAGCCCTATGCCAACGTTTCTGCATGAAAAGACAGAAGCTCCATTTTTCTCTAAACCCATTAGTAACTGACAATTAATATCAAGCAGCCCACAGATGCAGCCTTGTGCTGCTTTGCCTGAAGTTCCTTTACTAATGGCTTGGAAGCAACTCGATGATATTCAGCAACCCAAACACACATAAAACCCTCCATAATGCCTTCAAAAGTGTCATGTCTCTATGTGTTGACGGTTGTTTGCTGGGCGAGCGCCCTTTGGTATCTCAGCATATCCAGACCCACCGTGTCGTTAGTTGGGCAGCTTGCTGCGCCTGCACGCAAACCCGTTAAACCTCAAAGAACCACCAACACCACTTTTAACAACATCCGGACCCGCCCCTTAAACCCCCACGCCTTCGATTTCATCATTAATGAGCCGAAGAAATGCGAGACCAACGTGCCATTCCTGGTGATCCTCATTAGCACGACGCACAAGGAGTTTGATGCTCGGCAGGCGATCCGGGAAACATGGGGCGACGAGAGCACGTTCAGCGACCTTCGCATCATAACTCTGTTTCTCCTCGGCAGCAGCACAGACAGCATGCTCAATCAGATGGTGGAGCAGGAGAGTCAGATCTTCCATGACATTGTAGTGGAGGACTTTGTGGATTCCTACCATAACCTGACTCTGAAGACGCTGATGGGAATGCGTTGGGTGGCCACCTTTTGCAACCAGGCCAAGTATGTGATGAAGACCGACAGCGACATTTTTGTCAACATGGACAACCTGGTGTACAAGTTGCTGAAACCAGACACCAAGCCCAGACGGAGGTACTTCACGGGCTACGTCATAAACGGCTCACCTATTCGGGATATGCGCAGTAAGTGGTACATGCCCAGAGACCTGTACCCAGAAAGTAAATACCCACCGTTCTGCTCCGGCACAGGTTACGTCTTCTCAGCAGATGTAGCTGAGCTGATCTATAAGACCTCCCTGCACACACGTCTGCTGCATTTGGAGGACGTTTACGTAGGCGTTTGCTTGCGCAAGCTCGGCATTCACCCCTATCAGAACAGTGGCTTCAATCATTGGAAAATGGCTTACAGCCTCTGTAGGTATCGTCGAGTCATCACTGTGCACCAGATCTCCCCTGAAGAGATACACCGGATCTGGAATGACATGTCCAGCAAGAAACACCTTAAATGTTAGTGCAGCCTGAGGAATACTGCCTACGTGCGTCATCTGTTTTTTTTATATATACAGACCTTAAAAAGACACAATGTTCATCAGTGAAGCGTGGTCTCCTTACAAAAACCTCAAGAACAACCTGTGACACATTGAGCCAATCGTAAGCAGGCGAAGATCAAATCAAGATCCTCGAACAGCGAAGAACATGCTAGCGATGATGCACATTTGTAAAGTACATTGATGAATAGACTGAGTGTTATTGCCGTGCCAGTCTAGCTACTTCGAGAGAGGGTTTGCTGTGCTTCACTCGAGCACCTTAAACGCTAAATCCTGCATAAACAGTATTCTACACTGTAGTAATGCAGCTCATCAGCTCAACAATGGTGCGCTCCGAGTTCAAACAAACCAAACATGAATGTCCGTGATGTTTTTTCCCGAGTTTTGTTGGAAATAATTAAGTGTTAATTTAATCAGAGCACTAACAATGAGTGTTAAAGCTAAAAATATTCTTTCTCTCTCTCTCTCTCTCTCTCTCTCAGCTCAACAATGGTGCGCTCCGAGTTCAAACAAACCAAACATGAATGTCCGTGATGTTTTTTCCCGAGTTTTGTTGGAAATAATTAAGTGTTAATTTAATCAGAGCACTAACAATGAGTGTTAAAGCTAAAAATATTCTTTCTCTCTCTCTCTCTCTCTCTCTCT
>MU551633.1:971647-1036272 GCA_024362625.1 Silurus asotus | reverse complement strand
TATATGTGTGTGTGTGTATGTAATAATGTTAATTGTTATTCAGTCTTCCACAGAAAATCTGATGTACTGTGAGCTACAGGGGAAAAAAAAAAAAAGTGGTAGTAATCTCCTTTGTGAACACGTGCCCCATGGTTTAGAATACTAACTACTTTTATGTCATTTTTGAGTATGACATCTTTCGTTGCCTTTAGAAAAAAAAAAAAGTGGTAGTAATCTCCTTTGTGAACACGTGCCCCATGGTTTAGAATACTAACTACTTTTATGTCATTTTTGAGTATGACATCTTTCGTTGCCTTTAGCTGAGCGCATTTTAAGCAGACTGATTTAGAGCTTTCATTATCATTACCACATGTGCATTTCGTTCTGAATGGTCTTTATCTTCTGATTATGCGATCATAAATGTCTTCTGGCTTCCAGCTACAGAGAAAATTGCAGCACGTCTGCAGGTGTCCGCCAACCGCCCGGCGTAGAGTAATTTCCATATTAAACATGAGAGGAAGGTGAAATTTCAATGTTGTTCATCTGAGAGTGAAAAGAGCAAAAGCACAGCAGCAATTTGGATCTAGCGTCTTCAATTCACTACAACTCGGCAACCTCAAGGACTCGTCTGCCTCTAACCCTGGCAAACAATGTCATTTGGCTGCGAGCCTAGTGATCACAAGTTGTGCCAAGTAATCCCACCACAAAACTCTTACTGCCAGTGACAAATTAAGTCAATCTTTGGGATTTTAGCTTGTGCCTAGGAGATGCACAGAGAGCCTGAGTGGCTATTTCAAGCCAGATATGGCTGTTTTTATGGGATCTGTGGGCATGGAAAAATGTTATACCATAAAAACATTATTGGTCTTCCAGAATCAAACCTCATTTACACATGAAATATATGAGGCAGCTCAATCATTTTGCCATATAGTCTGTGGGAGGCAGGCGTTTGTGGTGATATACGCAGCAGTGATCACAGGGTATAAATTTACTGAACAGTCCACCTGGCCGTGACCAGCGGGTGAGTATAATTAAATATGACTTCTGATTATCTTTGAATTATTAGCTTAATGAATGATGTTAGACAAAGTTGAAATCAATAACCATATTTAAAAACGATATAGTAATATATCATTCTAGCACTAGTCTATTATCACCCCTTTTTTCTTGCAAATAGTAATAGAAATGCTAAAACGCCACCATTTCATAAAAGAATATTTATTGTAATATTAAGCGTATATTTTCAAGTACAGGTGAAAATGGAGTCTTTTGGAATGACTTGTTTCTTTTTGGAATCATGACTAATCTCCCATACAGTAGTCATATTTTGGTTACGAACCTCCTTCTGTTAGAGAAATCGAACAGATGCATGCTGGCGAATGCAGCGGGATCTTGCGGCTACTTCTTTATACTCAGCAGCTGGCTTTTCTTCCCCCTCCATGTCACAGTTCAGGTGTGCTCTACAGTTATAGTGACCTTTCTGTCATAAAACAAAGCTTTAGAGGGTTAAATCTGGAGGATTTTCTCCAGGGGAGAAGCGTGCATACGTCTCACAATTCAAAATCAAAGTGCATTAAAGCTTCATTTCAACAGAAGCCGTTTGCCAGTGACAATACTTTTAAACAGAGCTATCAGCTGTAAAGCAAATCTGCTCGGTGTAACAACATAAAGCAGTCTATGCTTTAAAACAGCGTCGGCTTGTTACCTGTGTTCTTAGGCACGGATTAATGAACAAGGCACCTCTAGCAGTTAAGCGTCAACACTGTCCAGAAAAGAAAAAAAAACAAACTAAAGAAAATGCACATGGCAGCATTCAGTTCCTCATCTCTTACTTCCTGGGGGAATGATTTCATTCACTCTTAGTGGATTAAATATTTTGTTAACATACAGTACAATACAATTCACTTGTAAAACAGTATTTTTTTTTTATAGAATCATGAAGAATAATGTGCTTGAGTTTTTCATAAATAAGATCATTTACATTTGGAAGAAAGGAGGATTTCTATGAACTGTTTAAACAAGTTCTGCAGTGTTAATGTGCGCATCCAAAAAAAAACGTTCTTTCAATGCAGAAAAAGGAAAACTGAAAACTTTTCCCAATAAATAACACTAATAATAATAATTATTAATAAAGCTTTGTTGAAAGAAAATATAACGCAAATAAGAACCTCTAATTGTTTTTTTTTTTTGGGGGGGGTGGTTTGTCATTTCTGGCTAAAGCCACCTGAGAGCATCAAGTTAGCAGAGTTGAGGAGAAAAGTGAGGTGAAATGTTGAGGAAAGACAACATTTCTTGCAGGAGCAGAATGTAGGGCAAAGGACAGTGTGTGTGTGTGTGTGTGTGTGTGTGTGTGGTGGGGGATATTGACAGAATGCTTAGTTACTGACAGTTGGAAGGTAATTAAAATGAGGATGGAGCTGGCAGAGGAGTTTGAGGTGGGAGTAAACTGGAGATGGCTCTGCTCCGAACCCCGAGACCCCCCCCCCACGGTCTGCACATTCTTTAGTATTCAGTCTGTTGAAAGCCTTCTTTCTCCTCCCATCCTCTTCCTCTTCCCTCGAAGATATTCCATCAGGTAACACTGAGTTGGGCAAAGCCAATTAGCTTCACCTCGTCAGGGATCTCTGTACTGTCACAGCCAGATGCCTACACACAAACACACACACACGATTATACAAGATCCAGAGAAATATATATTATACATGCCCTGTGGTCATACTCATTTGTATTTATAATTACTTATCCCAGATTAAGAAATCACATAGTGGGTGAAAAATGAATCTACTTGAACACAGCTCTATAATCGGCATCTTTTAATTTACTTTTTTTCCCCCCAAATTACAGACATTTTTTGTCATGTTTGCTTTGATGAATATCATAATCACATAAACCTTTACTGTTTTAAACACAGCTTTCAAATGTATTTCCAGTTTTATTCAGTTTTAGAAGGTTAGAAGTCTTTAAGAAATCATTTATTTTTGACAGCTTGTAATTTTAATGGTCAAACTAGTGGAGGATGTCAAAGTTTAAATGCTAGCACATAACTGGCATGAAGAGAAGCGTGCGAGTGTCTACCCTCGTGATTACCTACAAAACCGCTCAGTTTTGGTGCAATAAAGGTGAGAAGGTGTGTGTGTGTGTTTGTTTGCGCTCGCACTGAGACGTGCTGCAGATGAAGAGAGCATGGAGGAGTGCTGTTGCATTGGATCCATCTATTCTTTCTCTGCTCAGCATTTTATGGTCCCTACAGATGATGTATGACCCATGCACATCTATTTTCAGACCTAAATCCTGACTAAGAAAAAAGGAGAAAAGCCTGGGCACACGCTCGCACTGAGCAACCTCACACGCTGCTCAAGTGCACAGCCTAGAACTTTTAATGTTTTCCAACAAAGCATGGGTGAGTTCAGATTTTCATAAATGCACCTGAAAAGGAGAAAATAATTTCTGTGCTGTTGGAACACATTAAATGAGGATTCTGTTCATAAGCATTAATCTGGGTGTAAGAGCACCGGCTAGACGCCAAAGTAAAATTATTTATTAGCTGTCTGTGTGTCTAAGCAGAGCACACACTGGGCTTTTTGTGCCATATTGATTTCAAGTTTTTTTTTTTTTTTTGCAAAGCAGAGCTGGCACTTGTTATAAGAAGCTGTAAGAAACTAATCAATAGGAACCAAATCTTCCAAAACAAGATGAACAAAGGTGCACCAGTATTAGGAAGGAAAAAAAGGTACAGGTGCAAATGCATAAACAAATAAAAAATTTGTCTGTCTGGAGAAATACTTTGTCTCTGTCATCGGTATGCAAAGTAAAGCCTCTGTGCAGTGGTGGTCCTTATCACACCTAACACACACTCCGAGATGCTGCAGAGGGCCAAAAGGTTGATCGATCTTTCTCTCACACACTTCGCCTCACGGAGATGGAACAGCAGATTTTGGCAAGACGGCGCTGAACAATTTACAGCCGGGCTGGGAGAATTGTGGGTGTGTTTTTACAAAACTGAAAGGGCTGGTGATGAAAAACACATCTCTGTTGACACTTTTCCTTTCACTACAGTCAGCCAATAAGGGCAGCACCGTGCGGCAGAAAACGGCTGCACAATAGCATGCGTCACATAAATCCTCCCAGTGAAATGTTGTGAATTACCGAAAAAAAAAAACAGAAAAGCAGAACATATTTATTGTGTTTGTACCTGCGCTATCACAAATACCATACATCATCTCAGCCCGATATACCAGAACAAATATGGGTTTCTGTTTCACATTCTGCACTGCTGGATGATGTTAACAAAGATGCCCTATCAAATAGTCTGGCATCACCGCTGCTCCTCAAAACTGTATCTGCTAGATTACCCCTATGGGCCCGTTTCATAGAGGAAATTTTAAGTCTATCAAGATTAACACAGGGATATTTGCACATCTTCAGACTTGGGTTGTGCAGCTGCTGAAATCCATTTTGCTGGGTTCCACACTGGGTTTATGCAAATGACCTGTGTGCAGTTCACAGCTTCAAGTTTGCCAAAAATTACTAGCTTCTGATGACTAGTCCGAAACTGGGTTTCTCAATAGCATTAAAAGGACTGCCTTTAAATACCAGCATTTACGTTTAGATTTAAAAGCCAAAGATTGAAAATGCAGACTGCAGAGGAAATTGCTGTATATTGTCAATCCAAAAAGTAAACAAGTATACACGTCTTTATCTTTATATAAAATACTATTTAATATAAAATACTATTTTAAAAGTACACTATGTAAAACTATTTAAGTCAATGATATAAAGTGCACATGCTTGTTAAAAACAGATTTGGGAAGCAAAAGAAAATGTTCTCATTTTAAATATATAAAGGTTATATTTTATCTCTCTATCTATATCTATTTATCTACACTTGCAATCAGAAATATATTCAACCCCTAAAGAGTTTTAAGGATTTATAAATAAAAATCTTTTCAAAATGCAGGATTCTGCTTTGTATTGCTTCTTAAAGACTTTAGTGATACATAAAACCAACACAGAAAATGTATGCTGTAGTATTTGTGTGTAACAGTATATTTTGTTAAGATCGCCATGTCACAATTATTCAACCCCTATATAATATTGTTGGTCTTAAAGCTTTCTGACAGTTTTTATGGCCTGAAGTGGAGCTGAAACATCAGAGAGCAAACAACTCATATTGAGTAAAAAAAAAAAATAAAAAAATAAAAGATGTTAGGGGAAAACATAAAGTGCTTCCAATAACCTGGTTGCATTAGTGTGCAGTCTTTTAGAGTAGAGCATGTGACTGATGTTCAAAAGTAATTACCCGTGATTATGTTAATGATTATAATTATCATATCATTGAAGTGATTCTGATTAACCCCAAATAAAGATCAGCTCTATCCTCTTGGTTTTATCCATGTGTTCATGCACCATGGAACAACATCAAGGCCTTTATCACCAATTAAAGAAAACATGGTACAGGAGTAAGATAAACAAGAACAGGACATACCTCCAAAATTGAGGAAAAGTAAAAAGATTGAGCAAGGAGGTTGCTGAAGGGGCCTACAGCAATAGTTCAACTTAAAATTCCCTGAAATCTCTCATATAAAAAAAAAAAAATACCACCCTATGGTGACAAAACCAGTACAGCTTATCGCCCAAAAAAAAAAAAAATTAAAAAAAAATTAAAAAGCGCTATATCCATGGTGATACATGGTGGTGGAAGCATCATGCTATGGGACTGCTTGTCTTCAGCTAGGACTGGGCACAAGGGAGGGAATTATTAAATCACAAAACCTGCAGGATTTAGTTAGACCACTGAAGAAAAATATTTTTTCAAACAGCATGACAAATCAAAAAAGGACTGGGTTCAGAAGGAGGTCAATGGTATGGAATCTCCCAGTTAGAGCCCAGTTTTAAAGCATATCAGCAGCCTATGAGCTAGCTATCAAACAACTTGAACAGGTTTCAAGAAATCCTTTCACAATTTAATGGATCTGGAGCATTTTTGCAGAATAAATTTGTCATATCAAGATGTGTTGAGCTGGTAGATTCTTTACTGTTAAAGAATTTAGTGCTGCATTAATAATTATTAGTTAAGGAATATGGGATTTCTTGTAAGTTTTTTTTTTTGTTGCAATATGGATCACAAAAAATATGGTGAAAATAAATCAGGGGTGTGTAGACATTTACAGTCCACTGTATAAGAACAATGGCAATACAATGAAATTATAAACTCTACCAGGAGTCTAGTATATTACCATATTTATTTTGCTCCATGAAGTGTCCAAGTTGTAATCATCACATTAACCACTGCCAATTTGGTTTAGACCATATTTGTTAAACTCAAGGCGCGCGGGCCACATCCGGCCCGGCGTACAATTATATCCAGCCTGCAAGATCATTTTATATATCTTATTTTAAATGCGTTATTAAGCGCCAATCACACACAAACTACAAATCCCATAATGCAGCTCAACAACTGCCTTAACGTACGATAGGCAACCTGCGATCATTCCTGCGTCATTTACGTCAGATCGATTAAGCGTCTGTTGATCTATACAACCCTAATTTCAAGTCAGAGCTAGCCCCTGGATGAAAGTACTGACACTGCACAGCTGGGCACCTTCATCCGTGAAGTGGACTCCAGTTTGTGCATTACAGAGGAAATATTGGACATTAAATCGATGCACAGGACAATGACAGAAAAATAAATTTTTTGAAGAGTATGTCAAAGTGCAGCCGACATGAATCTGCCTTGGGACAAACTTGTTGGACTTACAACGTGCGGTTAAAAAAGTGGACTAGTGGGAAGGATCCAGTTAAAGAGACAGAAGGAGAACTTTACTGGTGAGTTCACAGCATATCACTGCATCATACACCAGGAATTGCTGTGCGGTAAAGTTCTTACAATGGAACATGCAATGAGCATGTAACGCAAACCGTAAACTTTTTCAGAGCCAAAGGTTTAAATTCCTCGCCAATTCAGTAAAGAAAAAGACTCCACAGTTCCACGGGATGAAAAGTGGAAATGTGAGTCGTCTCGCTGATGAACACCTGCAGTCCATCCTGAGAATCTCCACAACACAGGACCTCACCCAAAACATAAACGAAGTTGTTGCCAAGAAAAAATGCCAAGCATCCAGCTCTGACAAAAATGGCATAAGAGCAAAGAAAATGTAATCTTTTGATTTGTTATTATTTGAAATTTTACTTAAAAGCACAATTTTGATTTATTTTTTCAGGTTTTTTAGGTTTTTATCTTCATATTTAAATAGGTATAATTTTAACAGGAGTTGTGACTATTGATATTTTAACAAAAGATGCCCAATCCAACATTTTCCCAGAACTTCTGCTCCGTACAACTCTACTGACACGTTCTGTTAGATTTATGGATAATCATACACGTTAGTTTGCTTTTATCACGACACAGGCTTAGACATGAGCTTTCAGAGAGAGCACTTGAGTAGATAAGCTGTGATTTGCCAGCGGAAACGGGCAGCTGCTGGAGAAACATTCCAGCACAGAGGATGAGAGAAGGGAGAGCAGTGCACTACAGCACAGATGTTGTTTACCTAAACTGCAATGTTCTAAAGAAGTGATTAAAAATGGTCCGGACCATATTGCACCATTCACTGCGATCTGTGTAATGTATTTCATTCCTCTTATACACCCACCCTGGAAGACTGCACTGTCATGGATGACATGGTGCTAAAAAATACGTACATCATAACGGTGCAAGACTTATGACAGGCGGAGAGAATGGCATCGTAAAAAAGAAAAATATCTTCTAAAGCGGAGGCACAGCATCATTTGTCTACTGGAGCTGAGTATCTACAATATCACCCAACAAAAACATCTGCAATGACAAAGACTACATCATTCATAATCCTCTCTGAAGCCTCTTTAATGTTTGGGCTCAGCAGGATTTACGGTAATGCGTTCTCCTTTTTAACTGTATAAAGACTGTCAAAAAATAATGTCAACATGCAGAAATACACGTTAAAACCTAATTATTAGATTTTATACATTGCAGATTATAATTTTGTTGTGCTTATAGAGTGTTTATAAAAGTATAATAGTGCTAAAGATATATATATATATATATATAATATAAATCATCAATAAATTAGGGGATACAGTGAAAGAGTGTAATACATCCATTTTCCGCACTTTCACGTCAGGCTTCTGGCTGGACTCAAACGCCTACAGGCAGCTGTGATCTATTTTTCATTCCAGTGATTATAGCTTGCACGAAAAAGTGCATTGTGTTGTTCTCAAAAGTATGTTTTTTTCATCACAGGCCAGTGCAGGGAGGTGTGATCAGCATGATAAAAGATTATGACTAGAAAAGTGTTCAAAGATTCCAGAAGTTCCATGAGCATAATCCATTTGGAGTAATAACATTAATGCAAAAAAAAATCTGTAGGTCTGTAGTAATAGAACTTTTTTGCAATGATATCATTTTTTGTCAATATATACCCTACGAAGGGAAGATTCTCTCATAACAAAGCAGAAGGCGAAGGCGAACGTGTTTTCTTCGACACACATTATTGTCAAGCAACCATGTCTTTTACTGTTGTTCATGCTGCAGCACAGGGCAGCATAACACTCTGTGTGGCTAAGAGCTATCTGCCCACTTCTACATACAGAGGGCACGGTAAAATCTGCTCCCTAGATCTCTGGTTATTGATGGATGTGACAGCACTAGGATATAAACTCACTAACTCCTGACAATACAGTGAATTGTCTGCTGCTACACAGAGGTGCAGTCAAAGACCAGATTTAAACCACTACAGTTTCTGACAAGTCTGGTCCTTCTTGTTTTTTGTGTTTTATAAGCAATAAAGACTAAAAATATACATTAAACCAGGAAGAAAACATTGAAGAAAAACTATTTCAACCATATGATTTTGCTATGACCTTAACCAACCATTTGCTGGATATACCGATAATTCTCTAAAATCCTACAAATATTCAACCACTTGTTCTAATGAGAATCTTCACCACTTACTGGCAGGCGGATGTCAGTTTGCTTGATTGGTTCATCATGCTGATGTTAAATTCCATAAGAATCTAAATAAATGTTCAGTTAGTTAATTATATTATTCCGGGCTACGTTTTCTTTTGGGTACTCACCAGTTTAAAGGTTAACACTTTAAAGGTAACGGGGTCTTCTACAATCTTCTGAAGGTTAGCAGCAACTGTAACATACACACAGGTTTTACCATTAAACCAAACCTATAATTATTATAAATGCTAAAGGTTTCATTTAAAGTTGAAGGTCACATAAGACTGCACTGGAACATTTACCAACTACAACATCAAGCCCGCTGACTAGACCAGCAGAAACCAGCTCCTGGGAAACACCATCAGCGGTATCTATAGGGAAAATAAAGATAATTGCTGAAGACAATGGGAGGGGAATAAGTAAATGTACAAACTCCAAGACACACATACTTTAAATTAATTTTTCTAAATAGTTGAATATTTGGACAGATGTATTACACATATCAATGCCAGGATGGGTGTCTTTTAAACACCAAAATATCACACTCAGTAACAGCAAGCTCATCTGGGTGATCATGCAAGTCACCCCATGCATGTGCAGTGTCCATGGGGGGTGCCAGGCCTTGCATGCTAACGTGTTCAGAGCAGCCCTCACCTCGGCCTTGAGTGAATTCAAACCGTATGTCATTCAACTCCTTCCTCGAGTTCCTATGAGATACAGAGAGAGAGAGAGAGAGAGAGAGAGAGAGAGAGAGAGAGAGAGAGAAAGAGAGAGAGGGAAGAGGCAAAGATCAGGACACCTGTTAATCTATTCAAGAGACAGCCAGGAGAGGCACCAGTCAAAAAAAAAACAAACCTCAGGCATTAAAACAATTCATCTTAAACCACTACAGTTGCGTATCTGTTTTATTTTCTGTATAGAAACATACAAAAAATATATATTTATTTATGCAAACGAGCTTTTATTTGTTGAGCCTTTCATTGATGTAAGACGAGTTTAAGGGAAACATCTTTAGTGGAAAATGATGTGCGCATGTTTAAGCTTAAAGATCTTTTTAACATAAATCCAGTATCTATTACCATTTTGAGAAATTCATCTATTAAATCCTTCTTAATAGTAACTTTTTCAATGCAGGTCATATAGAAACAGATTTCTGGTTGTGTATATTGGATTTCTTATAAATGTGTATTTTTTTTTTTAATTAATCATTGTATTACTTCAGTTTAAGGAAATGTGATGCAATCGATCCAAAAATCAGAATATTTCTACATGACCAAAATAGTTTCTAACCTCCTGCTTTAATGAACCTTTGGGAGCATCCTGAAATTATAAAATGCAGATAAAAGAAACAACTCTATACATAATATATAGTGTACTTATGAATCTGTAGTTTTCTATAGAGGCCCCACACATGTATAATACACACGATGTGCTAATATGTTATTAGCCTCAATTAATTCTATTTTAATTGTGACTAAATCCACTAAACAGTTTATTCCTAACACAATTATAGAAGCAACAATAAAGACCTGTCAAATGCTCACTGGTTTTACAGTGGTTTCAATAATAATGAAGTGAATAATTAAACAGTAACATGGGAATTATTCATTGACATTTGCTAGAGCACTGGAGATCTAGTGAGAGTAGGTTTGGATGGTGGCCCAGCCACCCACTTAGGAGCTGGATTAGGTTTAATTACTTGGCTCTATAAAGAAAGACTTTCTCTGACAGTGTTACAGCAGAGCTTCTCTAATGACTACCTTGCTCACCTCACATATACATTCTTTAAATCCCGCAGTGCTATCAGGGTTTGGAAAAAAAGAGACTGTGGAGTGCTGCTTCACAAGCGATCACTAGATAACAGCAAACAGAACAGAGTGAATGATGTTGGCATGGCGCAAGAAGGTTACTGCACATACTGGTTTACAACTGGTTTTTAAATAGTCACCCACCTTTAAACAATCTGGTTGCATATGTATTTATAATCAACTGAGCTGCTCTGGATCTGAGGACAGTTCTTAACATCTGAGCTTAGTGCTGAACCTGGCTTAGCCTATTATAAACTGACATCAAAAAGGCAAATAGCATTCGGGGCTCCTGTGTGTTCAAGTGTTCACGTTATCCTTGGAAGATCACAGGTTTGAATCTTGTGCCAGGGGTTCAAGAGAATATCATTAAGTGCTGCTCTCACTAGCCATTGCGAGTATGAAGCATAGCAATAGAGCAGGTTCTCCAGGCTGCATTATTACGTTGCGCTAGAAACTGGTGGAAAAGATCAGGTTTCCACCACCTCCCAGGTGCATTTACAATGATACATCTAGGTGTGACCATGTGTGTGTGTATATGTGTGTGTGTGTGTGTGTGTGTGTGTGTGTGTGTGCTTCACGGATCGTATCCACCCCCAACTGCGTTATACTAGAAATTGTGCTGATTTATTTGATTGGCAGTTGCATTAGCTTCATATCCTCCAATCCCAGATCAAGATGACAGCCGTTATCTCTGATCGTATTTAAACTATCTCTGATCGTATATTAAACCAAAAAACGAAAAATGATCCTCATCCCCCGCAGACACACTGCTGAATTTAATGTTATATGGACAATCTAGGAATTTAAGATGGACATTCACGCAAGTATCAGCGTTGGCGTGAGTTGATGAAACGTGACTAAACTTTGCGATGCACTGCAGGGCAGGGAGAGAATGTGGGCTGCAAGTTAAGCTGCAATCCAAATGCGCGTGCAAGGATTTCACTTCTATATTTGTTTACTACCAGACTAGCAGCACATCAGCTACTCAGCTGACAAGCAGCCTTCTGTATGGGTGTGACAGGAAAATCTCAGCCAGCAAAGGAGGGATAAAGTGAAAAAAAAAGTCTGTTATCTGCCAAGAGAAAGAGAGGGCTGCGTCTCCTCCACGCCCGTCATAGCCATATCTGACTTACACACCCTGAACCTTCCATCTCAATATGCCTGCTAATTCCCTGTCAGGAAAAAAACGCTAGCCACAGACAGACATATAAGGAACAAGAGAGACCTAAACAGATTACAGCTTGTTACAAGAATGAAGGCTATTATAAATAGGACTGTACATTTTACGTTTAAGAAATTTTTGTTAAAATAGTGGAACGGTAAAAGACTTAAATGTTACAGGTGTTGTTATATTGTCCCAATTTGTATTGTCTCTTATACCATTTACACATTAACCATACAGGCAGAAAAACACACCTAGTGTTGTACAATAACCCTTTTAAATTCCTCACTCTGATTAGTCAGAAGGTATTGATTAATTTTGCTATTATATGACTAATTCCAGGTGCAAGTCAAAATAAAGACTCGTTCAAATGCGTAATATTTAATAACAATAAAAATCTAATATATATACACACTATATGAATGATATATAATATATACAGATTTATATATCAATTATATATAAAATCTTTAATATATTATCTTCACTGGAAAACCTGAATTGATTCTAAAATGTATAATCATTAGTATGGTGCTTATTCAGTTTTAGGATTAGGGTTAGATAGTGTTCTACATTACAGAGTCATCAGGACAGAGAACGGTTACTAGTTTACTGGAAATATTACAATTGTTTCTCTTAGAGGAAGCACAGAGAGCAGCCTGGATTGCTGCTATAACAAGTAACAACAGGAGTAATTTTACATTAATAAAGTAATCATTGTAATTGTAAACCCTGGCAAATCGCTGTGGTATAAGAAGAATAACCTGCTCTGGGATGATCAACTTTCTAGTTGTAAACACACTATTCTTTATTATTTTCCTATAAGAGCTTGCTTGTCATGTATACGCACTGTAACAGGTGGAAAACAAAACAACATCTTGTGTAAATGTAGGCGTATCAGTGTCAATTACTTCTTATGCAAGTAAAAAAGCACACCTTCACATTTCAGTCTAACCTACAGAAAGTCTAATGGTTTCAGCACCGGTCTGATTGTTCTTGCATAGTAACCACACAAGAACACACTCGGAAAGAAAATTTCTTAGGAAAAGAACACAAGAACACAAGTGTTTATACACAGAATATGTACGGTGTTATATATGAGAGATTTACGCAAGACGTCTTGCTATGATTCACCTCTTACGGTGTAGGCATTATGAGCAGTTACATTATAACTGCCTATATCGTTTAAGTAACTACACAGGTATTAGAGATGCTTAATATAAAGTAAACATTTGAAGCTGCTTTGTGTAAAAAAAAAAACTCGAAAATCTGGCTGCAATTTATAAACTGTGCCATTCTTTCGCTATATCACCAGCTTAGCTAATCGAAGTGTTGTCTTACAAAATAATAGAAAACACTTCCTTTTTACCATCCTAACACAATTAATTACTCCATCCACCTCCCCATATAGCCAACTATAAGTACCGTATTTTCCGGACTATAAGCCGCTACTTTTTTCCCACGTTTTGAACCCCGCGGCTTAAACAACGAAGCAGCTTATTTATAAATTTTTCCTGGGTTTTTCCCGGTTTCACAAAACTCAAGCCAAACAACTGAGCGACATAACATTAGACCAATGAAATTTCCGAACGGAAACGAAAAAACGCACTTCACCTGTGTTCTGAGCTGCACGGCGTCGGGAGAAAAGCTTCAACGATGGTAATTTTTAAACGCACGACGATGCCAAAAGAACAACTCTAGAGAGAAATAGTTGTGAAAGGAAGGAGGAACACAGTGTACAATGACTTTCTTGGTCGGCTACTGTTTAGATTACAAGCCGTTGTAGCGCGTTGAGTCTGGGTGAAGGGAGAGCTCGCTAACTCCAGTTGCAACAGAAATCATATAAGCACAGACAGGTTTCCAAAACTTGTGCTTTTTTATTTTTCTTGGCAACAGCGTTACGGGTTAGTCAAAGAAATGAGCATCAGAAAATAATATGGACGTATTCCTCGGTCTTGCACACATGCAGTAATATCGGTGAAATGCGGCGGCAGGCTATTCCCAAAATGCCACTCTGCTCTTAAAGGAGCCAAAACATATTTCACCTGTTACACAGTGTAACAGACACTGTCTTTAGTTAAAGCCTGTGTAACGTTCATTAGTTTCACTGTAGACACCTGCGGCTTATAGACAGGTGTGGCTTATTTATGTTCAAAATAAAAGTCTTTGTCAAATTCAGTGGGTGTGGCTTATATTTGGGTGCGCTTAATAGTCCGGAAATTATGGTACCTAAGCTCAGCAATTTCTAATCATTAATAAAAGACTTTTCTCATGTTCAATAGCTTTATTCACTACTTTATTTTCAGGTCTTAAAGTGTTAAAACAGAATAACTTTCCAGACACTAAAACACTGAATAAATGGTACATTAATTAGTCGTTGCCTAATATGGTGCTAATGTAAATAAGAGATAGTGTGCCTTAAAAATCTGATATGCAATATAGGAGATTATGTGGAATCCTCCTAAATCACACACACACAGGCTTTAGCTGGATCTGCATGTGACTAACACTGTGACATACTCTCTGCTTAGCCTTAATCCTGCAGTCCAGTCCACAGACTGAACCTTTCTTTATCTTTCCCATCCTCCTCCATGACTCCCGCTCTCTCCCGCGTGCCCTGGTTTGGCGTTCATGCTGCTCATGTCTGACATACACATGTGGTGCCCTGTCAAGAGTGAACACTAGAGTAAGCCGGGTCATGGGTAAAAATAAGAGCTGGTTGATTGAGAGAGACAGGCATGAGGGAGAAATGTAGAGAGAGAGAGAAACACACCACCAGAGCAGATAACACCTACACACTTCACCCATTTCTAAAGGCAACTGCATTTTTAGTTGAATGCTTTAAAAGCCAAGAGATTTGCAAGGCAAATAACACATAAATGTCTCATAAAAGGTTACTTTTAAAGAGCTGCTAAATAAATGACTGAGTCACTGAACCTATAACTTCCACTTTACCCTCTGCATCCTCGCTGCAGCCCGTGCAAGTTCACGGCATTTTAATGCGAGGTAATTATGTGATCCTACTATGCTGTATCAATGCCAGGCAGTGGGGTAACTCAGTGCTGCACAGATCTGTCAGCAAAGCAGCTTCCAGTTGGCACCTGATCTGTGAAATGTGACTAATATGAATCACCCTTCGCAAAAAAAGGTAGCACTGGAGCGCATCAAATGTAATGTGATGCTCAGTCAGCTGTCTGGCACATTAAAATGCTGCTTATATGCTAATAGGAAATAAACAGCGCTGCATATGATCTAGGTGAACACAGGGGTAGAGAGGCATGGCATCATGTGTTCACACACAAAAAAAAACAGTCAAAAGCGAAAGGCTGAACGGTGTCGCGATGGGTAATGGGAGTTGACGGAGCTCAGTGAAACTTATTAGGCATGGTTTTGAATATGGCAATGGAAATGCTTTAAAAGCAAACAGATAAAAGGTGTGTGTGTGTGTGTGTGTGTGTGTGTGTGTGTGAGAGAGAGAGAGATAAAATGAGAGATGGAAATGAAAGTATAGCTTGAGTTTATCATTACGAGATCTAATGAGGCAACACATGATAAATAGCATATAGAACCAGCTTATGATTCTAACCACATAAAACAGCATAAACCGCAGCTTGAATTAAAGCTTTAGTGGATATTCATAAACAACCGCATAAGCCATTTAATGCATTTATGCATCTCAGATGTTTAGACTCTCAGCACAGCTTGCTGTTTTTCCTGCTCTGCCACACCTGATTCAACTTATCGACTAATTGCTTGTGCCTTGATGAGCTGAATCAGATGTGCTCGGGGAGGGGGAAAAATGCACCATGATGTTTGGCTACATATAGTGCAGCCTACAGCTCCTTCAAAGTGTTCGTTTAACACCTACCACACTTAAATCCTGCTTTAATACTCGTATTCGGATTATACTGTAATCTAACTACCACCCAGTAGCACCTCATGCCTGTGCATGCTTGAGAAAGGATTGGATTTATAAACGCTGTAGCTTAAAACTAAATTTAGCTTACATTTTTATCACACTTGACTTGTACTATCACATGGCCCTAAAGCAGGGGACCACAACAACCTGCATAGAAAAAAGAAAAACTTTCAAATGTTTTATTTTATCTCCATATTATTGGTTTTCATGGTCCGTAAAGTGCTTTATTCTTCAAAATGACCACTTCCAATTTTTGCAAATTTCCCGCAATTTCAGTCGCAATTTTGTCTCCAAGGCCTCAATAAATGAAGCTTGCACTGATTCTGCATTATGGTTTTTATGCTAAGTTACATTTTCATTAGATATGCCGTAATTAAAGTAATGACCCAATCATATCATACAGATCATAATGTTAGGAATATGCACGTGATCTCCCAGTCCATGGGAAAAATTGGTTTGAATGAAACTGGCCCATGGTGCAAAAAAGGCTGGGAACCACTGCCCAAGAGGAACCATGTAGTTTGTTGTAGTTGAAAGCTGACAATGTTTGTTCATACATCATTCAGTCGAGTTGTTTTAAGTAGTTTTAGATGTGCCTTTGTACTGCTGTGATCAAATGTAATATAATAAACCAGCAGAAAATATCTGCACAATTTCATCTTAAAAAAAAACTCTAACTAAATTTGCACAACTACTGTGATGTAAAAACATTATCTATTCGATAATTCCGCTTTTCCTCTCACACAATTACACAGGGCCATTTCATTCGACCTTTAAAATAGCCCAATCTGGCAACCCTGTAATAACCTGTCTTCTCCTAAAGGCATGTAAAGCTTGTGTTACATGGCACATGCCCACATTTTAACCAGAAGTAATAACACTGCTATGGTAGAAGTATGACAGTAAGCACACTGCCTCATAAATTGCAGAACACCTGAAAGGCAATAAGATAAATTCAACACAATCTTATATCTGTCATACAACATATATTCATTTCATCTGTGGGTCACTCAGAAGAGAAAATTAATCGAACTTTGCTTAATGCAATTAAACCCAGAATTCAACAGACTTGAAGTATTTTAGAATCAGCAGATCAAACAGTGTATTATGTGGAGTAAAGTAAAAGTGGAGCTGTGTAAACAAGACCCTGGAGAAAGTAAGCACAGTCTGGAAAAAAAAATAGAAAACTACGTCCATTCAATTGGATGTTAAGGTTGGAATAAATACACATACCCCCCACTACCAATGGGATTTCTTTGGGTGTTGAGATGCAAGGCTATGTGATTATGCCTGCGTGTAAACATGATTGTTATACTGGATGAGTCAGGGAAGTGTGTGTATAAGTGGACCTTGGAAAGAGCTAGCGTGTATACTGTTATCATTTTAACCCAGAGCAGCGTAGAGAAGCAGCCAAACAGAACTATTCTTTTGTAATCTTTTCTCTGTTTGTGAGTGTGTGTGTGGGGGACTAGTTTCACACATTCTAAATCTGGAGCAATTTGCATAAAACAAAAAAATACAATATTATCATTCTTATTGTCTACTCGTTATGGAAAGGCTGAGTGTGTGAATGGATGATTATATGTGCGTAATAATCCCTGTAATCCCTCGCCTCATGTGTACTCTAGGACTATGCTTGGTTTATTTTTTCGGTTTGTAACTGTAATGAGAATTTAATGTTATACAGTCCAATTTTCAAACCCTGTCCCTTAAATTATACTCATAGTGAAATGAAAAAGAAATAAAAAGTTTCTAAATTCAAGGCAATAACTATGAATTTAATCTCTCCAGAGGCAAAAAAAAACAAAACTCCCACCTCTTTCTATATCGCTCTGTCACACACAATCTCATGCTGCCCCCGAGCCTCAGTGCCACTCCAATATCAGTCATAATCATCTTATAAGACACAGAAAAACTGCCACTGTATGCCAAGTGAATACGAATAATATCCCAGTGTGCATTACGTTTATGTATATTTGAAGTTTTTCTTTCTGATTTGAATGCTGAGGCTAATCACTTAGAAAAGCGGGGCTGAATTAAACCGTGAACAATTATTCTACCTGCATACCAACAAGAATTTTTCTTACTTGAAGTCCTCTGCTTTCAGTTCAGTGACTGGTATTGAACTGTAAGTGAGGAAGTTGTCATCACACTGTAGGCTGTTTAATAGTGCTAAAAATACAAGGAGTCCCCTGGGTGCTCTTGTTCGTCAGGGTGTATGGAACAGTTGAAAGCTTGTTCACCTTGTCTTGTGATTTCAGAACAATGTTTAGTCTTTTTTTTTTTAGTGCAGTTGAAGACTGAGCAGTGCAGAGCAATTTAGAAAATCCAGCTGAGCAGAATGCTCTAATTTAATCGCTTCCTTTTTCACACACCCTCAACCAGACTGAGTGAAAGGGATCATTTTGAAAAGACACACACACACACACACACACACACACACACACACACACACACACACACACACACACACACACACACACTCTTTAGCATACACGGCTATTAGGCTCCTACAAACAGTCAACATGCTGGAGTAGTTCAGGCTTAACCTCCTAGTTTAGCTGAAAAAGTGCAATGAGCGTTGAAAGGAAAATCAAGTGCTTTTCTCACCTTAGCCTCAGGACCATATTCAGAGCACCCTGAGTGCTTGGGTTTCTTTCCAGAGGTTGAATCTTTAATGGGGGAAAAAAAGGAAAAAGATCACTGTCTTAAAAAGGCTGTGTGTGTGAATGGAAGATTATATGTAGGTAATAATCGCTGTAATCTCATGACCCGTGTGTACTCTAGATATAGCCACCATGTTGATATAACACCTTCTATTCAGTGTGTATAATAAAATATAAGTGCGTCATGAGATAGTAATTCTCCCAAATTGTTTTTACATTTGAATGTAACATTCCTGCACGTTTCATTCTCAGGCTTATATTAAAGCGAAAGACAAAAAGCTGCATATAAAATTCTCTTCCCGTATCCACAGGGATCGGCGAGCCCCGCATTTCCGATCCATTTTAAATAGCGGTAATGACACCGAGAGAACTGAGTGCCGGGATGAAAGAGACGAGAGACAGGCAGACAGAAAGAAACATGAGTACATAAATAAGGAAACAGTAAGAGAGATTGTTGTGTCGTTTCCACCAGAGCTCTCGAGTTTAATTTACAATCAGTCACAGACATGAGCACACAGACCCACAGGGTAATAGCTATGGGTTGTGTTTAAACTCTATATGCCTCACACCAATTCTCACACGCTGGAATAACCTTTGTTGCTAGACAGGGCAATGGGTTTGATAGTGAAAAGTTCATTTTTATCAGCCCTCAGGCCTGTATAGGCTTTACCACGGTTTATGAATGTATTAATTGCTTAGTTTTTGTGAAATTATTTCCTAGTTACATTTTCCTATAATGGGTAAGAAATCATTTGAGCTGTTAAAATATTTGAATCCCCACAAGGTAGCATTAATCAAGACTGACATGGCCAAATTAAATCCTAATATGTAAATCTGAGACTGCTTTAACTGAACTGCGGTCCAATATAACCTGAGGTTTAGGATTTAACACTAAATATTAAGAGCTGAAGGTGATACCCATTTGATTTTGATGCTATCTTCCTGCATGTAATCTTAACAGATAAAGAAAGAGAAAAAAGGAGGGGGGAAAAAAAGCTCACGGTTTGAAATGTTTACCGTGAGGTTACTGTTGCTTGGCAGCGAAAGCACTTGAGAATTGTGAAGATGGCTGCAGATTTTCTTTTTGCTTAATTACAGCGTCACACACTGAAATGCCAGGGTGCTAAATTAACACCTACTATGTACATCTGAGGCTGGTGTAACTAGACTGGTCTCCAATGTTCCCTGCAGCTGTTAATTTAACACCACTCACTGGACTGTACAGTTGCACAATGATGACGTGAATCTGTTCTTACTCTCACAATTTTCTTCGCTTTCTCAGCTTTTTTTAATTTTTCTTAAGAAAGAGACACACGGCAAAACACAACCGAATGAGAATGATAAGAATGAGAGAAACCAGGAAAAGTAACAGCTCAGTAGTTGGTAATTCTGAAGGCTATAGATGTGGAGATGTTAAAAGGCCTGTCTAGGCTGCACAGCCTCTCAGCATGGGGTTAGTGAATCAAGACAAATCACATCCACTTCCACATGCAGGCCTCACCTGGGGATGCTGAATGGACAGACCTTCTATAGGGACATTGTTGGCATTCACTTCCCCCTGCAGTAAAAAAAAAAAAGGACGCACATGAGGAGAGCTAGAATAAAAACCCGTTTCTGATTCAGCTTTTGGGAAATAGTTTCTGAACATTCACAAAGCCCAAGAGGTAATGTAACCATGCACACTCACGCTCATAGCTCTGCATTTGTATTTCTCTGTGGCGATTTTTTTTTTCTACTGTGGTCAAATACACTACATTTCGCATATCACTTTGTTTGTTTGGCGATCAATACAGGACCCTGACGCTTGTAATTATCAAGCAATCCTTCATTGGATAATTAAAATGCGTTATGACCAAACATGATTAGAGGTGCGCTGTCAGTCTGTTTGTCCTGTTTATGTTTGTTTGCACATTTATAATTGCTGAAATATGTCGCTTCCCTTTTCAAGTACCAAAACACTAATTCCCTATGCTGCTAAGTTAACCATAAACATGCTCCAGTATAAAGTGAGAAAAGGACCACTTACATGCCGGTTATCATCTTTGATCCGCCGTGACTAAAAGGCAATTAAGAGACAGGATTATTTTATATACGTTTTCTCCCACAAAGAATAATAGATAGATGTAGCTGTTTGTGTAGGAGTGTAATCAGCAGCGACTCATTTGCATTTTATGATAAACAATACACAGAAGTAATGCATCTCCAGTCTCATTAGCGCGCGCTGATTTGCGGCTGATTTGCGGTGGAGGGGGTTTGTGTGTTTGATTTTATATTCCTGACTCGCAAAGTATGTGTTCCACATGCTCCAATCAAATGGAATAACAAAGCAGGAGGTGTCTCCTCCCTGGCCACGCGCATCTGAACAACAAGTCTCTGGTTAAGGATGCAAAAATGTACACTAAGTCAAATATTTACAGCTCAGGCCTTGTGGAATATTCAAGTGTCAGCGGCTGGAGATGCCATTAGAGCTAAATGCTGAGGTGAAATCTAACACAATGCGTACATTCCTTTTATTTAGCTCTCCTCGGATCATGCTGGATAGGATCGCACCTACCCGTCCTTGATTGACAACTGCATTGCCTTCTTCACTCTTTTCATCCATCTCATCATCACTCCATTCCCAGTCCCCATCCTCCATCTTGTGCAGGCGACCGCTTGATCCTGGCACTCGTCTCACCTAAGCAAGCCACAGACATTCTCACCCCAGTGTAAACAGTCACAGGCTACACTTTTACCCTGGCTAAAAACAGGCTCAATTTGGAAATTCATTCAGTGGAGTGGAGCAGTGTTTACCTTTACACCGAGAATTAGTGGTAATGTTTCATAATTGTTAATCACTACATGGAATATCAATTCAATTCCTGCAGTTACAACCATGCTGCAGTGAATTATAATGTTATACTGAATATTAACGCATGTCAAATATTGTTTAGCAATGTGTGATGCAATATAAGGTAACTGGTTCCACACACACACATAAATATATTTATAATATATATATATATATATATTCTTTTATCATTATTGCACTAAATGGGCAAAAGTATTGGGTCACCTGAATTGCCCAGCCATATGTGGTTCTTTCCCAAACTGTAATCGCAAAGCTGAAGGCACACAATTGTGCAGGATGTCAGTGGGTGAGGTAGCCGGACATTTTCCCTTTACTTGAACTAGGAGACCCAAACCTGTTCCAGCATGACAATGCCCCAAAAGCACATCCCAAACTAATGACCGGGTGTCCGCAGAATTTTGACAATACAGCGTATTAATGGAAACAATTATCCACATCCATGTCATGCTGGAAATTTTTAAATAACTAACAGCATAAATCTATTCAATCTGTCTATTTGGCTTTACATAAAAAAAAAAAATTAATAAAAAAAAAATTTGAATACTCTTCCAAACAAACCCCCTGCTAAGTGAAAATTAGTTGAGGTGTCATTTTTTTCTGATTGAAAAGCTGAATAAATCCAAATTATTTCCCAGGTTAACCTTAACATGAACCTTCATTTAAACCATTAAACCTCCATCTATTATGTACATATTTAAGTTACATTATTTAGTCGTTACAGTGAAACTAATAGGATGAATGTACATAGTTAGAGTAATAATGACAAAAGTCTGATCAAACTCATCAGCACTCACCGGCGTGCACAGCAATTGAAAAGACGTCTATTTCCAAAAGGCCTACACATTTACAAAAGCACTCCAACCTACAAAGCTTAAAGGCAGCTACAACTAAGAGTCAAATGAGGAAGCATATACACTTCTTCCAGCACAATGCTCTCTCTCTGAACACAGCAGCAGACCAGCATTCCTTTAGCAAAATAATACACTATTATACTCCGGTATATACACTGCCCTTCCAAAGGTCACACTCTAATATTTTGTTGGACCGCCTTTAGCTTTGATTATGGCATGAGTTCGCCGTGAAATCATTCAAGATCTTGTATATACGATGGGAGAGTCAGACCAAAATGTACTCAGCTGACCTCTTTTTTTTGGTCAAATAACTTTGCTGAACCGAGACCTGACCAACTGCAGCAACCTCAGATCATAGCACTGCCCCCACATTAGGCACTAGGCATAATGGGTGAATCAATTCAACCTCCAGAGTCCAATCTTAATGCTCACTAGCATAAAGTTAAACCTTTTATTTCCAATTAGCCTCACTGATAAATACATTTCTTAATGCTACACAGCTGTTTAGTCCCAATCCCTTGAGTTCCCCTCGCATTGTGCGAGTGGAAATGTGCTTACTTTAACTATTAAACATAGCCGGGAGTTCTACTGTTGCTTTTTACGATATGATTTCACTGAACGTTTAATTGCCGATCACAATCATTCAAGATTTTATTCCGACCACATTTCTTCAGCGAGGATGATTCCCCACTGTCCTACCAGTTTTTAATAATGCGTTGGACAGCTCTTAACCCAATTGTAGTTTCAACAATCTTCTAAGATGTTTTCTTTGCTTAATGCATGCCAATAATTTGACCCTTCTTAAAGAGATTAACATCTTTTCCACAACCACAGAATGTGTCTTCTGACATGGTTGTTTAAGAAAAAAGAAGTTACTCAATGTATCAGATAGGGATAAATAACTAAGCTGAAAAATAATAATCCATGCAGTATTTATCCAATAGGAGGCTCTTACCTATTTGCTTAGTTAAATCCATGTGGTGACTTTTTTCTTCTTCTTTTTTTTTTTGGACTGGCAGTGTGTGTGTATACAGTGGTGTGAAAAAGTTTTTGCCCCCGTCCTGATTTCTTTTTTTTTTTTTTTCTTTTTTTTAAATCATTAAACTAATTTAAATATTAGTAAAAGATAACACAAGTGAAAACAACATGCAGTTTTTAAAGGTTTTTATTATTGAGGGGGAAACAAAATTCAAAACTGCATGGCCCTGTGTAAAAAAGTGTTTGCCCCTCTGTTAAAACTGTGGTTTATAACACCTGAGTTCAATTTCTCTAGCCACACCCAGGCCTGATTACTGCCACACCTGTTCACAACTAAGAAATCTTTAAAATAGGACCTGCCTGACAAAGTGATGTAGACCAAAAGATCCTCAAAAGCTAGACATCATGCAGAGATCCAAAGAAATTCAGAAACAAATGAGAAAGAAAGTAATTCAGATCCTTCATATATAAACTGCATGTTGTCTTCATTGTGTTATCTTTTACTAATATTTAAATTAGTTTGATGATCTGAAACATTAAAGTGTGACAAACATGCAAAAAAAAAAAAAAGATATCAGAATACAACACCTTTTCACACCACTGTATATATATATATATATATATATATATAAAAACAAACATCTACAAGCTCTGAGCGTGTGAATATGATGAAAAGGTCAGCAATCGAAGACCTCCTGCCTACACAGAAAACAGACATTTCATGTGCCAAAACACCCACATTCACTACGACTGTCAGTGTACACATTTACTCACCTGTATTGCTTACTGACTAATATGCCAAAAGCACAATAATTACTATGTAAAACACAACCACGGCCCACATAACACGACGCTAAGAGAAAGAAAGCAAATGGCATTTACTCTTAGTGTTCTGTTCTTGCAATCTGACTCTCTTGTCAGCACAGCAGCTACATCCCTAGTGAATTGACGGCATAAAATAATTATTTGAGATGAGTTAATTAGGCACTGACCACGCCTGTCCTGCTGAATCAAGCTCATCCTGTAGCACTTGACATCCTACCTAGCTGAAACCAAAGAACTCATCTGCCCCCTGTTGGCCAAGCAGCAACACTTACAGCAGCTCAGACAGCACCATGATCATGTGTGACCTGCACACGTCACTGTTCAGAAAAACGAGAGCTTGGTGGTCAGTAAATCTCTTTATTCTCTAGACCTAATGCTAATTGAGGTGATTTGCGAGCATCTAAAAATAGTCAGTTGGAGCTTGTTTCTGAACAATGTAAAAAAAAAAATGACGACTGTCCAATAAGTCAGTTATTGATTTTTTTGTCATTTAGTGTCCTTGCTTTGCTTTCTCAAGGTCATCAGACAGTAAATTTTTTCCACTTCTATTCCACTCTAGTAAAGGTTGGAGAAGGGGATCATTTTCCTCCGCCTACACCAACAGCTAATGTAGCTTGATAAAGTCGCACTTGAGCAACGCCTGAATAAAAAGAGATGTAAAGCAAGAGAGAGAGAGAGAGAGAGAGAGAGAGAGAGAGGGAGGGAACTGGATTAAGTTCCAGAGGTGATCAGGTCACAGAATCCTCAAGTGACAATGTTTTTCTTGTAGGTTTCCTTTTCTATTATAACTGTACGCATTTCTATCAAACAAGGTGATTAACAGACGCAGAGTTCAAAGACAGAAGCCTTATAAAAGCTTACTGTTTCATAAAAGCCCCTTTGAACAATGAAACTAATTAAAACACCAGAATGCGCTCGCGTTTTATGATCCATTGCAGCAACGCCTGCCAAGTAACAGCATCATCTGCTTATAAGACCAATTATTCAGTTGTGCTGCCATAATCATCTTCTCCGCACTGCCATTAAAATTGCATTTCCCAAAGGTTTTCCCTCCCTGCATACTAAGATCAGGATGACTGCGTCTGCTGTCAGGATATTCACAGACTCGGTCCCAACCCATCGGATGTGACTATGGAAAGCTTTCTGCCCTCTTTCTCCATACTAATGCAAAATTACTCACTGTAATCGATTACAAAATGCAGCGACACAAAGCCCTGAGGAAGCATGACGAAAGCCCATTGTGAACCCTTACAGAGGCGCAGCAAAATTAACACGGTGCGTCGTTTTGAAGCTTTTAGCCATGTGGCGCAGGTGTATCATCCATTCTGAAAATCTAAATATGTTCTTCCGAGATCATTTCAAATCTTTTAAATTAAACTGTTTAAATCAAAATAGGAAAATCCTCCCAAAGTGAAACATAAAAAAAAAAAATAACAAAAAAAATATCAGTGACTTCCTGTAAAAACACTGTCACAAAGGTGGGTGTCATAGCTTCAACCTTTTCAGCCAAACACCTTTCATCCATCCTTTTCACCTTTCTTGTTCATTCATGCTCTTTGATGTGCTCCCTCGCATAATTATTAGTGCTGAAGGCAGAGAATTGTCATCTCAGTCTGATCTCACACTCAAGACTATGAGTAAAAAGTAGCCTAGCATGCAAATGGTTGTGTTTAAGTACAGCGCTCGGTTGCCTAATCACCCACATTAAACCCCATTTGCCTCCTGTCGGGGCCTTGATACGTTACAGTCCCCTGAACGCACGAGTTGACGGTGCATTCGTTCTGCACGGCCGGCAGACAAACCGATACAAAGGCTTCACAATATAGAAATGAACAGCATGAGGTTTGGCAGCGGTGCACCTGTCTAGGACAGTTACTTCTTACAATAGACCAGGCAAAAGGTCAGACCACAAAAAAGAGGATAAAGTCATTGCTTTTTCAGTGAGGTGGGTTGTCTTTGAATCAGAGATTAACTCGTTTATTTTTTCATGCGTATGCAGGACTTGACGCAATTACGTGTAACCATGTCTCATCTCTAATGCACAAGTTTTTGCTCATATTATTCAGATGATTATTTAGATTTTAAAATGGTACTCTAATTAATTCATGAGAATGTTACCAGTATATGAAAGGCTTACTCCATTGGAGTTGTTTCGGTTTCCTCTGCTCTTTAATTAATATTAACAAAATAATTAGCAGAGTTTATTTGTTCTCTCAGCACTAACACCACAAAAATATGACCAGAAGCACAGGTCCTTTATTTAGAACCAAACAGAGGCAGCTTCATTGTAGCCTGCAGCTAATCAACACATGTTTATATATGTAGTGTTACATACTACATACATATGCATTATATACATATACATTATGTATGTAATTAATGGTATTGTGTTAAGACTTACATGGTGAGAAATATACTGTTATAGCGATGTCTTGAATCTTGAGCCATGAATCCCCCTCTCATATCATATAGCATGTTTTTCAGAGTTCCATATGCTTTATGTTTACACTGCATGCACTTTTGTTTTGCTCCTGTCTCTACCCTGTCTTCTCATTGATTACCTAATGTGTGCACCTGTTTTATGTTTGGCTTCTAATTCATTTGCCTTTTTTTTTTTTTTTTTTACTCTGCTGTTCTTTGTCTCGATGCAGACTTGATTATAGTTTTGTTTCCTGAGATATATATATATATATATATATATATATATAATTTTTGTATTATTATTTATTTCTTTTTCTTTTTTTTTTACATGCTCTGTGTTTGTGTCTTGATCCTGGCTTGTTCTCCCATACACCGATCAGGCATAACATTTTGTTATGTGAAGTGAATGACACTGATTAGCTCTTCATCATGTCACCTGTTAGTGGGTATATTAGGCAGCAAGTCAACATTTTGTCCTCAAAGTCTATGTGTTGGAAGCAGGAAAAATGGGCAAGCGTAAGCGCATTTTGGGCGAGTTAGACAAGAGCCAAATTGTGATGGCTGGACAACAGTATCTATCAAAAGTAGTCCAGAAAAAAGAACAGTGGTGAACCGGCAACAGGGTCATGGCCGGGAGAGGCTCACTGATGCACGTGGGGACGAGGGCTGGTTCGTGTGGTCCAAACCAACAGATGAGCTCCTGTAGCTCAAACTGCTAAAGACGTTCACGACTGTTTTGCCAGCAAAAGGAGGTCCGACACAATATTAGGCAGATGCTCATAATGGTATGCCTGATCAGTGTATCAGTGGTCCCCAATATTTTGTGCACCACGGACCAGATTAATGTCGGACAATATTTTCACAGACAGGTTTAATGTCCGGTCTTTAAGGTGTGGCGAATAAATACAACAAAATATACGGCCCAGTACCAACTGTCCCACGGCCCAGTGCCGATCCGCAGCCCTGGGGTTGGGGACCACTGGTGTATATGATTATGGATATTCCTACAATGATGCTGCCCTGACTGTGCTTTGGCCTTTAACTCGGATTACATGCCTCACCATGTCTCCATGCAATTTAATCACAAATAAAAAACGTATTGTTTGTATTATTACGTTTGCTTACTTCAGTGGCATTTTATCGCAAAACCCACAGAAATGAATGCCCGTCTCACATAGACCTAAAAAGAAATATTATAAATAAATATTTATGTCTTGGCCAGATCATCTTGGACATTCATCACATTTCTATTGCTGTTCATGTTTTTCTAAGTACTAAATAAAAGCCTTAAATAAAAGGTTGTGATTAATGTGTTTACCTTGAAGCGCTTTAAATAAAAGAAAGAAAAGCGTGCAACTCGATCCACAAAATCAATATTTACCAACTCCAAAGTTAAGCCTAATTTATAAACAAATATACTGTGGATTAAAGTCGTTGGTATAAATGAATATATATATAAATCTTTTTATTTATTTTACATTTTTTTGTCCAACAGACATCAAAACAGCTGTAATCACATGGCAGGCGTGGACCTGAACACCCCAGAAAGACCAGAATGGAATCGCTGAAAGAAGTCTTTCTTCTGTCTCTGTAACTACAGTGTTTTTGAGTATGTGGAAAAAAATCAGAGGTGTGTAGCTGCAGTATTTTATAAAGGAGCACCACAGTGACCAAACCTCACACACCACAGCATGTCAGTACAGAGTGCACTGTGATGGCCTTAATAGCTCAGAGCAATGTGTGATGAGAATGAAATACCTTTTTAGCTCTTTGGCTTATATTTGGTCCTTTACAAAGCAGCTTTTCTATCAAGTATTCCCGGTTCTATAATGGTAAAGCAGAAAATAAAAGATTCGTGAGCTTTCGGAGCAACAAGAAACTGTATGAAAGGCAAGAAAAATGAATACAAATACATAAAACTGTACCTTGGCTTTTTGGAAGAATTTACATTTCAGAAGTTCTGATGCTGTTGGTCTGTGGGGAGGTGAAAGAAAGTGTTTGAGTATGTCAACATGCAATATGCATTCCTAATCTAGACTTTTGATTTCCTGCATTAAACTGAACAGGTATTTAAGGTAAGGTCCCCTGTATACAACAGTGACTATGTAGCATAATTACATATGCAGAGAGCGTATTTTAGAGTAAAGCTTTGGTGTAACCACTGGCATGGGCTCATTTATATCAATTTGGCCAGATTGAGTTTTTCTGCTGGGAGCTTTATAACATTGAATCTCTTTATTGATTGTGACTGAACATATGGCACAAAGGAGAAACCCAGAGAGATTTTGTTATATGCTCACAAAAAAAAAAAAAAAAAACAGCAATGAAAAATGGTAATCATTCAATTTACTTTCAAACAAATGTGCTATCGAGACTCGTTGTTCATCTGGTTCCCCAAATGGGGAAATATAATTATGTACCTTTTAGTCGGGTCCTTTTGAAGGCACAGAGTTATTAGTTTCCTAAAAGATTTCCCATATTTTTTTAGCATCTCTTTATCTTCAACTTCTGTTTCTAAGGTCGGGGGATCGTTCTGCAGTGTCAGCATTAAGACCTGCACAACAGTTTGACAAAAGTAGGGTCACAAATAACAAATGGCCAAAGAATAAGGTTTAGATATTAAAACTGTATAAGGACATAGAGAAATAAATGTAATTATTGCAGTGCCAGTGTAGATATTATTTGGCTATGAAAACTTCTCTAATCGAAAAAAAAAAAAAAAAAAAAGCATAAATATCATGGTATAACCTTTAGTGTACTTTGTTACAGTGTAGAGCGATGATTTAAATAACATACTGCAGAATATTTTTTCGGAAAACATTTTGTGCATATATAATCAAGCTTGCAAAGCATTAAAAAAAACTCAAACCTTCTCAGTGCGTTTCCTATTTTTCAGTTGTCTGACTTCTCTACTCAGCATTTAAAGCAGGAAATAATAGCCTCACCTTCATAGGTGGGTATCGATGATAGGGTGCAGATCCTGTGGCCAGCTCTATGGCGGTAATCCCAAAACTCCAAATGTCAGCTTTAAAATCATATCCTCTAACCTACAAGTAAGAGATGTCCATAAACCTAACAGATAATCATTTAGAAAAGCTTATTCTAAAACATAGTTCCGAAACATTAAACTTGCAAAATTCTCTAAAACACAAATGGGCGAGTGAATTGTTCCTGCTGTTCCTTTGTCTCGTAGCCAGAGGCAGTTAGGTACTATGTACAACAGTAATGCCGTTTCAGAAACAGTCCTACCTGTTCCATCACTTCTGGAGCCATCCAACATGGAGTTCCCACAAATGTTTTCCTAACTTTATGTCTGGTTACATCTCCTCCGGTCGCCAGAAATGCACTCACACCGAAGTCTGTAATGAAAATATTCACATAATTCACTGGAAAGGTTCTGCTACAGTTAAAAAAAAAAAACCAAGCTGTATTTGGCAGTAAAATAAGCTTTCAATGTAGAATTAACTAATCTGGATAAATATTACATTCAAATTCAAATCAAATTCAAATTCAAATTCAAATCAAATTCAAATCAATTTCAAATCAAATTCAAATCAAATTCAAACTCAAATCAAATTTGTCACATACACATACATACAGAATACGACATGCAGTGAAATGCTTTAACATTGTTATTAATATGTTATGCTTCATTTATCTAATAGTAATAGTATTAATAGTAATTAATAGTAATATAAATGTATATCTATCTATCTATATTTAGTACATGCACTTGAAATTTAAAAAAATTATAATAATGAAATAAAAAACAATTACAAACTGAAATTATTGCTAAAATCTACCTAATTCTGATAACAATAGGGATTTTCAGAAGAATACCTCTAATACTGACACACAACACATGATTGCTACATCCCTATAAAAGTCCCCAGCTTCATCCTTCATTAATCAATAGCAAACAAGGTCAGCATTGGTTAAATAAAATAAAATCAATATGCTTGCACTAGATTTGCCACTTTACTTAGCAGGAGACAAAAAACCTGCATGAGTATGACAATTTCAAGTCTCTTTTTAGCCCATAAATCTCTATTATAGCCTTCCGTCACTAAAGATTAGTATTCTATGTTTCTATCTATTAATGAAAATAGATGATATAATAATAGATCTGATGTAGTATTTTATGTAGTATAATTAAATGCTGACAAAAGTATCACTGTAGGATAAAATGTAGAAACTCTGAGATTGAGGTTTCAATCAGGTTATAAAGCACAAAGTGATGGTTAATGAACTTCCTCTGTGTACATAAATACTATAGAACTGGCACATTTGTAAAGGTTTTAAGAAAAGCAAAATAAATCTCTTTCATAAAACCCAGAAATAGCATGTTAGCCATGTGCAGTCTGACTCCCCAAACTAATTACTGCACCATTTTCACAGCGTTTAATTAATGTAGATCTATAAAAAAACATTTGTAGTTCCTGGAATCCTTTAATCCTATCTATCTTAATTGGTGCTGTTAAAAAAAAAGAAAAAACACTAAGTAGGATTAGGTTCGTAGTTGGACATGCCACAAATCTTTGGAAACATATTTAAGCATATTATAAAAGTGATTCTACATACTACAGCGAGGGATTATTTTAAGCATGAGAGAAATGTGCACAGAAAAAACGGGCAGAAGTTTTACATGACGCAAATAAGGTTCCATCACGATGGCGCTCGTCATTGCAGAAGACGGATTCAGAATTTCATGCTTTTTACTGCAATTTTTCAAAATATTTCTCATGAAATGAAGAAAAAAAATCTCTGGTGCAAAAAAACTGATGTGAAACAAACCTGCTATCTGCACTGAGCCGTCTTCTCCCAACAGGATGTTTCCAGCCTTCACATCCCTAAGGTCAAACATTAAGAACACAGACTTTTTTCATTCCTCTGTGACTTCATGACACAAGAGATAGCTCTTAATTATTTTTTCTAACACAATACACACCCAGTTCCCAGTTTATTAGCTACACATACCTTGCATCTCCACTCATAGGATCATTTATTATGTATACCGCCATATATATCATGATGATGAAAAAATTATAGCCTTTCACTATGCAAATATTTGCCACCCCACCAACATCATGTGCATCAACAGAACTGCGCTGACCACAATCAATATTCCACAAATAAAGCTTTGATTCTTGAGACTTGAATAACTGGATTATTTCTAGTGTAGGAAAAGCAGCAGTGTTCAATTACAACATTCAGATATTGTGCTGGTCCACGATCTTCGTATGTTCAATTCACTTTTCAATTTAAATTGATTTCTATAGACTATTTCAACAGCCGTTTTTTTCATGTGAGGAATTGACGTCTTTTTGGTCCTAGGACATTTCCGGTTAGCTAACGATTATCATGTTTTTCATGCTCGCTCAGAGCAGGAACTAACTTGCTGTGGGAAATTGAAGTGTATACATTTCCGACAATCAAAACACATAGTGACGCCTGTATTACAGCAGTGAAGGCTGGATACTGAAAATCATATCTAAAACCAACAGCACATTATTATTTAGAATTAAATATGTTTAAATGTTTAGAAAATGTTAGCCAGCATTGGATTTCATGGAGGTTCATGTATATTTGTGAGCACACACAAGGCCCAGATGGACGATTCAAACTCTCTCACACACACACACACACACACACACACACACACACATATGCACTCTGTTCCACTGCAACAAGGACCACAGAAACATGGCTACACACTTCACCTGGTCTAAACACAAACATTTCAAAACGTATGAAATAATTGCGTATGCAATAATTTATGATGTAACACAACAACTTAATTCTGTTTGTATTCGTGGGCTCTGTTTTGTCGATCGGTTTATCGTCACTGCGGTTTGAACACCGTCAAAGATCTCAAAAGATCAAGACTTGGTTTATTGAACATCTGGAGGTAAAACTCATACATTAGACACAGTGGATTAAACACTGCGTCTCATCTCTCTCTACATTCTCACAACTCCCGCACAGACTGTTTTTTCCCACGATTCCAAATCGTATTTAGTATAGCGCATCATTTAAGTCCTTAAATTTCACTCTCTACAATTCAATAGAATTCAGTTAGCAATGTGCTTTATTATTAGCGTAGTCATACAGACTGCAATGCGCACTAATAACCTCTCCAGTTACCTTTAAGTTGCTCCAATCCACAACAATAACAGTCATTTTAAGGAAGTAATTGTAGACTATGATAAGTCTTCACCACTTCTCTCGTGTACACACATTTGGTTCCATACCAGATAATAATACGCCTTTGGATACTTCAGGTAAATGTTTAATGTTTTGAGTGAAAAGTTGTCACCTCAATGTCTTATATAAGAAGTCTGGTAATTACATGCCAACATCTAATTTTAGCTTTTATAGATTTCTTAACTCTTCTGTTTTAGCTAAACTTAAAAACTATGTGCTAGTCATTTTGACCAGATGTGGGCAGTATTGTCGAAATGCGTTTGTTATTGTTTACATCCTTGAAATGGTCTATAGAGCTTTTAAAAAATGGACATTGTATCAAAACAGATGTACAGAATGTAAGTATTATAGAACAAAGTACACTTACATTTAAATGTATGTGTATTTATCCCCTGATAAGCAGCCTGGGGCAACTGTAGCAAGGAAAAATTCTCTTAGCTGGTATGAGGAAGAAACCCTCTCAAAAGCCAGAACCAGACTCAAAAGCGGAAGCTATGCTCATTTAGTGACACCAAGAGTGTGATTACAAATCAATATTTAGTATGCCATCAAATACTAAAGCTCTTCCTAATTTTTCATGCACAATTTGTGTTAAACAGCTAGCACTTTATCTGTGCCACGGCTGAGAATGATCAACCACCCAAATAATATGTGATCAGCTCTATTGTAGTCTCTTTCTGATGAAGGGGCTGATAAATTATGAACAATTGTGAATTGTAAATGAACTGTGCAGTGTATGGAGCAGTGTAGCCATATGGGAAAAATGTTGGTGTGGGAGAGATGTGCCAAATAAACTGGGAACTGAATGCCCATATGTGCTCACACTGTCAACAAAGTAATAACATTTTTTGCAGAATGTCCATACCGGTGTATTTGTCCATTTCTGTGCAGGTAATCAAGACCCTCCAGTACCTCTCTTAAAATAGTAGCTATCGTGGCTTCATCCAGTACACCATTTTTGGGCTCTCCTTTGCTACATGTGTGCTTAATAATGTCCAATACCGATCCTGAACACACACACACACACAAACACACACACACACACACACACACACACACACACACACACACACACACACACACACACACACATGAACAGGGTAGGGTTGTGTTATAAGAATTTCTCCTGTTTGTGATTTACCATTTTAAAAATCAAAGTGAATAATTTAAGCGTCCAGAACAAAATTGTATATTTATAAAAAAAAATAAAAAATCAAAAAACACATAAAAGCTCGAATACTATTGGCTATTAATATCTCCTATTAGACTGTAGCTATACAGTCAGGAAATGCTTGCTAGCAGTGCCAACTAAAAAACTCAGCAGGTTGGTAGAGTCTACAGTAATGTGCAGTAAGTAAACCATTAAAAACCATTCTTTTGACAAGAATGTTTTGTATAATACTTGTCAAAAGACCAAAGATTTTTCTCTGCTAATGCTGCTGCTCTTTAAAGTATTAGAACGTGTGTGCTGACCAGCAGAGGAGAGGGGAGAAAAAAAAACATCTTTATTAATCATTTTCATTATCGCCATTACTTTTATGTGTAAAGTGTTAGATCTGACACTTCATTGTGGGCCTGAAAACCAAAAGAGTTGTTTTTGGTCATTTATTAATATAATCTCTATTAAATATGTTTTTGTTAAAGTTAATGATATACTTGCCTAACATGAACTGGGTCAAACATATATTTCTTTCTTTCGGCTTCTCCTAACATATATTGATCGACTTTTTTTTATATTAATGGCTACAAAACATTTGGCTAGTAAATGAGGGGCGTCAAAGAAAGCATGCAACAAGATCGATGTGAGATTTAATGTAAAGGGAGAAGGGGAACGTGCCAAATCACACGTCCACAAAGCATGTGCTAATCGTTCCATGTTCATGTCAATGGGACCATCTGTCTTTTTGGGAGTCACGGTCACAGGATATCATGGCCATGTAAAATTGTAAGCAAGGGATTCAACAAACTTACAGCAGGGTTTTTTTAAATCTGCTGTTCAGTTGACACAGAATGAAAAGAATACACCTATAAATCATCAGCGTCGCCTGAATATTGTATATCTACAGCCGAGAAGCTCCAGTGAAAGGGAATTGTTGGGAAAAGTGCAAAGCTGGGATACTATTACTGCTAGCGTGGATTACACGAGCCCATGTTTCAGTGCTGATTGCTATCACTGGTGTCAGTAAGGTTTCATAAACAGTACTGAGAACTTTACACTCTCCTGCAGGTGCGCTCTTAGATACTATACAAAGAGGTAATTGGATTTTGTATATGATAAAGGAAAATACTGAAAATCCTTATATCACCAGAGCCCACTGGCTGCTTTTAAAACTCAAACTCCTGAGAAGACGCATGCTCAGTTTGGCCTTACGGACTGGTGAAAAAGAAAACAGCTAAAGTATTGCAAAATATAAAATCAAAGGTGTTCTTACCTCCACTTAAGAGTTTCATAACTAACCAAAGCTCATCCTTCACCACAAATGAGGTATAATATGTCACTACGTTCGGATGGCTGCACTGGCTCATGGCTTGGATTTCTTTCTGAAGTGAGACAAAGGAGTATGAAATGATTATCATTAGTATGACAATTACACAAATACATTCTAATGCTGGTTAAGACACAGTCTGAGAATACCATCAATCTAAAAGTCTTTTAGGAGACATAAAAACAGAGAATATATAAATACAGACATAAATACACAATATTGTTGACATTTCTGGTAGTGGATTCAAAGCTGTGTAGTCTTGTGAGCATCAAACCTTATGATTGCTCAAGAACAAAACAAAAAAAAATAAACTTTTACAGTGATACAGTGTCAATATTCGCTATACGAAAACAGCCCAGCTGCTTAAATTCAAAAAAGGGCTGCAACTAACGATTATTTTGATGATCGATTAATCGGACAATTATTATAATTATTATTATTTATTTTTATTTTTTTCTGATTGATTGATCTATAACTATATATAACAGGAATTCAGGGTATTTATGTACTTAAAAAAAATTGCAAAAGCCAGATATTAAGTTTAATAATCTTTAATGTAGAAATTTTAAAGCGTATAGTAGCTGATTGTTGAGGAGTGCATGGGGGATTTCTCCTTCAACAATGCCATTAATGCTGGGTTGTTTCTAAAAAATAAAAAATAAAAGTGACAAAAAGCATTTGAGTACGCAAGGTGTAAACTGTGTAAATCAACATTGGTATTGTTTTAATGATAATTGCAGATGGCAAGTTGACAAAAAAAAAAAAAACAGTAATATTTCTTTAGGGTTGAAGAGAGAAGCATCTAGAATATAATTCATTTACTTTTGTATAATAATTAAATGATACATGCATAAAATTAATATAAAAACACTGAAAACAAGCATTTGAACGTAGTAAAGCCGCAGTAAATCATGAAGTTACTGTTGTAGAAGACAAATGCTATAAAAAGAGAATGAAACAGAGAAACACAGGCAATGCTAACAGGCCTGATTAAAAAAATGAAAAGAATATACATAAATGCATAATCATTTGCTGGAAATTACAGCAGTGACTAAAATGTAATCATTTATTGCTGCTGTTTTTAGATTTAGTGTTTGCACAGTTTTAATCGAATCCATCACTATGTCGCGAGCGAACTGATTGCGCAACCTGCTGCTGAACAGATCCAGTGTGACTGTCCACGAGTTACAAACAAACAGTTTACACAATAACACGTCATTAAACTACACCAGTTTCACATGATGAAGTTTAAACAGTTTTTCTTACCGTGCTGATGTTTTACCTGTGTTTTTTTTCCTGCTGCTGCTTGACCCTGTTAATCTCTGCCATTTCGCAAAGTGTGTGTGTGGGGGGCTCCTTCCCCCTTACACTAACCTTAAACTTGAGCAGCACATATAATCGATAACAGCATTCGTTGACAACGAATTTCATTCTTCTAATATTATTGAATTTATCGATTAGTTGTTGCAGCCCCAGCTCAAAATAACTGAATAGTAGCTTCAGCTCAATTTTTTTCAATTTACAAAACTATTGTGACATTCACCATTTACCTTCTTTTCCCAAACCACAGATTATCTGCAGAGCACCCGCTTATCAAAAGCATCTCTCGAGCCACAGAATTCCAAATGAATGTATGTGTAAGCCCTTTTTATATGGTTGGTGCTTTTACTGACAAATGGTTAATAAAACCTTAAGCCTAAAAAATAAATCGTTTTTTTTCCCTGTAGAAATGTCTGCAAGAAGACCAAGATATGAACTGACTAAAAAAAATAAATCAGTGACACATTGCCAAATAGCTGTCACAGTATGTAAGACATTCGTGTAAACTCTACTGAGTGAAGGAGTGGAGATCTGCAATAAAGAATGTATTAGTCTCCAAAACAAGCCAGTAAAAAGAGTAAATCCCATTTATCCAAGTCTTACCAGTAGTTCTTCCATGCTGGTCTGGCACTTCTCCAGATTGATCCTCTTGATGGCCACACGTTCTTGTCTAGGGACACAGAGAGCAGCCTGGACTACTGCTGTGGCTCCACTGCCTACAAATGTCAAATAATACATGCAAATTAAATCTCTCTGTGATGTAGATTTTCCCATACCCCAAACAGTTACAGTTTTAGCTCCATCTGTTGCACAGCACTAATACTGCTAAATCCTTCCAAAAACACTTAATTGTTAATTTACTTATAGTACACAAAAATAATCCGAAGTATCAGAAGTAAAAGAACGAGTGCATGAACGTGTCGAAGCTGCTGTTACAGAGAATCAATCAACACCTTTTGACCAATCAGAATTGAGCAGTCAGCAGCACTGTGCTATAAAAGTCAGCAACGAATAAAAGGCCAAGCTAAGCTGTCAATATACTGTCTTCTTTTTTTCATGTCTATCTGCAGGGGTTGTTAACGGCTACCAGAAAATTAATGACGCTGCATCCCTGTCTGTCCGTTTTTTGGCTTCAATATCATAAAGTCATTATCGGTCATAGTGTCCTCTTCTTCTTTCTCGCACTTATTTTGTGTGACCTGATTTAGTCATTGTGAATAAATTCCATATTGCAAGTCTAGCTTCCTTAGTTTGTGCTCAGCTTATTGTTCTGTGCATTGAGGTTTCCTTTATGGTGATTCTCTCGGTTGGTGTTTCGATCCCAGCGTGCGTGATACTCATTTTTTTCTTCGTGCATGCTGCACTTGTCCTACACTTTATTCCCGACTCACACTCGGTACTCGTGTGTGACCGGTGCATGCTCTAACTCATGTCAGCTTCCAGCAGACAATATCGCATGTTAATCACTGTATACATGATCAATAGAGGAGGTCTGTTTACAAATACTATGCACTGAGTGCATGAATGTGCTCCACACACACACACACACACACACACATACACACACATACACACACACACACAATGCCAACTGCTGTTGACAGATAAGAAGGAGGGGGTCCTGAATACAGTGCTGATTAGGAAAATAATGCAGATGAAGTGCACAGGAGCTGCTCTACTTATCAGCTGATAGAACGATAGGGCTCGAACGCCACTCATCTACTGCGTCCGGCTTTATCTAATGGCACCCTGCCTTATAAATGCCTGTTTGGTCTTTCCTTGATGATGCTGTTTTGTTTTTGTTTTTTTACAGGAATTGGCTGAAGCCGTCATTTAACAGTCTGGAAGAAGCGGCAAAGGGCCTGGTGACAAACCCCACAGAAAAGTCACCTTATTAATGAACAGGATGTTAAATGCAAGCAACATCCGGCAGAGGGCGCGTTGAGAAGCGCATGAATGACAATCACACTCAGGTGTTATCATTATAATAATACATGTATAAACACTAATATCAAATGTGGATGCCTGATAGAACATGTAGCGAGCTGAATTATTTCCGAATAAGTTTTAAGAGGAGAATAAGCTGTGTACTTGTATAATAATAGTGTGATTGTTAGAAATAGAAAGTGATGGTTATATGTTAGATACCACATAATGGAGTGGAGAAGTTAATAGTAATCGTGTCTTATCAACCAATTTCTGCCAACTTAATTAAACTGGGCTTTAGAGAAGAGTGGAACCTGTAGATGATGAAGTCGGTCAGACCTGGGCTGAAGAACATCTGAACCACACTTTACCTGAGCAGTAAATCCTGCCGGTTCGTCAGCAGAAAAGCAGAATGAACTGCTTTCTATGAATCTAATGACAAATTAAAGCTCGAAGATTTCCGCATTGATCGTGTAACGTGCTGTAGAAAGCAGTGAGTGAGTTAACGGTGTGTCACATCCGCATTGCATTAGTTTAGAGAGCAGCAGAGAGATCACAACACACACACAACACACACACACACACACACACACACACACACACACACACCATCATAGCCTGCTGCTGCTGAGGCTAGTGCACATGAAAAGCCGGTACAGGGCCTCTCTGTCATTCACTCCACATTCGCACACAAAATTCACCCGTTCATCCGACTCTCACTTACCTATCACATCCTGCAGCTCATACGATTCCTTGACAATCGGCCAGCCTGTTGTGGTACCCGCTTGCGGACTGTGGCCGGTAGCCGGAGCCGCAAAAGAGTGGCTTCGCTCCGCCATGATGCTGCGGATGTCTGAGGTACAGGAGGAGCGCGCGAGCGCCTGCGCTAGCCAGCTAACCGTGTCACAGCCTCTTTGCTGTCTCTCTTAGCTGCTTCCGCACTAAGTAGGGCGATAGATAGATAGATAGATAGATAGATAGATAGATAGATAGATAGATAGATAGATAGATAGATAGATAGATAGATGGATAGATGATAGATGGATAGATGCACATCTACAAAGTTGTGAGAATACTTTGATTAATTATAATTTATATTAAAAAAACAGTGTTCATCACTTATTTTTATCAATTAACAAAATGAAAAGTTGATGAACAGGACAGAGAGATAAACAAAAAATCTAAAACAAATCAATATTTGGTGTGCTCTCAATAAATATTGAAAAAACAGCATCAATTCTTTGAGGTACACTTACACTTCTGAGTACTTTTTGTGAAGGAATTCAGCAGGTAGGTTGTTCCAAACATCTTGGAGAACTAACCACAATCTTCTGTGGCTGTAAACTGCCTTAAATCCCTCTGGAATATAGTTACCTTGTGTCTTGTTGCTGTGATCAATCTTGACATGGTCTTGATCTGTGGCATGAAACAGCCTCACCTTAGTAGTATAGTTTGGCTGTTTCTCACCCAGTTTGAAGCCTTCTACACAACTGTTTATGTTTCAGATAATGACAGTGTTTTAACCTACATATAAAACAGATGTTTATTTGCACTTGCTTGGTAGAATCGTACACCGACTCTTACAAAATCCCTGACTGAAGTTTACAAATTGTGCAAAAGTACGAATTGTATTTTTCATTATCAAAATGTTCATTATCATTTTAATTTTGTTGATTGATCAAATTTATTATTAACACATTTATTTTTCAAAGCATTATGACTTTAGATTAATAGATAGCCAAAGTGACCAACTTGTGCAGATTAAATCACCTTTATGTTATATGTTATTTACTGCTGACTTGCAGGCAGCAAATTGCTATAAAATCTACAGACAACATGCATCATTCTGCATTATCAGAGCTATCATTATCATCTTCATCATCATCATCATCATTAGAATTTTATAATTGGTATTATTAGTAGTAGTAATAGTAGTAGTAGTAGTAGTAGTAGTAGTAATTGTAGTAGTAATAGTAGTAATAGTAGTAATAGTAGTAATAATAGTAGACTCTATAGTAAAAGTAGTAGTAGAAATAATAGTAGTAGTGATAGTAGTATTAGTAATAGTAGCAATACTAGTAGTAGTAGTAATAATATTAGTAGTAATAGTAATAGTAGTAATAATATTAGTAGTAATAACAATAGTAGTAGTAGTACTAGTAGTAAAAGTAATAATAGTAATAATATTAGTAGTAATAGTAATAGTAGTAATAGCAATAGTAGTAATAGCAATAGTAGTAGTAGTAGTAATAATAGTAGTAGTACTAGTAGTAATAGCAATAATAGTAATAATATTAGTAGTAATAGTAGTAATAATATTAGTGTAATAATAGTAGTAGTAATAATAGTAGTAGTAATAATATTAGTGTAATAGTAGTAATAGTAATAATAGTAATAATATTAGTAGTAATAGTAATAGTAGTAATAATAGTAGTAGTAATAATAGTAGTAGTAGTCAAGTCAAGTCCAGTTTATTTCTATAGCACTTTTTACAATAGACACTAGCTCAAAGCAGTATTACTGAATTTAAGAATTAAGGTAAATGATGTGTATTTATCCCTGATGAGCAGCCATGGTGACTGTGGCAAAGAAAAACTCTCTTAGATGTTATGAGGAAGAAACCTTGAGATGAAACAGACTCAAAGTGGAACTCATCCTTATTTGGGTGATATCAAGAGTGTGATTATAAATCATAAAAACAATACAAAACACTGGAGAGTGAGAACTAACATGAGCACCGGAATGTAAGATTGTGAATAATGTCCTTTCTACAGTCTTATAAAGTCAGTTGTTGTTATGGAACCAGGAGCTACTGAGCAACTTATTAAATAGCTAAACATTTGAGATCAACACTAGCTTCTCCATGAGAGAGCCTTTAAACACATTTAAAGAGGTCCAATGTCCAAACTCTACATGATGTGGAATCAAAATAACGCTGGTACGTCTCTAAAAGGTTCGGGATGTTTCCAAGCTCGGCATCTACTTCTTTAAAAATCCATAATCTTTATGAGGTGGGATGTGACTGGAGCTGCACAACCTCAGGATGCCTCTGGGCGGGTAGAGAAAGAGAAGCAGTGGAGAGAAATTAGCATAGCTGCTGTTCATGATATTAACAAGCACAAGTTGATAATGTGCATGTGATCAGATGTCCTGGAGCACAAGGTTATGATGTGATATGTGTTATGTGTAGGCCTTGCTTAAAAGATACGTTTTTAATCTGTGATTAAACTGGGAGAGTGTGTCTGAGCTCTGAACACTGTTAGGAAGACTATTCCAAAGTTTAGGAGCTAAATGTGAGAATGCTCTACCACCTTTAGTGGACTTTGCTGTTTTAGAAACTAATAAAAGTCCAGAGTTTTGAGATCTTAAGGAGCGTGATGGATTGCAGCATGTTAGATACATGAGAGCTAAACCATTTAGGCCTTTGTAGGTAAGTATCAATAGTTTGTAGTCGATTTGAAACAGGTAGCCAGTGTATGGATGATAAAATTGGGGTTATATGATCATATTTTCTCGACCTTGTGAGAACTCATTCTGCTGCATTCTGGACTAATGTAGCTTGTTTATTAATGATGCAGGACAACCACCCATAATGCATTACAATAGTCCAGTCTGGAGGTCATGAACACATGGATGAGCTTCTCTGCATCAGATATAGATAACATGTTTCTTAGCTTAGCAATATTTATAAGGTGGAAAAAGGCTGTTTTTGTAATATCTTTGATATGATTTTTAAAAGACAAGTTGCTGTCTAAAATAACTCCCAGTTCTTTTACTGTTGAACTGCATGCAGGAGCTTCTGTCTACTGGTTTTTGGCCAAAATCTCTGTCTTATCAGCATTGGTACTTTAGAGGTTTTTTTTGTTTGTTTTTTGTTTTTTGTTTCCTATTTGTATTTATACATTGTACTGTGTATATACTTTTATTGTAGTATATGTATATTCTTTTTCATATATTTGCATTTATTTTTATTTCTTTGTTTGTTATTATTATTATTATTATTATTATTATTATTATTATTATTATTATTATTATTATTATTATTATTTGTTTTTATTTCTCCAAAAGTGCTTTAAATCTCTAGTAGTGAATAAATCTTACACTGGTACGAAAGAATACAAACTCAATATAAATATAACTCGAATTCTACAAACTTGGAAAGTGCTAATTTAAGTATTTCAGGAAGAGGTAGGTCTTCAGTCGTCGCTTAAAGATAATCAGGGACTCTGCTGTACGGACATCTAGGGGAAGTTCATTCCACCACCTCGGTGCCAGAACAGAGAAGAGCCTTGAATTGTACTTACCTCTCAATCTGAGAGAAGGTGGTACCAGTCGAGCAGTGCTGGAGGATCTCAGACAGCGTGGTGCAGTGCGAGATGTGATGAGGTCACTGAGGTAAGATGGTGCTGGTCCATTTTTGGCCTTGTAGGCAAGCATCAGTGTTTTGAATCTGATACGTGCAGCTACTGGAAGCCAGTGAAGGGAGCGCAGCAGTGGGGTGGTGTGGGAGAACTTGGGCTGATTGAACACAAGTCGTGCAGCTGCATTTTGGATCATTTGCAGTGGACGAATAGCGTTCAGGGGAAGACCTGCCAGCAGAGAGTTGCAGTAGTCCAGTCTTGAAATGACAAGAGACTGGACAAGCAACTGGGCAGCCTGTATGGACAGAAATGGTCGAATCCTTCGGATGTTATAGAGAAGAAATCGACAAGAACGAGCAACATTAGCGACATGTGGGAAAAAAGACAGTTCATTGTCCATAGTTACCCCAAGGTTACGAGCAGTGGCTGAAGGGGAGAGCAGAGAGTCATGAAGTGTTATTTGTAGATCTTGACCTGGAGATGAATCACCTGGGATGACCAGCAGTTCTGTTTTGCTGGGGTTGAGTTTAAGTTGGTGAGCCCTCATCCTTCAAGATATGTCTGACAAGCATGCTGAGATCCGAGCGGAAGCTGTGGTATCTGATGGAGGGAAAGAAAAGATGAGTTGAGTGTCATCTGCATAGCAGTGATAAGAAAACCCATGTGAGGATATGACTTCACCAATGGAGTGGGTATAGAGGGAGAAAATGTGGTTGACTGTGTTGAATGCTGCTGAAAGGTCCAGAAAGATAAGTACAGATGACAGCTTGGCTGACCGAGCAGCATGTAGTTTCTCAGAAACAGCCAATAGTGCCGTCTCTGTGGAATGTGCCGCTTTGAACCCAGACTGGTTCGGATCGTGGAGGTTGTTCTGTGAGAGATAGACAGACAGTTGGTTAAAAACAGTGCGTTCCAGAGAAAGAAAGGAAAGGAATGATACCGGTCTGTTGTTGTTGATGTCTGATGGATCCAGAGCCGGTTTCTTCAAGATAGGAATGACCCTTGCAGTAGTAGTAGTAATAGTAGTAATAGTAGTAGTAGTAATATTAAGAATAGTAGTAATAGTAGTAGTAGTTGAAGTAGTAGTAATGGTGGTAGTAGTAATTGTTATAGTAGTAGTAATAGAAGCAGTAGTAGTAGTAGTAGTAGTAGTAGTAGTAGTAGGTTGTTGATGTCTGATGGATCCAGAGCCGGTTTCTTCAAGATAGGAATGACCCTTGCAGTAGTAGTAGTAATAGTAGTAATAGTAGTAGTAGTAATATTAAGAATAGTAGTAATAGTAGTAGTAGTTGAAGTAGTAGTAATGGTGGTAGTAGTAATTGTTATAGTAGTAGTAATAGAAGCAGTAGTAGTAGTAGTAGTAGTAGTAGTAGTAGTAGTAGTAGTAATAGTAGCAATAGTAGTAATAATAGTAGTAGTAGTAATATTAGTAGTAGTAGCAGTTGTAGTAGTAGTAGTAGTAGTGGTAGTAGTTGTAGTAGCAGCATTTGTAGTAGTAGTAATAGTAGCAATAGTAGTAATAATAATAGTAGTAGTAATATTAGTAGTAGTAGCAGTTGTAGTAGTAGTAGTAGTAGTAGTAGTAGTGGTAGTAGTAGTAGGTGTAGTAGCAGCATTTGTAGTAGTAGTAATAATAGTAGTAGTAGAAGTAGTAATAACAGTAGTAGTAGTGGTATTAGTAGAAATAGTAGCAATAGTAGTAATATTAGTAGTAGTAGTAGTAGTAGTAGTAGTAGTAGTAATAGTAGTATTAGCAGTTGTGGTAGAAGTAGTAGTAGTAATAGTAGTAGTAGTAGTAGTCTGCTAAATCTGCTAAATGCCGCTAAAGTAATCTGCTAAATGCCGCAAATGTAAATGTAAATGTAGTAGTAGTAGTAATAGTAGCAATAGTAGTAGTAGTAATATTAGTAGTAATAGTAGTAGTGATAGTAGTGGTAGTAGTAGTAGTAATTTTAGTAGTAGTAGTAATAGTAGCAATAGTAGTATTAGTAATATTAGTAGTAGTACTAATAGTAGTAGTGATATTAGTGGTAGTAGTAGTAATTGTAGTAGTAGCAATAGTAGTAGTAGTACTAGTAATAATAATAATAGTAGCTGTAGTACTAGTAATAATAACAGTAGTAGTAATATTAGTAGTAGCAGTAGCAGTAGTAGTAGTAGTAGTAGTAGTAGTAGTTGTAATAGTAGTTGTACTAGTAGTAGTATTCATTTTTATTTGTATAGATCATCCTCAAAGCTCCCGTTCTTACTCCGGAATTTCATGTAACAACCCAAGGCGTTGATGAGAAACCGTCCCAAGCTGCACAGAGTGGCCTCCTATTGAAGAGGACACTATCCAGGAACAGTGATCACTGGAACCTTAGGAGCATATTTAACTCAACAGAAAGAGAGAGAGAGAGAGAGAGAGAGAGAGAGAGAGAGAGAGAGAGAGAGAGAGGAGAGAGAGAGAGAGAGAATAGGGGTGACAGGAAGAGAAGGATATGGATTATTGTGTGTCCTTATTGTTGTATAAAACTCCGGCAAGACTCGCTATAGCAGCATAACTAAAAGGATCTCTAGGATAAGAGATGACCCACCACACCACCGTCAACAAACCTGAGTGAACATGTGAGAGTGAAGGGACGACAGCATACAAATATGTATGATCATACAGGTACAGAAGTTCACTCAGATAATGTGGCGCGAGACCGTTAAGTGCTTTATACGTCAGTAGTCGTATTTTATAATCAATGCGATATTTAATTGGAAGCCAGTGTCGACTGATTAAAACAGTAGTGATGTGGTCATATTTTCTAGATCTATTAGAGACTCTTGCTGCTGCATTCTGAACCAACAGAAGCTTATTTATGCACTTATTTAAACACCCAGACAGTAAAGCGTTACAGTAGTCTAATCTGGATGTAACAAAAGCAGGAACTAGTTTTTCTGCATCCTGTAACGTCATCATATTTCTACTTTTAGCAATATTTCAAAGATCCTGGCGATCCTGGTAATATTATTTACGTGAGCCTTGAAGCAAAGACTAGGGTCAATAATCACACCAAGGTTCTTGACTGCTGTTTACACTGAGATCACCATTCAGAGATGCTTGGATTTGGAAACTTTACTTCTAGCTGTTTATTACTATTACTACTACTGATAGTAATTATATTAGTAATAGTAATGAATTAGTAATAGTGGTAGTAGTAGTATAAGTAGTAGTAGTAATAATAATATTAGTAGTATTAGTAACAGTAGTTCCCATTTATCCAGGCTTGGGACCGGCACTGGCTTGTGCAACCCTAATTGCTGGGTTTAATATCTCATTTAAAATACCACTGTGATATCATTAAGTATGAAATATCAAGTTAGTTACTAAGATAGTAAGTATTTTAGCTTAATAAAGTGTTCAAATGTAACTATTCCATGAAATATATATCCTATATTACCATATAAATCATTAGCCATTACCTTTATATGAAGTTCTCCTACTAGTCTAAAGATCTTTTTCCAAAGAGCAGATAGTATGCTTGTTGAAATCTCCAGTTTGATTTAGCCCAGCCATCAGCTGATCAGACTACTATTATTATTATTATTGTTTGGGGTTAACCAGTGATAGAATCACACTTTCTCTTTGTTTTTCTCTTTTCTATTTCTCTCTCTCTCTTGGTCACTCAACATCACTGTACAGTACATTGGGATTGTTTTACCCAGGCAAGAAGAGTGTGTGTGTGTGTGTGTGTGTGTGTGTGTGTGTGTGTGTGTGTGTGTGTGTGTGTGTGTGTGTGTGTTAAAATGACATAGCTTAATATGTATGCAGGTTGAGTACACTGGAAAAAATGACCCATTAATTAATAATTTAGGAAAGTAGCTATGACATTTTGTAAAGGTCATAAACGATGTCAGTATGGCACAGGGCTTCTGCTGAGAGTAATGCTACCAGCTGAAACTCAAATGTATTTATACCATATTAAACACTATCTCAGATCACCAGAACATACCTATCATTAGTGCATAACCTGCACTTAAAGATCGAAGTGAGCAAATTAGTAATAAAAACTCTACCCAGGTTTCTTTGTTCACTGTGCTCTTGTATTGTTGTTTTATTGATAAAGTAAGCATGTGCCTCCTATAGCTGAAGTCAATACATAACAGATTTTAAAAGATGCATTATTGTACTAATTCCTGCCACTTTTCTTTGTGCCCCTCATAATTCTTTTAATAAACACTCAATTTGATGAGAGAGTAAACCGGTCCTGAAAAGGTCACACTGATGGCTTCCATCTTCCACCTTTTTATAAGCTCTGTGAATCCTCCAAGAGTGAATTGAATTGTCTTAAGACTGAGGACAAGTGGATGAGTGAGAGTGGAAAAGTTTTTTGGTTTAAAAGACATCTTCGTCTGGCTAAGAGCATACCAAAAAGGGACAGAGTCTAACCTGTAATGTTTACAAAATGAAGGGTCTGTAGATACTCTAAAAAAAGGACTTCTAACCTGTGGACAAGTATTTGGCTTAATATTCAGGAGTGTGGACAGTGTCTTAAAAATGGATGCCAAAATGATCTACCACAACATGTAAAGGTTGGTGGCTGCTGGTGTGAACAGGTTGGAGATTTCGACAAACATCTGCAGTCCTGTCCTTGCACAAGTAAACCCTGTCAACTAATTACTGTAAAAATGCATTTGGATACGACAGAAGGGAAGGTGAATCAGAATCAGTTTTCGGGTTTATTGACCAAAGTGTGTTGACACACACAATGAATTTCTTTCCAGCGGTTGCTGGCTTTCAAAAGCACAGACATAAATAAACAAATTATTATATACACCATTAATCATCATCATTAATCAATAATCAATAAAACACCTGCTTTGTCCAGCAGAGGGAGATGAAGAGCCTTGGTTTATTAACAGCTTGTCTCAGTGCTAGAGGTTTTATTTGTTTGTTTGTTTGTTTGTTTGTTTGTTTGTTTCTATTATTATCGCATGTCTGCCCTAGCAGATTCATCTGAGAAACTGAGAGTTTGCTAAAACTGAACAAGCCGACGACATTTCATTATGGTTCATTGGTGCAGTTATTAGTTCTTTAAAATACTCAGAAAAGAATGGTCACATGTAGATATCCATATTATACAAGATAAATAAAATACATTAAAAAACTACGGATGTGTGAGTGATTTTCTGAGTGCCTACATTGTAAAGTGTCGTGTCTGACATGTGCTTTCTGCCCAGTAGGTCCAGTAGGTGATGCCATTCACCAGGTAGTAAACACACGTGGCTTATGGACACGCATTTGCTCGTCTATTATTATCATCACACGCGATCTTGGGTTTTGTCATTTCTGTGTTTTTTCTTAGTAACATACGGCGTATTTGGTTTATTCCCTCTTGGATGCGAGAGAGAGAGAGAGAGAGAGAGAGAGAGAGAGAGAGAGAGAGAAAGAAGGCGGGCGAGAGAAAGAGAGATTGACATAAAAATCCACCAATCCGCGATGGCTAAGTGAACCGCAGACCAGGCTGAAGCCTAAACAGCTCTGCCTTTACTTCATAGGCGCCCTCACTTGTATACGCAGTAATGGTTCAATGCGCGCTACATAGTGCACTACATAGTGCAACAAGTAGCTATTTGGATTTCGACTCCTCTTCAGTGTGAAACAAAACCCCAAGCCTGCTACATCGTCCTGACCTGCACACATCAGTGAAGAGAGAGAGAGAGAGAGAGAGAGAGAGAGAGAGAGAGGTGACCATCCATTACACTTTCACCAGAAGCTTGTATAGAAGGCACCAGTATAGTGGATCAGGGGGTCATGGCTGGCTTTCTGGTGTGGTTTTGGAACGAGAGGTTTTGGTTGCCTCATAACGTGACCTGGGCCGATTTGAAGAACACTGAGGAGTCCACGTTCCCGCAGGCGGAGGATCTGTACGTGGCGTGTCCACTGGCCTTCTTCATCTTTATCATCCGACTCGTGTTTGAGAGGTAACAGTGTCACATCCCCGCCGGAATGATGCCAGTGTGTGAGGCTGAGAGCTTTTCTGCCCACTGTTTCGGAGTAAACGTGTGTGTGTGTGTGTGTGTGTGTGTGTGTGTGTGTGTGTGCATGCATGCGGTAGCAGAATGGGACAGGTCTCTCTCTCTCACACACACACACACACACACACACGCACACATTCAGAGACAATGACAGCAGTGCGATACGGGCCGCTTATCTCACATCCTCTAGGTGTTGAAAGAAGAGCATCACGATCTGAGCTTTTTTTAGTTCTTTACTCTCACTCATAACCCCACCAAACTCCACTTTTCCATGCCGTTCTCTTAGTATCATTAAATCCACATCTCCTGTATCTTAACACTAAAGAAAGCGAGCATCTGCTGATGGACGTCTTAAAGCGTCTCCATGGATCTTCCCAGCTGAAGGATCCACACAAACTTTCTGCTGCTCCATCAGCTGTAAAAGAAATGGCACAAAAACCCACTGCCTTCAAATAAGCACTTTTTTAATAAGATGTGTAAAAATGTTTTTCCCCAGTCATAGGATGTCCCACTATCAGGACATTATTTATAGCTTGACATCATTTTGTGTTATTGAGGCACACACGTGAAACCCAATCCAGAGACGGGTTATTTAAAAACAACTGATAATGGTAACCTGTTCAGGCATACACCACTGTAACTTATTCAAAACCGACCCCTTCAGGGACATTTAAAGGTTCCCACTGTACGGTATTTACCCATGTAACAAAGGAAAAGTGCATCTGATGCTGCATACAGACATGCACTGATTTTATTGCTGCAAATCGCCAGGTTTGTGTTATAATTTTGCAGTAACTTGGATCAACGGCTTCCACAAACTCGACGACGAATCGTCATCTGCTCGCTCATCAGGGACAAACGTACAGTTATAAAAAACAATAATTTTTCATCGTATTGTTATTGCTATACAAATAAAAATGAATTGAATCATATGCTTTCTACTTGATCGTTTGGTAGCACATAATCGCTTCATATATGCTCAACTTTTCAGAACTTTTTCATGTCATTGGACAAACCCACAATGAATCGCTTTGACTCATGCTGCCGAATCCACCAGCTCTTACTGAAACTAATGGTGGCTGGTTGACGTGTCACTGCAGGTCGCTGTATGTGTGAACCTCGCTCATAAGTCCTTTATGTCTGAGAGTAGAATGACAGCTTCGTTTAGCTTGTCAGTGAAATACTGGAGGTACTGCTTGCAGTTTTCTTTCTACCGACCTTCAGCGCTCTCTGTGTCGGTGTTATCATACTGTTTGCTATTCAAGGATTGTTTGACCCGAAAAGCATTACAAACCCCCTGCACCTTGTTTTCTGTCATTCAGTCTGCCTATAGGACAAGCAGCTTTTAGCCTTCCATCAATATTTCTCTGAACAATATGTGTTTACTTAGTAATCGAGTACCTGATTTGAAGAAATAATGTATCTTGGGTGTTCACAGTTGGAGATATTTGTTTACGATAAAGATTCATAAAGCGGTAGACCTTGCTCTGATATCATTATATAGCAATATCTTTGGGTATAAATGCATGCTTTTCTGCGAGGCAAAGGAAAAGCTTTTATAAGGGTGTCTGTGTATTTCTTGTGCATTTTATCCCTACATCAATTTTCACTGTGCAATGAAATTTCTCACTCGGTGAGTTATCGTATACAGACACATAGAACACTTTTTTTCGCAGCAGTATTGTTCAGCTGTGTACCCCATTAGCTGTACAGTCAAGAACTATTTATGATGAATGGATTTGCATTAACTGCAGCTTAGAATTCCCAAGATGATCCAAGTTTTTGTAATTCTTTTTAGCTCTTTGGATACTGCGTCCCAGGGTTCAAGGTCTGAAATATGGAGTTGATCAGAAAGTTGGGGGTTCTAAAACTTTTTAGACGATTTTTAGACGCTATTTATTAGCAAAGTCGTATTTTATTTCTAAACTTTTAACCAGCAATGCACTTATTTGTATGTCAAGATTATTTATAGCCCTACTTGTTTCAAGCTTTAAGCCAATCAATGAAGTGGCCAGTCAAACAGGGTCATTATAATAAGAGCTTGAATTTTTGCTTGTCTCATGTGTAGTTTTTTTCTACATGGGTTGGATTGTGACAAAACAGACACATTTGTGTGTGAGTGTGTGTGTGTGTGTGTGTGTGTGTGTGTGTGTGTGTGTGTGAGTGTGTATTCTGAGTGCAGACTTATAGACTGTGCAATTGTGCAGCATTAAAAATAACTGCACACTGTTTCCCAAACAAATTAATCATAATGCGAGTATGATAGGATCTTTAATGTCACGTAATCACATTACAATGTTTGTGTTTTGCTTCGTGTGCTTTTATGTCTTTCACTCAATCTGTTTAAAATACTTTTTTTTAATTCATTGACAAGTCTATGTAGACATACAAGTATGATTTAAAGCGTACACTTCTCTTCTGCATGTGGCTTTATTAACCGCTACTTCCTCAATGTCTGGTTCCTAATGTGCTTCATACTGCCATACTTGGTTGTGTATTTTTCTGTTTACAATAAGGAAACATTTTTCCATTGTATTCGTGAGACTTAAGCAGAACCAGACATTCCCTTATTTTGAATGGAAAAATGATGATGATGATGTTGGGGTCTTTAAATTCATTAGTGTGCAGTAATGTTGAGTTTAATGTTAGGGCTAACCCTGGTGTTTCCTAATAGAGAATTTTACACCAGACACAATACTACCACTAAGCCATATTGTCTTTTTTATTGTCAGGTTCATTGCAAGACCATGCGCTCTGGGACTGAAAATCCAAGCGAGCGGCCCACGGAAGGCTCAAGCAAATGCCATTTTGGAGAAAGTCTTCACTGCAATCACCATGGTATGCAGAGTTTTTCTTACACCATAAACAGTGTAAAATTGCATTTCATGGTCCCCAAAATTGATTAAATTCATAGTTTGTTTCTTAACATTTTACAAATAATATCCCATAAATGACAACATGAAATAAGTTTTTTTGAAATCTTTGCAAATTTATAAAATAAAATACAAAATCACATGTACTTAAGTAATCACAGCCTTTGCCATGACACTAAAAATTGAGTCCACCTGTGGTAAATTCAGTTGATTGGACGTAAGTTGGAAAGGCACACACCTGTCTATAAAAGGTCCCACAGTTAACAGTGCATCATGTCAGAGCACAAAAAAGCCATGAAGTCTAAGGAATTGTCTGTAGACTTCTAAGACAGGACTGTACCGAGGCACAGATCTAGGGAAGGGTATGGAAAAACTTCTGCAGTATTTAAGGTCCCAGTGAGCACAGTGACCTCATTCGTAAATAGAAGAACTTTGGAACCACCAGGACTTTTCTTAGGGCGGGCCACCTGGCCAAACTGAGCGATCGGTGAAGAAGGGCCTTAGTCAGGGAGGTGACGGAGAACCCAATGGTCACTCTGAAAGAGCTTCAGTGTTTGTTTGTAAAGAGAGGAGAACCTTTCAGAAGAACAGCACTCCACCAATTAGATGTGTATGGTAGAGTGGACCGACAGCAGCCACTCTTTAGTAAAAGGCATATTACAGCCCGCCTGGAGTCTGCCAAAAGGCACCTGAAGGACTCTCAGATCATGAGAAACAAAATTCTTCAACTTTTTGGCCTTAATGCCAAGCGTCATGTCTGGAGGAAACCAGGCACTGCTCATCACCTGGCCAATACTATCCCTACAGGGAAGCATGGTGGAGGCAGCATCATGCTGTGGGGATGGTTTTCAGTGGCAGGAACTATGAGACTAGGCAGGATTAAGGGAAAGATGAATGCGGCAATGTACAAAGACATCTTCGACAAAAACCTGCTCCAGAGGGGCTCTGGACCTCAGACTAGGGAGATGGTCTTCCAACAGAACAACGACCCTAAGCACACGATAGCCAAGATAACAGAGGAGTGGCCACAGCACGACTCTGTGAATGTCTTTGAGTGGCTCAGCCAGAGCCCAGACTTGAACCCGAATAAACATCTCTGGAGAGATCTGAAAATGGTTGTGCACCAACCTTCTCCATCCAACCTGAAGGACCTTAAGAAGTTCTGCAAAGATAAATCGGATAAACTGCCCAAAAATCGGTGTGCCAAGCGTGTAGCATCATACTCACAAAGACTTGAGGCTGTAATTGGTGCCAAAAGTGCTTCAACAAAGTATTGAGCAAAGGTTCCTTTGTTTCATTTGTCATAATTGAAAGCTTGGTTTTATATAGGCTTCTTTATATGAATTTCTTATAGATACATTTCTGTTAATTTGCTAATATGAATTGATCGAGTTCCCAAAACTATTTTGCATTTGCGTGTGTAGTTGGAAAACTGTAAACAAGCTTTTTACACTTGATAAAGTAATCCATTTACACATTCGCAATAACTATACAAATAAATAAACGATTTGATTTGAAGCTTGCCACACAACCTTCACAAATATTTTCCAAGCTTACTGGATTTTCATAAATGCTACATTTCTTGTGTAAATGCTTCTGCCGAAATGATGTCCGAACAAATTTGTTTATATTTTGCTTGATAAATGAGGCCCACTGTTTAAGTACAAACAAGACATTCAATGAAAGCAATGCATGTGGGGCTTATTCAAAAAGTCCCAGGTTTACATAATTCTTCTGTTGACTACTTTCTTTTTTCATTCTCCACTCTGATGTTCAAAAGTCTCAAAAAATATTTCATCATCAAACTGCTGCAAGATGGATTTTATCCTTTTTATCAGGGTTTGCTTTAAACTTACACTAGTTTAAAATGCCTACTAGTGCTGTAAATAGAAAGTTATTTGACTAGTGAAAAAAGATAGATGTCCTAGGGTTTGTTAATCTTCCATCCATCCCTCCCCCATTATTCTACATTTGTTATCTTAAAAACATTGCTGCCAGTGAGTCATTGAGCAAAAGATTAACCACATAAACTCCCTCTACAATGAATTATTCAATAACTAAATCTAAACAAGTACGAAAATGAAATATGATGGTCTGATTCTGTGATTGAGCTGGAAGTTGAGGAAAGAAAGCTTGTATTAGACACACACACACACACACACACACACATAAACACAAATTTGATAAGAAATACAGATGACATCACCAGTTTATAATTTAGTAATTTCACTTTAAACGAATGAAAACTGCATAATCATTCGCTGAAAACCACAACAGTGATAAAAAATGTGATTATTTACTGCTACTGTTATTCCCTGCTTTTAGATTTAGTGTTTGTTTGCACTGTTTTAATTGAATTCAAGTTTGTTTATTTCTTTAGCACTTTTCGCAATGGACATTGTATCAAAGCAGCTTTAAAAAACTTAAGATTTAAAGTGAATGATGTGTATATATTCCTGATGAGCAGTCTTGGGTGAGTGTGGCAAGGAAAAACTCCCTAGAAGAATGAGGAAGAAACCTCAAGAGGAAACAGATTTAAAAGGGGAATCCATCCTTATTTGGGTGATATCAAGAGTGTGATTATAAATCATAAAAACAATATAAAACACCAGAGAATAACATAAGTCCCGAAGTGTGTGTAATTATATAAAATGTCCTTTCTATAGTCTTATCCAGTCAGTTGATATTGTGGAACCAGGAGCTACTAAGCAACTAATCAAATAGCTCAACATTTGAGATCATTATAGATTCAACACCAGCTTCTCCATGCGAGAGCCTTTAAAAATTAGAAGAGGTCCAATGTTCAAACTCTACATAAAATGGTGCAAAATTAAATCCAAACACCTGCAAATGTTTCCTGAGCTTTTAAATGGTGTCTCAGTCTGGTTCAGGCTACACAATCATGGGGGAAGACTGCTGACTTGACAGTTATCCAGAAGATGATCATTGACACCCTGCACATGGAGGGTAAGACACAGAAGGTCATTGCTAAAGAAGCCGGCTGTTCACAGAGTGCTGTATCCCAGCACATTAATAGAAAGTTAAAAGGAAGGAAATAATGTAGTAGAAAAAAGTGAAATGAAGCCCATTCAAGAATTTGTGGGAGATTCACAAAGAGTGGACTGCAGCTGGAGTCAGTGCTTCAAGAGCCACCACACACAGACGTATCCATGGGCTACAACTGACGCATTCCATGTGTCAAACCACTCCTGAACCAGAGACAATGTCAGAGGTGTCTTACCTGGGCAAAGGACAAAAAGGACTGGACTGTTGCTCAGTGGGCCAAAGTCGTCTTTTTAGATGAAAGGAAGAAAATGTTGCATTTCATTTGGAAATCAAGGTCCCAGATTCTGGAAGAAGAGAGAAGAGGCACAGAATCCAAGCTGCTTGAGGTCCAGTGTAAAGTTTGCACAGTCAGTGGTGGTTTGGGGAGTCATGTCATCTGCTGGTGTCGGTCCACTGTGTTTTATTAAGTCCAAGGTCAGCACAGCCATCTACCAGGAGGTTTTAGAGCACCTAATGCTTCCCTCTGCTGACCAGATTTATGGAGATGCTGATTTCAGCACAATTTGGCACCTGCCCACACTGCGTTAGAGGTTGCAGAAGCAGAAGGTCCACTTGTCAGTGCTCAGACCATAGATCAGACCGCATACTACAACAAGTGCTATTCCAGAAGGAAGCGTCTTCTAAAGGTGGCCGTAATAATACGACCCCAAACACACCGTTAATATGACAACTGCCTTGCTGAGGAAGCTGAAGGTGATGTAGTGGCCAAGTATGTCTCTATACTTGAACCCTATTGAGCATCTGTGGGGCATCCACAAGCGGAAGGTGGAGAAACGGCATGCAGCAGAGGATCCCAGCAACAACATGTACAGCTCTGATGAAATAAGGCAGTGCGAGATAACAATGGTGCTCACACAAAATATTGACACTTTGGACACAGATTTAACATGTTCACTTAGGGTAAGCTCTTGTTAGGAGTTATTCAGTCAATAATAGCTGTATGTTGAGTTATTTTTAGAGGACAGTAAATCTGTACTGCTGTACAAGCTGCACTCTGACTACTCTAAAATATATTCAAGTTAAATTTTTATAGTATGGTCCCTTGAGAAGATATACTAAAATGGTTGCTGAAATGTGAGGGGTGAACTCACTTGGTACTCAAAGTGACATACTGTATGTATATATAATTTTGTATCTGAATGACGTGAACTGATTCCAGGGCAGCTCTCTACCTCAGCCAAGCATCTATTTCTAGGTGTCTGTTGTGTCTGGAAATCGAGGCCAAGGTAATGTTAGGTATTTTATGCCCTATTTTGGCTGCACTCAATACACAGTCTTCAATGATGATAGAGGAAGAAACTCATGAATTTTATTTAAAAAAAAGCTTATGATTAAATAAACATTTAATACATTTGATCAGCAATCAGTAGTGAGTATCATCCATCCACTGAACCAGATTAAAGGTAGATGCAGGTGAGTGTGACATGCCAAGGTTTATCAGTGCTTGCTCCTTCTGATGTGCTAGCACTATTTTTGGCACACCAGTGGAAAAAAGGTTTCTTGACAAATGTTCAGCTTAATGAGCAGAGACTTGGCCGGCATTAGCAGAGTTCAGATGATCAGACAGCTCGTCACTAAAGGCGCAGACAAAATGTAGAACAGCCTCAGGCCAGCTCATTCTAACAGATTAGCTATTCGCGACAGTAATTGAATATATGAATGGGGTAATAGTAGTCTAGATGTCTACATGTACTGTAATGGACAGTAAAAAGGGTACAAAAAAACGTGACTTTAATATAAGTACTATGAGTAGGACATAAAAAGCACACCTATCCTCTGTTAAATCACTCATGACAGAGTTTCAAAATGCTAGTTTAAAGCAACATTAGCGCAAGAGCTTTGCATCAGGAGCTTTATAAAATGGGTTTCCATTGTAGAGAAGCTGTATACAAGCCTAATATCACCCTGAAGCAGTGTAAACATATTCTCTGAAGTGATGAATCATGGATCACTACTAGATTGATAGACAGATTTGGGTTTGGTAGATGCTAATAGAACACAGCAGAATGCATTGTACCATGCAGCAATGTTTGTTGGAGGGATAAGATCTGGGGTCTGTTTTAGATTGTTTAGGCCCATTAGTCCCAGGAAAGGTTGCTATTAATTCTACAGCGTATAAACACATTTTAGACGTAGTTAGTCGTACGCTTCGATAGCACCACAAATGCACAACTTTGTTTCCAGCATAACAATTCCCCTTTGGTAGATTAAGCTCCATAAACACATGGTTTGATGAGATTGGTGTGGAGAAACTCTGACCTGCACAAAGCCCTGAACTCAACCCATTCAATACCTTCGGGATGGATTGGAAAATTGATTGCGATGCAGATCTCATAAAAGCTCTTTTGTCTTTTGGGCACAAATTCCCACAGATAGATCTTGTTGAAAGCCTTCCCAAAGAAGTGGAGGTTTAGCCACACAAAACCTTATTTCTGATAAAGAGCAATGTTAGAATTAATATTGTTTCCAGTCTTATATAATTAGGTTTTAGTAAAATGTCAAAATCGAATGCTTGGTTCCAGTAAACTCCTCAGAACAATCCTGTTTCGAAGGTACACAGCAGTACAGGAAATACAAGACCAGCATTAGCCACCAGCTATCACGCTAATGAACACATAGACATGTCAGCATGGGAAATTTAGCCAAAAATGGGTCTGTCACTGACTCATGTGCTTACTGCATACTCTGCTGTGAACCTTTTTAAACACTCTGATGATATGACTTCTAAAAGTGATGATATTTTTTTGACTGTACAATAAACACATTAGACAATTTTAACACGTTTCGATTAGAGGTTTAGGTATTACATTTATTGTGTGTGTGTGTGTGTGTGTGTTTGTTTGTGTGTGTGTGTTTGTTTGTGTGTGTGTGTGTGTGATTGTTAACAGGTTATTGTCAGATTATGAAGTGTAATCCAAACTAAACCCACCCTACCGAAGATAATACCAAGCACAAACATTGTTCTGAGTAGGGCTGCAGCTGTAGAATATTCAAGTAAACGAGTATTCTACCGATTATTCCATCGATTAATAGAGTATCGAATAAGAAGTACTTTTCTTTATTAAAGAGAAATACTAAATATACTAGAGAAAATAAGATGGATCACTTAAAATGACCAAGTGGTTTGTTTCCCTTTTATAAAAATTGAAATTTTATTGCTGAAATTTAAGTGTTGTATGAACGAGACTCCTCTGCTTCATCTGTTTCGTTCAATCACACCCCCCCCCAACACACACACACACACACACACACACCCTGACGCGTTTTTCACCCCATTCCTCCATTTATTTTCATTCTGTAGCATCTTCTGTGTTTACTTGTCCTGAGCGGGTGGTACGTGAGAGGGCTCTAAAAGAAGACTATGATTTTTTTTAATTATTGAAGCCTTAATAATTAATAATTTGTCTCAAAGATTTTTTATTTTTGCATTAATAAAGTAACTAGAAGAATCGTTTTTCTTTGCTAGTTCTGAGTACTCATACACCAGTGCTGCTTAGTCTCTGACGTGTATTGTTTTGTCTCCCAGCATCCTGATGAGAAGAGGTTAGAGGGCTTGTCAAAGCAGCTGGACTGGGACGTGAGGACTATCCAGCGCTGGTTTCGACAGAGACGTAATCAAGAGAAACCGAGCACTCTGACCCGCTTCTGCGAAAGCATGTAAGACTCGTCATAGCTTTTTTTGGGCCTGTTTAAATAGAAATGTGGCCAGCTGAGTCACTATCAGCATGTTTTTTTTTCCCAAACTGTAGCAGATTTGCTATAATCCAAAAGATTTTCTATGTATTTTTTGTTAAGACAAACTGCACTCACTGTGCTTGGCTCAGTAGGAAAAGAGAAAAGTGTATTAAACCTCACAGCTGCTTGTTTAACTCTCTCTATGAGTGCTAGAAAAACAGGGAAGTGTTTACACTCCGATGGTCAGGCTTTGTCTTTACAGAAATGAAGCAGTGGGACATTGTGTATGTTCTCATTATATCTCTTAAGTTGCAGAATGCAATTCTTTGTCTTCTCCTTCTCTTTTACATCTATATTGTTCTTCTCAAAGAATATACACTGTGTAAAGAATAAAACATTTGGGAATGTAATGCTATAGAAAACCTGAAGTTGTTTTTTATTCCTCTTACATTGAAAATTGTATTCATCCATTTAAAAACGTACTTTTTATCCACTTATAGCAAAGATGCCCAAACTAGAGCCTATGTAGACCTTTGACTTGGCCCACCATTAAATAAATATGAGACCTGTAAAGAATAGGCAAAAATACCATTGCCACAGATCTTCATTTCTAATATAACATAATATTTTAGTTTTATTTTTAGGCTGCATAAATGTAAATTGAACTCAAATGTAGAGAATATAAATGAATTTGACTTTTATTGTAAATGTGTAGTTGAAGGTGCAGATATCGAATGTTTTGTGACATTTAAGGAACAGCTTATTATGGAAACATGGAAGCTAAGACAAGAGGAAATTGTCTGCTGTTTTGAAATAATGTAGTTTTTGTCATTGTTACGAAACCAAACAATTCTTCAGCTTTCTCAAAGTATGGCGCTGAGAATAAAAGAGATTTACACAGCATTATGCAGCATTTACTTTTGGCCCACAGCCCACAATCAAGTTTCCTTCACAGGCTATTTAAGACCCCTCTAACTTATAGTTTTGTTTAATTTAGTGGCATATTCAGGAAACATTTTAGTTCCCGTTATTACTTATGTTATAGCAGCTGTATTGAAGTTAAGAAAAAAAAATGCAGCTTATTATTTTTTCAACCAAAGTGCAGTTCTCTGGAGACTCTGTCTGTAATTATTGGATAAAAATATCTTTTCAGCAAATTATTTTTCTTTGCATACCCTAGCATGTTAGGAATTAGTGGTCAATGCAAGGGGTAGCCATGATGCAGTGCCGCTGGAGTAGAAACGGTTAAAGACCTTGCTCAAGGTTAAAAATAGATGCAGTACTTTGGCTTGAAACCTCAACCTTCTTATCATTAACTGGTAACTGAGCCTCAACTTTTGAGTTTAAATTTGTACATGAATCTTTATATTAGATTATGTGTATTAGCTGTAACTGAAATATATATGTGAATGAATGTAAACCTGTGATGTGAATTAGAGCTAGCACTACTCTCAGAGCCATGCTTTTGAAGGCTGGGCAAAAGAACAAAAATATAAGGATAAGGAACATATTAAGGACGTTTCCAACTATATACCAACTATATTTTAGGAAATTTTAGTGCATAATCATTTACCACAATAGCATTAGTATTGCCCAGCCCTTCTGACCAATCAGATTTGTGATTTTTTAATTTTTTAATTTTTTAATTTTTTTGTGCAACCGAAATATCGGCGATCTTTACAGATCCTGTTGAAATGACAGAAGTGTCACTGCCTACTTACTGTAGAAAAGTACTCTTGGGGCTGACTTTCCCATAGTTCTCAAACAGCCTGTATGGCTGTGGTGAAAACTGTTTTCGCATCAGGCTCAGACATAATTTCCATGCAATTATTTCTTTCTGCAGGATGTTTTGTGTGGTAAGTTGTGAAATTGCATTTCCTCTTTTTTTAATACCTAACCGAAGTGATGGCCACACTGAGGCCAGAGACAGTTGATTAGGGAACATTCTCTTTTTCTGAGAACATCTCTCGGTCTGTAGCACTCAGAGACACATTCGGCACAGACCCGCCTCCGTTCTGCCTCGTTCTAATAAATAATGTCAAATTAAGAGAGAATTTTAAAAATGCATAAAACAGTTTTTCAATTGTGTGGAAAACAGAGCTGTTTTTGAACATAATTTAGGAAAATTGCAATTTAAAATTATACCAGGAAATGAAGTTCAGTGTGAGCATTTGAGTCTTCAGTTGTTCTTCCCTAAACTTATTGTAGAGCTGCTAAATTGCTGAACTTACACACACTTTCACTGCTTCCGTTATTCACATATTATGTAACAGTATGTCAAAAAAACGGGGTGTTAAAAATACACCAGGTTTATTAGGTACACTTAATGTCCAGGTGCTGTCAGTTTTGATTCAGATAAATGGTGTGTATATCGCCCAGTGGAGTTGAATATTCTCATTCTGGTGGGTCTGAAAACGTATATTATATATAACAGCACAGAAGTAGTTCCAATTCCAAACTTTATATGAATGCACTTACTGTAATGTTATCATTTCTGTACTAAAAGCGTATACAGGGACTTGTATAGCAGATATAAATGGGGAAAAAAATGATGAATGATGTTGTTATGAAATGAGAGCATTTTGTAGGGATATGTTTATTTTACAACCTTCGGAAGAAAGTCTTCAATATCAATGCTTAGTAATAGTCAGTGGTACAGCTGTACGTTACCAAACATGAGAAAGTCTTTAGCGTAGGAGGCCTTGTAGTTTTCTGAAAGTCATACGCTTCATTTCAGTTTCATTTGTATTTTTTTTCTCATATGAGTAATTTGAAGGGGCTTTTTTTTTTTCTTTTTTCTTACTTGTCACATGTGATTTACAGCACAGTGAAATTCTTTCTTCAAATATCTCACTAATGTCAGGAAGCTGGGGTCAGAACATGATACAGGGCCCCTCAAGAGAGGCAGCTTGGTGTTACTGGGGCTTGAACTCCTGATGTTCAGATCAGTAACCCAGAACCACTAAGCTACCACTTAGAGAGATGAAAAAGGAAGAGGTTGGTGCAGGTACGATGCATTTTACTTTCACTTAGAGGTGATAACAGGAATGTGATTGTTCGCTTGAAAATAATGACAAATGAAAACAGATATCAGGCAGTGGCACCCAAAAAACTTGCAGCTCAAAGTATATCTACACTTTTGCCCTGTTTCCCGCTCACTGCGATTCCAACACCTTCTGGTCTTGTACGACAGAGTGAATGCTGAAGCGAGATTGAATTTCTCGACGCCTACAGAGCACAAGGAATAATCGAAGTCGTCATAGAAACACCATATGACTTTAGCAATCCACAGTGTGTGTGGTCAGCGTCAGATATTTTTTCGACAGAGCGTTTAGGAGTGGAGCAAAACAGCCATAAATCATATTTACACTCATATTTGCATTTTCCATTCAAATATGTGCCAGTGAGACTAGCAGAGGTGTTTACGTATGTACATCCATGTAGACGTGTTGCGGTTTATTTTACTTCTAGTTAAGTATTGAGCACAGAGTGTTTTGGCTTCGTAACCAATAATCAAATATTAATAGCCCTGATTGGAAAAAACACACACACACACACACACACACACACACACACGTTCTCTTTCTCACTCTCACTCTCTGTCTACCTCATACTGTTTGACTAACCTGTTGCTAAGCAACTGCCTTGACCTATCATTAAGTAAATGCTCATTTGTTTTTACAATTACTCAAGATCGAGCTTCAAACAAAAGCGTTTGAACATTTTAACTGCCCTTTTCATGTCAAAATGCCACGATAGATTTATTTTTTTCTTTCGTTTTCTTGATAAGACCAGACCGAACTGAAAACCCATCACACGTGGCCTTTCTCACTATTGAATCTTCATTGCTTCTGTAAAATGGCTTAACCTGTGATGTACTGGGACACCGTATGATGCAGAAGCGCACATATAGCATCTTAAATAAAGAATGTGAGATTTCTGTGCGACAGCAGCAGTCATGCAGTAACACCATGTGAGCTCTTGCAGTGCCTCAGCAGGGGACAGGACGTCCTCTAACTTGGCCCGAATCTGTGAATTAGATTCAGGGCTGTTTTTTTGTTTGTTTTTCTGCTTCTGTCGCATCACACACGGTCCAGCTTGAACCAGAGGGTTTAAATCGGAAGGTATCCTACATGCCAAAGCATGCTAATTTAAGGAAAAAACAGTGTTTGTGCTTGGAAGTCTATTTCTGGATCTCAGACCGGGAGGTAATTGCAGAGTACCCCAACCATTTTCTAACTGCCGGGTACGAGTCTTATTGATTCACTTTATTACCGTTTTTACAAGGACAGAAAAATGTGCTCATTTACCTTATTTGTACATATGGTAGCATAGTGTTCCGAGGTCATCCTCATTTGCATTCACATGTAGCCTAAAGATGGTAAAGCGGTACATGCATACAACAGCTCATTTTTACTACTTCTGTTTTCTACGATTTATAAAGGTACTGTGATTGGTTGAGCGATAGAACAAAATGATCATATCAACTTCAGTTCAATGGTTTATAGTACATAAATTGTTTATATTGTTGTTGTTGGGTTTTTTTTATTGATAATTTTTCATTTATAAAAAAAAAAAATGTAAACACCAAAAAAATGTAAGGGTCTAAAATTATTATTATTATTATTTTTTTTTTTTTTGCATATGCATCACTTGTACATATTAACTTTTTCCAGTCCCTGGCATAATTTTTCACAAAGAAATATAAAATCATTGCCAATCTTTGCGATATCTAAGAAGCCGTTTAATTATTTCTGTGTATGTTTATACAGTTTCCTAAACCTGTTGAGTGTATAGCCTTACTGCTGTTACTTATTGTTCTATATTATATATTATGTGTGCGTGTGTGTGTGTGTGTGTGTGTGTGTGTGTGTGTGTGTGTGTGTGTGTGTGTGTGTGTGTGTGTGAGAGAGAGAGACAGAGAGACAGAGTAAGAGAGAGACTGCATTGAAATAAATTCCCTCCTGTTATGTTCAGGGAAAAACATGGGGTCAGCTTATCACTAACATCACAGGCCCAATGAATTCTGTGCATCATGTTTAAAACTGCAGCAGATGATTACGGAGCATAATTTAGCTTCAGGGAGCACTTCTATTTAGTGGGCCTGATTGGCTGCAGGGCTGATGGGCTTTGATTTTGTAGCTTTGACGTCTGTTCTGGAAAGAGTGTAGTCAGAGAGATGACTGATCACAGGGAAAAAAGCTGTCCAGTCTGAGCTCTATGTGGATTAAAGAGAAGCCAAAGGGGACCGTTACAGAATGTGCAGAAGTCACACACCCCCTTCCTGTCATTTTACACTTTAGGAAAGATTAGAGTAAAGATTAGTCAGTCACCTAGTGCTGAATATAAACTGCAGGGTTTTTTTTTATGTGTTCCACATTCCTATCCCAGAACAGAAGGTGTTACGTGCCTCTTCTGGGGTGAAGTTGTGCAATCTGGCAAAATAAATATTAGAAATCAATCACACTGATAATTCAGGCATTCTTGCTTATGATTAATCCTTATTGTGGTCTGTCTTTTACAGGTGGAGGTTCACGTTTTACCTGTACATATTTACCTATGGGGTGCGGTATCTCAAAAAGGTAAGAGAGCTAGTAAGATCAAAAAGAATTGAAAGATTTTTCCTGTTCATGTGTACCGCTGTGAGTCTAATCGGACCCACACATATGTCAGACATGCAGAGAGTCAGTGTGTATGATGTGGTCTGGGATTCTTTCCATGCCTCTGTTTTCTGGGAATGTTTTAATAATGAGCAACAAAAATGCAATTATCATATCATTTAAAAACTACAGGTGACCATTCTACTTGCTAAAAATAGCAATCCAGTACAAAAGTAGAAAAATATGCAACAGCTTAGAATAAATCTGAAGAATACTTGTGTGCATGTAGACTACGTACCTAAAGACATTCTTAAAGTCATTCCTTTTATGGTCAAATAGCATTTCTATGCCAGATTTTTGGCACTGGTGTTCAACTTAAGGATAAATAACTGTAGTTCACTTGAATTGTGAACAGATGTGCTTTGTCTCCATTGCCCTGTTTCACGATCTCTTGCAGGTGCCATGTAGAGTTTTTGCCTCTAATTATATGTGTAAACAAAAAAATATGTAATCAAACACCAAATGAGTCAGTGAAGATGTAGTTCAATGCAAAACCAAGTTGTACTCTGAAGCTTTCTGATCACAGTGTACTGCATGCTGGAGCATTTTCTTTAATCTTATCCTGCAATAATTTAATATTTAATTAAAAGATTTATACTGAA
>MU551633.1:773049-971594 GCA_024362625.1 Silurus asotus | reverse complement strand
TATATATATATATATATATATATATATATATATATACATATATACATATATATGTATGTATGTTTATTAGAGAGAGAAAGAAAGAAAGAAGGAGAGAGCAAGAAAGAAGGTTCCCTGGTGGTCTAGTGGTTAGGATGCAGCGCTCTTACCGCTGCAGCCCGGGTTCGATCCCAGGTCAGGAAACCAACCCCAGCCATTAGGATTGCACAAGCCTTAGTGCCGGTCCCAAGCCCGGATAAATGGGGAGGGTTGCGTTAGGAAGGGCATCCAGCGTAAAAACATGTGCCAAATCAAACATGCGGATGATCCGCTGTGGCGACCCCTAATGGGAGAAGCCGAAAGAAAGAGAGAGAGAGAAAGAAAGAGATCTTGTCATGTTATCGGAGAAAAACTTTTCTCCATTTTACAAAGGTTTAAAACTCTAGAGTCTTTTTTATTAATGTTACCAAAAATATCTCAAAGCACCACCATATTTAGGATTTGTATCTTTTTTGTGCCTCCCAACTATATTGTACAAGTTCTCGTTTATTTCTTCGGGACAGTAACACATTAGAAGGATTAATATAAACCTGTTGTTTGCATTACAAGCGGCTCTATTTTCAAAGCTTCTGTTACAGAGAGTGTCCAGGTTCCATTCAGTCAGATTGGAGATTAGACTCACAGTGCTGTGATATGAATTATGATATAATGGGGAGATTAGGAGCCAGCTATAATTCCTCTGCACTTAATGCACATTGACCGTATTTAGATCATCATACACTACATGGACAAACGTTTTTGGACACCTTACCACCACACCCATACATGAGTCTACTCCAAACCTTCACCACGAAGTTCCAAGCACCCAATTCTCTGGAATGCCTGTATGAATATCAGTAGTTGACTTTACTAATGCTCCTATGGTGAAATGAGCACAAATCTACTGGACAGCTTTACCAGAAGAGGAGAACAAAGTAGAATATTATTAACACCCATGGTCTTGGAATGGGAGCATCAAAACAGGTCTTCAAATTTTTTGGCCTATACCTAATGTACAGTTTTATCTAGTAAAAAAGTCTGCTCAGTTTGTTACTGTATATGAAGTGAATATTTTTATATTCAATATTCACGTATTCAAATAATTAGTAATAATTTGATCATTCAAAAGACCAATGTTCGGTGTATAGTAATACTGTAAGTGTATATAAGTTACACTATGTAGACAATATTTTGTAAACATCTGCCTATATGATAATGTAAAATAAAAAGTCAAGGAAAGTCAAATAATGATGTAGGGTGAGGAGTCCTGGGGTGCAGTCAGTTTTCCAGTTCATCCCAAAGGTGTTTATAATGGTTGAGGTTAGAGCACTATAGCAGGCTACTTAAGATCTTCTACTTCAAACCATATCTTCATGGAGCTTGTTTGTGCACAGGGGCAATGTCATGCTGGAACAGGTTTGTGTCTCATAGTCCAAAAGCATCCTGTACAACTGTGTCCCTCCAACTTTGTTGTCATGGTTTAGCGAAAGAAGCACATATGGCTGGAAAAGTCAGATGTCTCACTACATACATTTTGTTTAAATAGTGTATAGGAAAAAAAAGTGGCGGTGAGTGAAATGCATTTAATAATCTTTTTTATGTCTCTTAATCAAATGATTAGGTTCTAATTCCATAGTTTTTAGTCTTGTCTGAAAGCTGTGGAATCTCGGGCAGAAGAAATTGATTCAAACATAAAAAGCAATGAGAGAGCAGTTGGAGATTTTTATTCGACTTTGGACCAAGTAGTGAAACAGCTGTCATAAACCCTCTCCAACTAGACTTGCTTTCTGAAAGCTACTATGCATTATTCAACACTGTATCTATAATGCAGGGCCCTTTTTTTTTCTGTAAGCGAAATATATAACATTGAACATTCCCAGCTGCTCAGTGTCATTGTGCAGCTTGAACTCACTTTTACACACAATGACTTGAATAAGAATTTATAATACTTGAAATGTATGTTGATAAGGCCATGATTATTGATAGGTGTGCTGAAAATTAAGCATGAAAAGGGAACGGCGTTTTGCGTAATTGAATATTCTGGCACTAAGCGGATGCCCTGTGGTCCTCTGAATTCGATAACTGATAAGTATCTGCAATCTTTTTTTTTTTTTACTTCTGCCACGAATAATATCTAGGTGCAATGAAGTTTTTCACATTAGCTGGCCAGCGTCTCTTCCTTGGGAGTTATTAATAGTAGCACTGAGGTGAAATAGAACAGACATTCACTCAACAGCACGTTAGGGAGTGTGTGTAGCTCAGCAGTCAGCAGCCGGCCCATAGAGCTTCATCACAGCGGGACGTACGGGCTACAAGATGCTTCTGGAAAGCACCAGGCTGCAAAAATATTGACCAAAATAGCATATTGTTGATCACATTAGGATTGTGGTTTGCAATCTTCTGATTATTGGCAGTGCGTATAAATGATTGCCTTTTTTTGCATCATGTTAATGCTACAACCTAGCAGGGAGAAACATAGGTGCAATAACAAATATCTGGAGGCTCTGTGATCAGTCAAGATATTTGCACGACGCGACAAAAAAAATGTGGTTTGTAGAGGCTTATTTGCATATTGCAGGCTTCTGTGCTCTCACTATTGCGACGCCTATATTCGTCGCCGTAGAATGTAATTATCAGTGCTACTATAAATGTTTAGTCTCCAGGTTTTTTGCTTAAATTACGTACAATTACGTATCTGAGAAGCAAGTCGCAGTCACACTTTAGGGTCATAAACCTACACAATAAACCCATAGTTAATATGTCAGTACATAAGCCTGTGTGTCAGTAAAGATCTGCGTCGTGGATACATCACTGATATTTTTGCTCATTTATGTCACACAGTCGCTAGGGTTTTCTAGTGAGGGTCTGATTCTATTTATATTACAATTGTATGCAAATGTATTTTTTTTATGTTTTATGTATTATGTTTATATGTTATCCTGTGCATTTGTTTCTAGACCCCCTGGTTGTGGAACACTAGAGAATGCTGGTACAACTACCCATATCAGGTATTTATGACTGAATTGTTTTTACATATGTTTGAATTTTTCCCTTAGATTGTCGTAACATCGAAATTCAGTGTGGTTATTGTGGCGCTTAGGCCACAGTGTGGAAAGCGTCGTTTTGAATAAACGGCATGTGTTTTATTCAGTTGCTTTAAACGAGGAATTAGACATGCCACGAGGTGGCGTTTTAGAAAAATAAGAATTGACACGGTCGTACGACGACGTGTCGTGTTTTTCATGTGGCGCGCATCTAGAATTGTTTTTTATATCTTATAATACTAATGCAATTTGCCGGACTACAATTTTGATGCTGTATGTTTTGTTTTTTTTATCCGATAACAGTTGCATTTGATAGCGAGGCGCATCAATGATACACACGTTAGATCTTATAACAGCTGTAGCTTTACATACATTATAACAGTCGTTCCCATGCAAGCTGTTTTGTTCCTCTCTACTGAACTTATTATGGTACACAAACATTAATTAAGATGTTCAGAAAATGTACATAAGGCTGGAAAATTCTTAAAAAAAAAATATACAAAAATTTCCATCGTAGAAGTTTCATACATTTTCATACATCAGTTTATGTGTAGCATCTCCTTTACATGTACATGGCCAAGTTGTTGCTATAGAAACTGTAATGTATTAGAACACACACATTTAAAAGAAACCTCTAATTTGCCTTACAGCCTGAACAAAATGTTGACCTACTGTTGATTCAGACTCGAGTTCAGCACAACTGTGGTATAAACAGTATTAGCATTTGAGTCATTTGGGGTTTGGTTTCTCTTGTTGCTTGATTAGCATTAGTTACAGTGGTACTTCAATGGTTAAGTGAGCAGATGGAGATCATTTTAACCCTGAAGGCTGTTTGTTTCTTAACCCACAAATGCCCACATTGCTTATGTTCTTCTTATTTGTTAATTATGTACAATAAGAAAAAATGTAAGTCATAAAATGATTTTATTTGCACAGGCGCTAACAGTGGACCTGCACTATTACTACATTTTGGAGCTGTCCTTCTACTTGTCTCTGCTCTTCTCCCAGTTCACAGACATCAGGAGGAAGGTATGAAGTCGGATCTTCTCTTCCCCTCCTGTAAATCCCCTGCCTTACACTCTCTCAAGTGCCACAGCTACATATCATTCTGAGCGTCACTGTAATTGTGGAATAATTTACTGGAGTTAGTAAATTATATGATATAAATGATTAAAGAAGGCTAGGGTAAAATCCAACATCATTTTATTTATTTATTTGTTTATTTCTGGTGGAACGATCTGATATGACATCATTATTTCATAATTTCGTCTTCACTGTTCACTTCCTCTCCACTGACAGTATCAGTAGTTTTGAACGTTTGTCTGGTCGTCTGTTCACTTCCTCTCCACCACTGATTCGTGGCTTCATGCTAAAGCCATCGGATCAAAAACTTTAATAACGAGGACATACACTGTTCTCTTTTTAGCACTTCTGTAATAAACAATTGCTACATTTTCTCTTGGGATGATTACGAAACGATTACGCTCACAGGTTTGACAGACTGCATACTGCATGGCTTTCAGTCATCCTGTAAGTAATTATTCGCATGGGGTGGGTTTAGAACCTAGATTGCTATGGTGGTAATACGATGGTGAAATTCTGTGTAACTGTCATGTCTCGTGTTCTTTTTTTCTGATCCACATCAGATTATTTATTATCGAATGTCATAATGCAGATTATTTTGGACTCGGTTTATTAGGCTGGCGTTGGGTTCTTTCCATTCAGACTGTCACCTCGCGGTTTAGTTTTCATCGGATCTGTCTTTTGATTTATTCTGCCAGTGTTACTGACGCATCCATTACACATCATCAGCCTTGACTGAGAAGGTGCATGTATTTATAGCTACTGGTAATGAATGTGAAAGAAAAAAATAACAGCATTTATTCATTTTTGTTCCTTTTTAGGTTGAAAATAAACATATCGCTAAGTCTGCTTATTATGTTTGGTATTTGGACGGTACCCTGCCTGACCTCAACAGTTCATAACAGTCGTAAAATTTATAATCATGAATTCAGTGTCCTTTGTCTTCTTCTGTTTTTTACCTTTATATACAATATATGGGCAAAAATATATGGACACCCATATATGGTTGTTAAGCCTTTCCCAAGTGAATAGAATTAGTTCATTTTTCACAGCCTCTGCTCTACTGGGAAGACTTTTCACTACATTTTGGTACATTACTTTGAGAAGAAATTAGGCCGTAGTGAGGTCAGGTGAGAAAGTATGGCATGTATCTCTATTGCATCCCAATTCAAACCAACGGTGTTTATTTGAGTTGAAATTGCAGGATTCTATGCAGGATACTCATTTTCTTCCATATCAACATCCTCTGTTATCATTTTAAAATATATTTGGGCCTCTGGGTAACAATGAAAAGAAATCAGCAGGCCAATTATTTGTGTGATGGTCAGGTGTATGATCCTTATGTCCTTGATTATACCTTGTAATATAATGCATTGTACAACCCTCATGGTTTTATTGTCAAATGAGGAATATATATTGGATTTTAGCATCCTGGCTTTTTATTAAAAAGCTCATCAAAGTCTCTTTCTCTCACCAGGCCATTCCTATGACAGGTTTAAATTTATCCACATTGCTTACTCTTCATCAAAAACACACACAGCAGAGGAGTATATGACACATGCTATAGATGCACACTACAGTAACATTTCTGGATCCTTGGCGTATCAGTTGTACCAGCTGCTCGAACTGGTTCCACATGATTGTCTGTTGCGGGTTGGCAGGATTTTAGTTCCCTAAAAGTACATGATAAAACCAGGGTTTATTTTAACCCAGGCATAAATCTGTTGTTCACTTTATATGTTCTAAAAGTTTTAATCAGATATCTCCGGATGAAGATGCAGTGAATGTGCACTTGCTTAAGATTATTTTTAAGATTATACCTTTTTTTTTTTTTATCTTTTCAACACTTTTCTTCACACTGGATGGTACATTGTTCAGCTACGCTGTCTTCTTTTTCTTCTTCTTTCGTCTGCTCTTATTAGGGGTCGCCACAGCAGATCATCCGTCTCCATACCACCCTGACCTGTACATCTGCATGTCTTCCCTCACCACATCTATGAGTCCTCCTTCCCGGCGGCTCCATTCTTAGCATTCTCCTACTGATATACCCCATGTCCCTCCTTTGCACATATCCAAACCATCGCAATCTCCCCTCTCTCACCTTGTCTCCAAAATGTCCTACATGCGCTGTCCCTATTATGAACTCATTTCTTATCCTGTACATCATCGTCACTCCCAACGAAAACCTCAACATCTTCAGCTCTGCTACCTCCAGCTCCACCTCCTGTCTTTTACTCAATGCCACTGTCTCTAAACTATACAACATCACAGGTCTCACCACAGTCCTATAAACTTTCCATTTCACTCTTGCAGATACTCTTCTATCACTCATCACAAATCACTCCTGTCACTCTTCTCCACCCACTCCACCCTGCCTGCACTCTTTTTTTCACTTCTCTAACACACTCTCCATTACTTTGGACTGTTGACCCCAGGTACCTGAATTCCTCCACCTTCTCCACCTCTTCTCTCTGCAACTGCACAACTCCAGTGCCCTCCCTCCCATTCACCAGTCTGTCATTCCTAGTGCTGTCACACTGTCTTCATACATGTCCTGCACCACCCTTATATACTTCTCTGACACACCTGACTTCCTCATACAATACCACAACTCCTCTGCTGGCACCCTGTCATACGCACATACGCAGATCTGAACATCTCCCTTATTCTTAAAGATCAGTACCAGCACACTTCTCCATTCCTCAGGCATCCTCTCACCTTCCACAATATTGTTAAAAAAATCTGGTTAAAAACTCCACTGCCATCTCTCCTAAACATCTCCACGCTTCTATCGGTATGTCATCTGGTCCAACCGACTTTCCACTTTTCATCCTCTTAATCTCTGCTCTCACTTCCTCCTTACTAATCCTATACACTACTGCTTTACCATCTCCACACCATCCAACCTTCTCTCTTTCTCATTTTCCTCACTCATACTCATACATTAATTTAATTTTTTAATGTAGTAACTCATATACATGAACATGTCTGTAAGACACTACCATTACTGTATTTGCATAAAAGATTACAAAATAACCCTTTAACAGTACAAAAAAAGTACATGCTACTAAATTCTGTCAAATGCTGTGACTGTAAATGATCTATAAGATTCAACTTGGAAATCACCTCAAAAAGAGAGCTTTTTATTGTTACAGCCAATAAAAAGAGCGTTCTATTGCTCCTCTGAAACTCTCACGAGACTGTGAAAGTAACCGTGGGCTTAGAGTTATGGTCTCCTGACAGGTTGTCATTAAAAGCAGTTTACATATTCACTTCCTAGTACTGTAGGAGCGGCATGTTTTTCTGAAAAGTAATATTATTAGGCATTAAAATGTAATAAAGAGCGATACTTGAAAAGTTCTGTGGCAAAGTGAAAACCTTTCCATTACTTGCCAGTAGTCTATGTAGTTTGAGGCATATAGTTTGGTTAGAGCAAACATTCGCCTGGCATGTAATAATCATGGAATAGCCTGTCCAGTGACTGGACCTAAATCCTATTGGACTGGCTTGCAAGGTCAGAAAAAATCTCCAAATCGTACCTTACGCAAGTTTTCATGGCAAAGTATATAAGCTGAATGTTTGGAGAAACCACCTGTCTGGATGTTAAGAATGTACAAAGCTGTAATTCATGCTGAGGAAATATTTTTAAATGAAAGTAAATTTTAACATCTCTACATGTATATACTTGTTTGGTTTAAGTGTATCTTCTATTCAATTACTTAGTTTGTTGCATATAAACAAAACGAATGCTTTCAAGAATGGAAGGGTTTATTTTTATCAATTAACAAAATGGAAAGTAAATGAACAGAAGAGCAATCAAAATTATATTTTATTTATATTTGTCTATATAACTTTCACTGAACAGTGCTAAATAAAGACTTGCATGCTGGTCTCAGGCGGTCTGTAAAGAAATTAACCCATAAGAATTCCTGTTATTTTTTAACTGTATTCTTTTACCTTGAACTGACCAGGAAACTACATTTCGGCCAACATTGGGATTTAAATACCCACAAATGTCATTCAGCACTTAAATCTCATTATTTAGTTTCAAAACCAATCTGCTGGTATAATGAGACCAAAACTGTAGCACTACCTAGTTGTTTATAGACGCCATTGTATTTAACCCCCTCATTTATCTATTCTTTTCTTTGCCTTGCATTCTGCTCTACAGTGCCATCCTGTTACTCACCCTTTCATATCTCACGTCTTTTTGTTGATGGTTGGCATGTTGCTGCATTTTTGTTGTTGTTGTTATTTTTCTTTCTCCTTTCAGTATTTTCCTTGCACAAACTCCACTGTGCACTGATGAGCTGCTGTGCCCCCCTGCCTGCTCCAGTATCTTTTGTCCTGTCTGTGTGCCATGCTTCCGTTCTGTTTCACACCACTGCTCTTCTTCATCACCTCCATCTTCATCCAACTCCTGTTTTGCCGGCTGCTGAGCGACTGTAGTCCTCTGAGTAACCATGAGAGCATGCTCTACATCACCTCTGAGCACCATTCAGGGATAGGATTGCTGTTCTGTACTTCATCAACTTCATTTCACTAAGCCACTGGTAGAGTCTTAGCAGAAAAAAGTATGTTGTCGTGCAAATTGAGATGATAATTAAACATGATTATTCTCAGCAGCCAAAATTCACAGTGGGTTAAGTCATAAATAACAGTCATTAGAGTATATAAACTTTGTATTTATTTTTTATTTACTATTTTTGGGCTACACATTATTATGTATTTTAATTGCATTTAGTTTTGAGCAGTTAAGAGAAATCATTTAGCAAAAATAACTCAGCATGTACATTAACAGTTTAATGATTTACAACTATTCTGATTCTAGATCTAATACATTTCTATATTTGGAGACAATCATCTCCAAAAAACAATTATTTTAAATTCTGCAAAAGTCATTAGTAAATTTACTGGAAAACTGATGGTTTATATGAAGTACTATCCGGTTAGTTATTAATATCTTTAGTTTAGTGTCCAACACTGTTTATGGACAGTATTTATTTTGTGTCAGATCATTGTTGAAAGCAACTCAGTATGATAGACATAAAGGATAAATAATAATAATTGTGAGCTTCTCATCTTGACAGAGTTTATCTTTGCAGGATTGTCTGCTCATGTTCATGCACCACGTTGCTACCGTCTCTCTGATCATGTTATCATACGTCAATAACATGGCTCGAGTGGGAACTCTCGTCCTGTGCCTCCACGACGCTTCAGATGTGCTGCTGGAGGTAAGAATGCTTTGGGGTTTTCAGATGCTGTCTGCTACTATTTTCGATAAGTTTGGATGTCCTTTGTTTAGGCAGGTTCGGGTTTTAGGAAATTACAATCAGATGTAGAGACTTGAAAGTTCACTACATGTATGTATTTTGTGTATATAGTTATATATATATATATATATCTACACAAGTCTTAAGAGGCCATGCATTATAATATTTTTATGTTCTTGTATTCTCGCGGTCACAACGTAATTTTCACGCGATCTCAACATAACAAGTTCTTTTGCCCACAAATGGTTATGGTTTTTATCTATCATGCTGCCTCTTGTTCTTCATGCTCTTATTCCAAATACACAGAAAAATTAGGTACTGTTCACGAGAAAACAAGGTTTGTTATGTCAAGATCACGAGAAAATTAATTGGTGATAACAAGAAAACAACTTTTGGTATGTCGACATTATGAGAAAACAAGAAAGAAAATAATAATATATTGCATGGCCTCTTTGGACTTCCGCACCTACCAACTGTAGCCCATCTGTTATTTTCTGTTAATCATTGGTAACTGATCATTCAGGCTCAGTGTGACGTTATCATAGAAGTGCCATTGTTGTTTGTATGGTGCCGTTACAAATGTATTAGACACAGTGATGTTGCATGAATTGTTACACCACAGTTTGAGTCTACAGTAATCTGTGGTAATTATCTTGTAGCACTGCAACACTGTTCAGCTTCTGAACCTCTTTGCCGTTCCCTAGATATTTTGGGCGGTTAGACTCTTCTCAAAGTAGACAAATTGTGCTTAGCAACAGATGGTCAATATTCAATAACTGTACACCTCCAGAGCATCCAGAATGTTGTACTCGATAATTTATATAATATATAGGTGTTATAGAAGTTGCAGAGAAACAGGACAGCTAAATAAAATAGAATTTATTTGTCACATATACATTACAGCACAGTGAAATTCTTTTCTTTACATATCCCAGCTTGCTCGGATTAAACTATGTAATAAAGTGTGCATAAATCGACGTACTGTAATTTGTTTGTTTGTTTGTTTGTTTGTTTGTTTTCAGGCTGCAAAAATGGCCAACTATGCCAAGTATCAAAGGTTCTGCAATGTCCTGTTTATCATGTTTGCACTGGTGTTCATCAGTTTCAGACTGGGCTTGTATCCTGTCTGGTAAGCCTCTTTGCTCTATCCATCACTTTCATCCACCGCTTTGTGAGCCACAAATGCAAAAAAAAAAATCATGAAACAATCCATAGCTTATCACAAGCAGGGTTATGTGTAGGTGATGGTGTAGGCATAGCATTTATTAAATGCATTAGCAATTATGTCAGTGGACGTACAGTAATACTTGAGTGTGTGTCTCTTTGTTAAGAAGCATGACATATCGTCTGACAGCAGAGGATGTGTTTCAACATTAGAGTAGCTGATATCCCACTTCTCCATTTTCAAAACGATTTAACAAAAACAAAATCATAGCAACAGATGCACAGATTACAGGTGACCTGTTGAATAATGATTTCCGGACACTTTTTCTAATATTTCTGTTCAGCAAGATATTAACTAGATTTATAGGTTAAACATACACAGGCAGCTGTTTGAGGTGAAAAAATTAGAGCTATGATGTGGAACATTCAGTACTTTTTTTTAGCACAAATCTCAAAATATTTCAAACTCAGATCTACAGTGCATTCAGAAAGTATTTATTCCCCTTCATATTTTTATATTTTTTTGTGTTGGAACCTGAAATGCTTTAGCTATTAAAATAATGGCTTTCGTATAATAACAAAGCAAATCTATATTTGTGAATATTTGAAATGAAAACTTTGAAAGATTACATTGATGTATGTATTTATACCTCTTTGCTGTTACACTTAAAGTTCAGCTCAGGTGCATATAACTTCTCTGAATCAACTTTAAGGTGTTTCCACACTTTAATTGGATCCTATCTATGAATGTATGTAATAGTCTAATAACTAAAAAATAATACTATCAAAGCAAAAAAAGGAACAAAAGACAAAGCTGGAGCTGCCAGTGATAGATAGATAGATAGATAGATAGATAGACCAAGGTCCTTCTCCCCTAAATGCTCAGTTTGGCATAGCAAATATTTCATTTTTTTCAAAGTGTGGCGTATGCGAGTATGGATTGATGTGGTAGAAAGAAATAATCAGGAGCCCCACCACAGAAGGCTGTAACAGTAGATCTCTTGTACAATTAATCCTGTGATGTGTCCTTCTTGATCTCATCACTTCCTGTTCTCCCGAGCCTGATTTCAGAATGGTCAGATAGTGGAGTATTGCACCTGCTCTTCAGCCTCATTGTGGCAGATTGCCTCTTACATTTCTTATTGGCTGTCGCTTTTTGCCACTTCCATTAGTTGATTTATTTGTTGTTGTTTTTTAGAAACGTTTGGTCACTCTTCCCTGCCTGAAAGGAGACATATTTGGGGGGGTTGATGAGTGCCATCTGTTGGCAGGATGTTACCAAACACAAAGTCTGTATGATGCTTTACTTTGTACTTTATCCCCCCTTAGGATTCAGGCATCTAAATTGTTGCCAAGTGATAGTTACTATGGCTACAGCATAGATCCTTATCAAAGAAAAAATGTAAGAGAGAGGTTATTGGGAGCATTGCTCATGTTGTCTTTCTTTGTAGTAGCTGCACTCTACGACTCTTCTTGCATGCTTCATAATTGTTAAAAAGCAGTAACCTAGACTTTACTGCACCTAAACATGTGTATGTGCCTGGAATGCCTGTACCACATTGTCAAAGTCAGCTTTGAATTCAGATCATTAACATGGGGTATACAAACACAAAATGTTATTTGATTATGTAAATTCTTTAATCATTTGAGTTAAATTAATGAAACATTTTAGCATTCAAGGCAGTTGATCAAACATCAAGAAGCTGAAGCATATTGTAATACTGTGCTTTAATTTCGTGCTAATATTTTGATTTCTCTCGCAGATGGTAAATATTTGGATCTGAATTGATCCACTTTATCCCCTGATAATGATCTGTAAGCATTAGCCATTTAAGCAGATGGAGAAATGAAAGCCTTTGATGAAAAGTAGTTTACATCTAAACACAACAGTGTTGGGGTGGCCAGTTTCTGAGAAATCAAGAAAATACTCCCTTGGGCTCTGTTGTCATGGCATTTTCTTTCTGTGAGCCAGTTTCAATAATGATGAAACTAAAGTACAATCGCACGCCATCTCATCCCAGTAGTTCTTACGTCTTAGGATGAGTGTTGATTTGCAGTGAGCATTCTAGAGTCTGTTTCTGAATGTATTATTTAATGTTTCACACAACGTCAACGTTTAGAAGTTTCTCGAACACGACAAGCTGCATTTCTTTTTATCTTGATCACTTCAGAAGAGGGAACGAGAGAAAAATAGTGCTGCTGCTCAGGGACTGCTTATAATAGCAATTTATACTTTTTACGGATGTTCCACAACATTAAAGATGGCATGCAAGTATAAACGGAATGCTATCATGTGGTATGATGTTGAATAAAACACTTCAGGAACTACTGTTACTACACATTCCTGGAACTCATCTTATTGAACTGTACATCACCATGCTCTCTTAAATTATTATTTTCTTTATAATACATACCGCAATGTTTATTTTTTGACTTAAACCATGAACTTTTTTGGTAGGTTAGAGGAACATCTACGATACATATATTTCAAATACTATGTGAATTATAAGTACTATGTGAGTACTTTTAATCGACTGAGTGGTCAAGTCATCAGGACACTGCATGCTTCACTTGAATGCAGGAATATATTAAGTTTTTTTAATTAGAGTTTATTTTCTTAAGGTTTATTGGTAGTGGTGCCTTTAGTTTGGATGGCATTGGATCATGTGTGCATTATTTAGCATCCTTGTCCATGTTCAGATCATATTAGTTCCAGAGAATGTCTAATGAGATATCTAGAATTTCTGTTTGTGTATTACAGATTTAGTAAGTTCCTTCCATTTGAGATTTTCGATGTGTGGCTCTCGAGTTATAAAAAGGTGATTATGTAAGGAGGAGGTACAGCAGTGTCGGTGCCTCGTTGCTTCAGGGTGCGATGTTTGATCCTGAGCTTGCTTACTATGTGTGAAGTTTCTCATGTTCTCTCCTGGATTTGTTCCCATGTCTCAGAAATATGCTGGTTGGTACACTCAATACTCAGTAAACAAGTGTTTTTGATTAGACTGACCATCCATCCTGGGTGTATCCATGCATTGGCTCTTGATCCACTGTGATGACGAGCGGAATAAAGTGGTTACTGAATAAGGATAGATGAATAAATGAATGAATGTAACTGTAATGATGTAAAATCTATTCTGTTTTTGTGTTTGACCTCAACACAGGATTTTGAACACCACTCTGTTTGAGAGCTGGGAGATCGTAGGGCCATATCCATCTTGGTGGGTGTTTAATGGGCTGCTGGTGCTTCTGCAGGGTTTACACATTTTCTGGTCCTATCTCATAGTTAAAATAGCCTGCAAAGCCATCTCCAAAGGCAAGGTAGGTGAAGTCAGCACACATTAACATCACTCACGATATGCTCTGCATGCTTAAACAACACCTGCTCTCATTGTGTCTAATATCTCATTTTTATTCTGGCTATCATATCTAGTAGGGGTGTAACGGTACACAAAATTTCGGTACAGTTAGGGGAAGAAATGCAAAACATGAAATTGCATGCCTTTTTCGGTACAGTTAGGGGAAGAAATCATATATTGTGATTCCTGGATTTTTTTTTTTTTTAGATTATGTCTCTCACAGTGGACAAGCACCTACGAGAACAATATCAGACCCCTCCATGATTTCTAAGTGTGAGAACTTACAAAATAGCAGGGTGTTCAAATACTTATTTTCCTCACTGTATATTTAATAAAAATGGAATAAAACAAATGAATGGAATACACTTTTTATTATATTGGGAATTGTGTAATTGATAAAATTTCCGCAAACAAAATTACTTAAAAAATAAAAGAAATTTAAAAAAAAAAGAAGAAAGAAATGGAACAATTGAATGAAATAGTTTACAATTGTTACATCCAATTTGGGTGACACAGATGTGTGTGTGTGTGTGTGTGTGTGTGTGTGTGTGTGTGTGTGTTTTACATTTAATATCTAATTTTCTAAAGCTATGTTCTACTTAACTGTTCTACGAATTTCAGCATACTTTAACAAAACATCTTCATTCCTTTCATCCTTCATTCACACTAAAAAAACTCAGATTATAACTATGTTCTGCACGCACAGTAAAAAGCATTGCATTTATTACACATGTGCACCAAACAGAAAGCCCTGTACCAAAATAGATCAGTATGAATAAGTGTACCGTTACACTCCTAATATTTATGCTTCAATAATTTATTTACTGGGGAAAAATGGCTACCAGAATGCTAAAAAATCTTCCACACATGCATGTTTAACCTCTGAGCTCCAAGTTAACCTACTCTTGCTGTTCACTGCTTCTCTTAAGTGTCTTGTCTCTGTTCTCTTTGCTAATCCTGCACCGCCTCAGGTGGGAAAGTGGAATCCTTTACATGTAAGTATGTGCAGAAATAGTGCATCAAATTAAATGCACTGTTATGATTTAAGTAATTATAAATATTAATTAATAAAAAAAATGTATATATCCAAAGTCTTAATGATGGATTGTACCATACATTCTTTTCAAATTATAGTTGCTATAGGTCTTCTCATTTATGATTTCATAATATAAAAAAAATAAATGATATTAAAAACATTTCTCTGTTAACTAATGCAATTATATTTTCAAAGTTCTAGTTCAGTGAAACTTGTAGCACAATGAGAAACAATCAACAGCTGAATACAGCTATTCAGGGACCTCTAATGTGAGAAGAAGCTGGTCCTTTTTTTTTCCCTTTTCTCATGTATGACATGACCCTAATTTGGGCATCTCTGTTTTAAATAAATCTACTTATTAAATGTAATTAATACAATAAGAAGGCACAATCTTGAACACCTTGGCACAATCATGTATTGTTTAAAAAAAAGGGGGGGGGATTGAATACTCACTAGACCATTTATTAGGAACATTTTCAAACTTGCATATATTCTACTTCCTAGTAGAATAGCTGGACTTGTTTGGACTGACTGGAAGGCTGTGTTAACTCGAACACTCTTAACAATCATGAAGAGCAGATTCTTAAAGCATTTCAGAACACTTGAAATGTTCAAAAGAATGAGTTACAACAGCAGAAGTTTAGAGTATGAAGGTTTTGTCAGCCAACCACTGGAATTTGAGGCTCCACCGTGTTCAGGTTCATCAACACTCCTCGGTTGAAGATGAAAGAATCTCCGACTCCAGGCGATGGGTCACTAGGTGATCGGTGTGAACATTACCCGAAGCTCTTGAGCTGTAGCTGCATAATTTGATGAATGTGCAGGTGCACAGATGTAACTAATAAAGTGGTTAGTGAGGATTTAATCACTGTATGTAATGCATCTATTTCTAATGATTCTAACAGGGTACCCATTTCACATAGAATAGCAAATAGTATTTTTTTTATTTTTTTTGACAAAAAACGTAGCCAAGAGCATTGTGTCTAATGCTGCGTCTCTTTCGCAGGTGTCAAAGGATGACCGCAGCGACATCGAGTCTAGTTCTGACGAGGAGGAAATGGCACCATCTGCTCACAAGCACCACACTAACGGGACCAATGGGTCTCATGGCACAAACGGTTTCCTGTCATCCCTGTGCCATGATGAACACTAAGCGTGGTTTCTGCCTGCTGCAGCCTGCTCGTTAGTCTGTACAGTACTCATGCGTGTCAAAGCAACAACGTCACCCATCCAGTACTGAAAGGCCGTAATGCAGAATAATGTGAATGCAGTTGCATTTCAGTACGATTCAGTCCAATGATTTTGTTCTTGTTGCTTGTACCCGTTTTTACTTCTCTGATATTCGGACCGTTTCTAGGCACATGGTCGAATGTCATATCAACGCTCCATCCTCCATCTGTAGCTCACTGTTAATTTGAACAAACGAACGCATCACTCGTATCACGCTAGCATGCTGCTGTGGTCATGTAGTTTGGTGTCCGTGGGCGCGGCCGTTTTCTTGAGGTAACATCTATGTATTTATTTATTTTTTTATATCTATATATAGGTTGCAAAATTGTGGTTGAGACTTGATTTTTTTATTTCTTCAAGTAATTTGCTGTCAGTGTTTTTGAGATGGCGCACTATTTAAAGTTCGGTCACTGTTTCAGGATTCAGCAAGGCAACAGCTTTTACGTGCACAAGACGTTTCGCTTGAAATCGTTTTTATCGCAGATGAGGTAACCGCTGAAATCTGAAATGCTCACCTGTAAAATGGATGGCGTGCGTCACACAACCGAGCGACGCCACTCGCTGTATTTGCACTAGTGAACTGTAAAAAATGGGAATTCTAAAAACTGTATTATGTGCACATGTGTTTGGATTGAACTTTTGCCATATTGTCCTTCACTTTAAATCACATATGGACCTGTACTTAAAACAGTGGACAGACTCTTTTCTTTCTTTTTCTTTTTCTTTTCGTGCGTGTTTGTGATTTTTACATTGTGTTTAAAAAATTGTAAAACAACTATCAATGCATTATTGGATTGATTTTAAGGAACCGGATGATATTGCCCTTTTGTCCTTGATTATAATGTGAAATCTGGGTCTGTGTTTACATGGACCATGTAATGTGTTATATACTGTAGGTAGTAGCCACAAGTGCATGACACAGTATTAATCTCAAATTCTGTGAATCAGGATATATTTAATCATTAGGCATAAAAATTTACCCTTTCAAATGTGATATATAGCGCCTGAAGGTTGACACCTTACACGTGGATGGGGTACACAATCATATGTACACGTATGCACGTCGCCAAACGCGTGAACACCATACAGTGATATTATGTTTCTGCTTCTTCAGCTTTTGAATGATATCTTCTCATTGTCCCATTGTCCTGTTCTTGGTATAATGTAACACTTATTTCTTTACTGAGCTAAGTGGATGACTCATTAAAATGCCTTTGAAATCAGGGTTAAAAAAAAAACTCTTTGCTTTTCTTCAGTGAGCAAGCTGTGGAGAAGAGAGGAAGCTAATTATCTCTTGCTAAGCTAATTGTAGCTGTGTGAGTGCTGAATTCTGGGATTTAAACTAAATGTCAGGGGTAAAAAAAAAAAAAAACTGTTTTTGCTTTTTGCCTTTAAGAGGGAGATAAATAAACATGTTGCCAGGCATTTAAAATAAACATGGCAGTCATTTTTTGTTGTTTTAGATCAGTATCAGATCAGCTACGCAGTGGCATCAAAAAGTTTCGAAACTCTGTTTACAATAAAGTTCTTAATTTTTCCTATGTTTACACACTATCACCTATAATGTAAATATAAATGTAAATGTAAAAAAAATAGTCCCCTTGCACAGCAATACAGCTCTCCCGGCGTTCCCGCCACTGCTGGAATGTATCCTGGAAATCTTCTTTTCGAAGCTTCTGCTATCAAAACGTGAACTTTAAAACGGATCTTCATCTTCAAGGAGCCAAATCTGCCGACTAGGGTGGGTGCCAAAGTGGGATCATAATGATCAGATTGGTAAGAAACTCACGTGTGAGGAGAGCTCGATGAGGATGCGCACATGGTCAGAACAGCAGATGTGGTCAGAATAGCAGACGTGGTAACACATGTGGTCATAATTTTTACCAGCAGTACAGCTCCAGATGTACACAGGACGATTTATTTTGGATCACTGACTTATAATTGTTGGTGCTTCCTGTAACTCTGCGTGCTGCCTTGTTCCGCCATCTGTTGGTGTGTTAAAATACTAGTCTCAAATTTTAATGATGATAACTACATATATAATATGTATGTGTATGGCCATCATCCCAGACGAAAGCCTCTTCTGAAGCAGTTTGCTGAACACAACCTGTCTAAGAACATGAATTACTGGAACCATATACCATAGTCTGATAAGACTAAGATAAACTTGTTTGGTTCAGATGGTTTCCAAAATGTGTGGTGACACAGGTGAACCAAGAAAATTGTGTCTTGCCTTCAGTCAGACTGCAGAGAACAGCAGTTTTCCAACATAATAACGAACCCAAACACATCGCCTAGATGACAACTGCCTTGCTGAGGAAGATGAAGGTGATTAAGTGGCCAAGTATGTCTCCAGACATGAACACTGTTGAGCACCTGTGGGGCATACTCAAGTGAAAGGTAGAAAAGCGCCATGCATCAGCAGCTCTGTGATGTCATTATGGAGGAGTAAGAGAGGATCCAACAACCTGTGCAGCTCAGGTGAATTCCATGTCCAGGAGGAGTAAGGCAGTGTGAGATAACAATGGTGCTCACACAAAATATTGTCACATTGGACACAGATTTAACATGTTCACTTAGGGTGAACTTACATTTGTTACCAGTTATTTAGACTTTAATGGCTGTATGTTGAGTTATTTTTAAAGGACAGTAAATCTACACTGCTGTACAAGCTGCACATTGACTACTCTAATTAATCACCATGTTTCATTTCTAGCCACACACACAGAATCTTACAAAAGTGAGTACACCCCTGACATTACAGCAACCATTTTAATATATTTTGTATTATATATACATATGCGTGTGTGTGTGTGTGTGTGTGTGTGTGTGTACCGTTACACCACCAATATATATATATATATATATGTGTGGGTGTGGGTGTGTGTGTGTGTATGTATGTATANTATATATATAGAGAGAGAGAGAGAGAGAGAGAGAGAGAGAGAGAGAGAGAGAGAGAGTTTGAAATTTGCACTGAACAATATGAGTGAGTTATTTCTGACTGATTACTTATTAGATCAGACTTTAAATGTACATTGTAAACTGATTTTCAGGATATTTCTCTCCTTTTTTAAAGAGCAAACATTTTGAGAACAGGAGTGACTGTTGCACCATTATCGTCTGTATGCTATATGTGACTGAATGAATGAAACCTCTCAGGTGGAGTAGTTGTGTATTGGGTAAGGCCTTCCAGGTGATTTCCTCACACGTGCTTTGAGGGAGGAAAAATGGTCAAAGTGCAAACTGAACAGCCAGCCAGTGTGAAGATGAAGGAGCCGCTGAGCACCTGTGCCGTGAGTGGTCTTAACTGTTTTTAATTACAAACACAACATAGAGGGAAAAAAACGATAATAGTCCATTTTAATTGTTTTGAATGTTATTATCTATCTAAACCTGTCTGTGTGTAAAGTCATGTCACATGTTACAGTACAACCTGCTCTACCAAGACCTCAAGACATTCTCAAAAAATGGAGAATATTTCTGCAAAGAACTTGTAACTGTATTCCAGCAAAGGTAATAGTCTATTTAGGTACTTTGACTCCCCTGGGTGATTTCTTTATTTTCTTATATTTGCAATAAAAGCTTGATCTTTTGAAGAATTTGGTCATAAGTACAAAGTGATATGAACATTTCTCCCTCAAGAGACAGTCCTTCACCCTGTAGTCGTGGATTGAATTTTAATTACGGCTGTGGTTATTCTTTTACCTGTTGCCTGAGTTGGTGTCCTTGAAGGAAAGCGTTTATATCTTAAAACCTTTAGTGTTCATCCTGCAGTGTTAAATAATTACAATAACAATAATAATAATGGAGGTGATCTCTAGTTAGTGTTGTACATTTATTTAATAACCTGCATCAATTGAAGTGACATGTTGCTGTATCAGGTTGCTTGCAGACATGCAGAACAGAGGTACGTATCAGTATCACCTTGCTCTGTATGCTTTCAGGGGTCACTCACTAACTGTGTAGTTCTAATAAATATTTGCTCAATGCTGCACGTTAAGCACGGACAGATAAGTGTGCTTTTATAAATACAGATCCGAGCTCGAGATCAGCTATGCTAAAAGGCTGCAGAAACTTGCTGGAAAGCTCATCAGTGCCTCCAAAACAATGACTAGCAAGTGAGTGTGCGCTTATTCATCACAATCTTACTCAAGAGAATCTAATACTTGGAGGATTTCAGGATTTTGGATTTTGAATTAAAAAAAAATGTGCTCTCTTTTAAGCTCAACTTACAATGCTTGGTCTCTTGTATCGAATGAGATGTTCTCAACAGCAGATGCACACAGGTGAGATGTAACAGAAGTAAATGTAATAAAATGGTTCTGGGTTTATACACATCTCATGCTAGATGATGTTTTCTTTCCAGAACACTAGGGCAAAGTCTTCAACAGGATGCTGTTGTGGAAATTCGTCAAGTGCTGGAGGAACACACCAAGAGGAAGAGACCAGTGTGTGACGTCCCCCCCCCACCACACACACACACACACACACACACACACACACACATACTACCTTTACAGAAAACTTTCAAAACATTTTTATATGTGAGACTATTATCTTATTACATGTGAAAAATATGACCACTTGTCCTACATGTGGGGAAAAACTGCATAGGAAACACCTAGACATTATATGGACAAAATACTTGTGGACGTCTGACCATAACATTCATTTATTTCCCACCTCTAGAACTAAAACTTTAGTCCAGAGACATTCTATATAATTGTGTGTCTCCAAGTTTGTGTAACAGTTTAGGAAAAAGCACATGTCTGGAGGGGACATGGAATTGTTTCATCCAATGTAGTGTATGGGAAATTGTGGACAATTTCCACTTGAGGCTCATGCGACTTTTCTATAAGGGCACCTCTGTTTATCAAACATTATACATATTTAGATAAATGTTGCCACCTGAGTTAGCATTGCATTGTGTCAGAAATGTCTGTTATTTATTTGTGTGCAGCTGGAAAATGGCATTGAAAAATCAAGAAAACTTGTGTTGACCAACTGGAATGAACAGCTCAAGGTAAGATAATGTATAAAGATATCTTCAGTTGTTTTATAATATAAAAAAAAGAACCGAACAGCTTCTCTGATACCTACAATTGGGCACGGCACTGGACGTAAGGCAACGCTTGAAATGAAAGCAGCCTTACGTACACTCTAATAAGTGCAATGTAATAATGTTATATATAAACCTTGCCTTGTTTGGCAGGAAAGCTGTTACTGCATATAGAACGCTTTTTCCTCTTCAATACTACAATTTTATGAAGCCTTCGATTAGTTTACATGTTTTACTTGACAGCCAGATGCTAGTAGGTGTTCAGCAGAATATATGGTTTTTCCTGCAGGCAAAGAAAAAGTTAAACAGTTTAACCAGAGAGCATGAAGCACTTTTCAGCTTTGTGGAAAAGAACAAACACATCTGCACAGAGAAAGAGAAACAGAAGGTATTTTTTTGTATTGGTTGTAGTTCTGGAATTCTTACAATGCCATTTCAAGTATTGGGACACCTAAACTTTCCAGCCATATGTAGCTCTTCTGCAAACTGTTACCACCATGATTCAGACATACACTTGTATTGGATGTCTTTGGATGTAGTAGCATTTATATTTTGCGGTCACTTGAAATAGGAGACACAAACCTGTTCCATCATGAAAATGCCCCTGTGACTATAGTCCCCATTTGCTGTTACAAAATTCATCACTCTTCTGGGAAGATGCCTCACTAGATTTTGCCGTGTGGTTGTGGGTGTGATTTGTACTCATTCACCCACAATGGTGTTTGTAAAGTCAGGTACTGACGTGCGGTGAGGAATGCGTGGGGTGCCATCAGCATTCCAATTCATCCCAAAGGTGTTGAGTTTAGAGATCTTCCACTTATCTTATATAAACTATATCTAATGGAGTTGGCTTTCTTTAAGTCTCATAGTCCAAGTGAAGAGAAACTTGAATGCTACCACATCCAAAGGCATCATGTACAATTGTTTGTCTCCATCTTTGCAGTAACAGTTTGAGGAAGAACCACAAATGGCTGGAAAAGTCTGGTGTCCCAATACTTTTGTAGATATTGTGTACCTGTAATCATCACCATGGAATTCAGTCTTGGGTCTACAATGTTCTTAGAACCTTAGAAACCTATATTTATTTTATGTCCCTATATTTTATGTCCCTATATATTTTTTCAATTTCCTTAATATACATTTCAAATGTTTGTAAATATTAGAAAAGAAATGTCAGTGGTTTAACCAGATTATTAAGCAGAGAGTATGTTACATATATTTGGTTGTGTCCAGATGCTTAACAGATTGAGTAAATCAGCAGAGCTTCAAGTAAAAGTTGATGAGAACTACTTCAATATGAATATGGACAGCTGCAGGATTAGACTGAAGTGGGAGAACACACTTAAAAGCTGCTATCAGGTCTTTGCTTATTCATCAGTTATTTCGAGAGAACTGTTCAATGGCCGGTGCAGATTATTTGACTGACATAAAATCATTAATTGCAGATTGTTCAAGAAATTGAGAAGCAAAGGATAGAAACTCTGAGCAACACTGTGAATAAGTACAACCTCCACCTGTGCAGCTACAACCAAACGCTTCTCCACGTGAGTCAGTGTAAATGCTCTAATACAAACCCTATTTCTGATTAATAATGACAGTGTAATATTTCACCATTAGTAAAATGAGGAGTACAAATGTAATCCTAAAGATTTATCCAAGGACTCTTCCCTATTTACAGTATGCTCATAGTATATCGTTTTTAACACTTTGTATGAGTTTAACTTTAGAGTGCACGGTTGTAGAAGTGTAATGAGTTATAATCTCACTTTCCAGTGTCACACGAAAGAGGAACGGTTTCCTTTTGAATCTGGTTTCTCTCCTGGTTTCATCCTTGTCACTGTCACCTCTGGCTTGTTCATTAATGATCGAAACCTAAATCCATTTTCTGCAAAATAACTACGCAAATAAATCTAATTAAATTAAACGCCACTGAATTTGGTATATCGTTTTTAACACTTTGTATGAGTTTAACTTTAGAGTGCACGGTTGTAGAAGTGTAATGAGTTATAATCTCACTTTCCAGTGTCACACGAAAGAGGAACGGTTTCCTTTTGAATCTGGTTTCTCTCCTGGTTTCATCCTTGTCACTGTCACCTCTGGCTTGTTCATTAATGATCGAAACCTAAATCCATTTTCTGCAAAATAACTACGCAAATAAATCTAATTAAATTAAACGCCCTTGAATTTGAAGTGTAATGTTTTACTAATATTTAAATATTATTCGTTTTGCAAAATGATTAGAAACACAGATCTCATATCATCAAATATAAATTATTTCTTGTATACCAAGTGAATGTAATAAATAGAAGTTGTGGTGATCTCTAGAGTCAGGAGCAGATCGAGGAGGCTGTCGGGAGAGTGAACGTGGAGGAAGACATTCAAACTCTAGTGGAAAACACCTGCTCTGCGGCAGACGATAACAAGGCCGAATTCCTCATCGTTGATTACTTTGTGAGAAATGTCACTCCTAATATGCATATCCATACTTCATGTACGGAATTTTGTAGTAAATCATTGCAGGTTGAAATAACTGTTATGGAACTGTGAGTGTAGTCTATTATTCAGTGATAAATTGCGGACTGTGTGTATTGGCATTGCAGGAGGAAGATGAAAAGACAGTAATGGAAAAAGAAAGACGGAGAGAAGCATTGAAGGTGAAACTCCAGCGATTACAGGAATGCATTCTCAAAACCAGGAAAGACATAGAAGGTACTTGAAGAAAAAAAAAAATTCACTCGAAAATAAAGATTAAATGGGAAACATATTAACATAAGCATTGTTTCAAATGTTCTCAAATATTAGATATTAAAGTTGTACTATCTGTTTGGTCAATGTATTTCACTGATATATCTCAGGGCTGGAGAAAATGGCAGGTCTAGACACTAAAGATATCTCACAGACGAGTATAAAAAACATGGAGGATAAAGAGCAGCTGCTTGATGAGGTATTATGGGAATAATGCTCTGTGTGTGATGTCCATGTTAAACAACATAGCTTGTGGCAGTCAGCGTTGTGTTTCTGATTGTAGTCCAATCTAAAACTGGACCTTTTGGAGGCCACATACTGTAAACTGAACCAATCGATGATGGACTTAGAGGGGAAACTGAAACCTTTCCATCGTTTCAACGACAGCGTCACAAAATTCAAAGAGAAGGTAATATGATGATTTGATGTCTTACATATGTGTTTCATCTAAAGCATTAGTATTTAATATGTATTTAAGGCTATCTTTCATTCATTTTTTTCAAACAGGAAGTTGAGCACAGCATAGCGAAACTGCCACGTTCGGTTCACATCAAAAAGGCGTCATTCAGAGCATGTCAATCTTTGAGGACTTCACTGGTCCTTAAGGCTGCAGCAAAAAATGGCATCGACTGTCAGGACTGTGGTTCCTCTATAGATGCCAGTGGTGGATCAGCAATGCACACGCACAAGCGCAAGTTTGAGTTCAACAGAGCATCATCAAGGTCTCAGGAGGAAGCCAGGAAATGTAAGGATCTCCTGCTGCTTTATGACAGCTTCTGTTGTTCAAATGACCTATTTTCCTACGTATTTGGATCATATACGCTTTTGTTTTACCAAAAGTAGATGCATTATTTCCTCTTGCTGTTATTAAAAAATATTTCCTTTATGCCATTACATCACTACATTTTTTGTTCCATATTGCCAATAAATGTTATAAACTAATATTATTTTAAATGTCAGAGATTTTGAATATGGAATGTTTACATGGTGATCCCTTCCTCCAGGTGCTGAGGTCTGCAGTGTAGGTAAATGTAAGGCTTTATATGACTTCTCCTCAGAAAAAAAGGACGAGTTAAACATGAAAGAAGGTAAACCTACAGCTACTAAAGACATCTGCTTCATTGAGTGTATAAGATTCCTGGGCAAAAATAAATGGACCAAGTTCTAAATAAGCTTATTGCAGAGAGCATTTAGTTTTTACCATTTTTATAAAAAATAAAAAAAATGTATATAAAAGATTCGAAATTAAAACTTTTACCGCAACACACATTTATTTACGCCGTCCTTTCTTTACTCAGATACAAAAAAATATATATTTTTAATCAGTAAACATCTGTAAACAACTGGTGCGCCAAGTCTCAAATCAAGCACCAAAATCCGCCATGGTGCACACATCCGGCAAATAAAACCGTCCGTGTGGAAACATTAGATTACATATTTGGTGATCTGTTACTTCAGGCAGCTCATCAAAGCCTTGATAAAAAGGATTACAGCCAGAGATCTAGTGTTTATCTAGTTCTTTCTTATTTCCTGACCAATGATTCGTTGTTGCAGCCGTTCAAACTTAATCTTTTCATTTGGGGATTAGCCAAAACATTTTTTTACTCAGGAGTGCATATACCAGTATGTTATATATATTAATAATAATTAGTAATAATACTTATTCAATTCAATTCAATTACTATTAAATCAGTAGTAATACAAATTTTTTCCCAATTTTAAATTTCAGGAGATCTTCTCAACATCCTACGGAAAGACAACAGCGGGTGGTGGTATGGAGAGCTGAACGGGAAGAGGGGCCACTTTCCTTATAATTACATCGAAGAGCTGCCTGTTTTGAAAATGGCAAAGTCTTCTGATGCATAAATCAAATAAAAAGAGGGTTTCATTAATAATCAGGGTATTTGATGGTATAATAATGCAATGAGTAATGTTTCAAGTGTATGGTTTATTCGTCTTTGTGGTTCATGTTCCTTTGATATAGTGCTGTATGATACAATGCACATTCAGGTCGAGAGCTTTGGTACATCAAACATAACACAATGTAAAAATAAGACCTCGTTGCCTGCAGTGTGGATTTTTAGTGCCAGGATGCCGAATGCTTCCAAAATTGCTGGTTCCTGGAATTATCACATGCGAGAGTCGCTCGGTTTTTTTCACCGAAAGGTGTAAAAAATAATCAGTGCACAGCAGTTCTGTAGGTGGAAACACCTTGCTGATGAGGGTGGAATGAGCAGACTGGTACAAGCTAAAAGGAAGTATACAGTAACTCAGATACTCCAGCAGCCTGTCTATTCAGATTTTCCCCTGTTCTAATGTTTAATGTAAATGTTCACTGAAGTCATTGACTTGTATCTGTGATTTTATTTACTGCACCACTTCCAATCTGGCTGATTGGATAATTACATGAATGTGGAGGTGTGTGTCTGAGGTCTGGGAACCCTGTTGGATGTAATCGTGGCTGAATGTTTAAAAAGTCCAAATGTTTTTTGTTTTGTTTTTTCTGTTTTTTTTTTTTTTTTTTTTTTTTTTTTTTTTTTTTTTTTTTTAGAAAACATGAATATAATTTTAGAACCTCAAAGCTCATTATACTGGTTACTGACTTTCTGACTGCTGTCCAAAATAAATAAAATAACTACTACTATTAATAATAACTACATCATATTATTCACTAATACAATAAATTCCTTTTTAGGTACAGGTTTCATTAGTTGCACAAAATGTGGACAATTTACAGATTTTTTTAAGTTCCCACTTACACGTATGAGACGTTTTTCTGATATTATATACTTTAGGAATAACTGAATATTTAATTTAATCCCACACGGTGGGATTGTTAACAATGACATTATATCTAGTGCATTTTTAATCAGTTATGTATTGTTTATTTTCTGTGCGCTGTATGCTTACAAAAATGAATGACAAAAACATCAGAACTGTTTTGCTCTGCGTAATTGTCTCACCAATTCAACCACCCCCCCCCCCCCCCCACCCCCCCCAAAAAAAAAAACCACACACACACACACACACATAATAAATAAAATAAAGACCATTATGACCATGATTTTTTTACATTTTATTAGGTAAAACAACTTATATACACGTAGAACAATAAAAATATTGAGATACAATACAAATAAAAGAAGCACGTACTGGCTACCACAGAGTCTTCCATAAAAGTTGAACTGCATTTAAACATCTTAACAGTTAAAAATTTCGAGGACTGAGTTTTTTTTAAATAATATCCGTATATAGTCAGGCAGTCTTTGTACTAGTGTATAGTGCCACAAACTCTTTCCTGACATTAGCCAGAAAGGCAGAGAGGTTGTTGGTCTCCTGCAGTCGACGTTCCAGATGATCCATCTGCACCAGGGGAGGATCACATGAGACAACTGAAAGGAGACAAAAAACTAATAAAAATCGATGTAATTCCAAATGACAGTTTATACAATGAACTTAATCAATGGGCAGATTGTGGTCCATCATATCCTTTAAATTACATTTCTTCAGGAAGCCTCCAAATGGTTCACCTTTTCTTGGCTCCTAAAAGACCAGTTTCCACATGTGGATTAGTATTAGGGCTGAAACGATTCCTCCAGTAACATGAGTAATTAGAATACAAAAAATAATTAGGGCAAAAATCATTGATGCTTCGTTTAGTCCGGTGAACTACACACGGTGCATTGTTTCCCCACGGACCATTATTACCAACGCACCACCCGCTAAACTCTAGAGCGCTCTGGACAGGTAACAAAAAAAAAAAAAGACACTGCAGAATGAAATAATGGAGGAACAGGGTCAAAACAGCGAAGGGCAAGGAGAAGATTCATATGTAAACTAGTTTCTGCCACATTAAATATAAACGTTTGCCTAAATCCAAGTTTTTTTTCTCATAACAATTCCGACTTTATTTCTGGCAATTCCGATTACATACATTACATACAACAGCTTCAAACTTCAGGCCGACAACATGGTTACCGGTGGATGCACCAATAATAGTGTTTACAAGAAATAAAGTTGCATTTGAAAGAAATACAGTCAAAATTGAGAAAAAAAAAAGTCAGAATTATAAGAAATAAAGTTGGAATTAGGCAAACTTTTTTTTTTTAAGTGCCAGAAACGGGATTACATAGCATCTACTTATATTTTTTTTAAGAGTAATCTGAAATAGATTTTTATATTGATGATTTTTTTTATATACAGTAAAACCCCGTTGTACGAGCATAATTCGTTCTTGAAAATTGCTCGTGTGCCAATTTGCTCGTATGTCCGAACTGATTTTCCCCATAAGAATGAATCTAAAAGTGATTGAATCTGTTCCGAGATCTCATTCCATTGCTTATTTCTGCACTTAAAAAGTATTTGAAGCCTATTTTACAAACAAATACACCGCAAATGACCGTAATGTAAACATAATTGAACACTTACTCATGTGGTAGTGGTTGATTGAAGTGTGAGACGTGCCCCATGCTCATAACCTTCTCGGTTTCCATGGTAATTCTATTTACTTTCATTTTCACAGCACCATCACTGATTTTATTGGGAGAAATTTTTCAAGATTTCTAGTGAAATAAAAATATAAAACTAAAAAAAAAAAGGTTTTTGCTGCACTGAACAACAATGCAGTAATACGTCATCAACTAACTGACAGTGTGGGTTTGCTCGTGCCTTCGACATTTGCTTGTGAAACAGGGTTAAATTTTGCGAGTAAGGTCGCTCGTTTGCTCGTACAACAAGGTTTTACTGTATTTGTATTTTGATGCAATATTGCAATTAAATGCACTAAATAGGTTTAGTTTTTACAGATATTTCTGTGCACAATTTCAGCAATAAAATGTAAATTTTTCTAATAAGGTAAATTACTTTTAAAGAACAAAAACCCATCTTATTTTCTCTTGTATATTTTGTATTGCTCTGTAATAAAGAAAAGCACTTCTTATCCGATTACTTGATTAATCAATGGAATAATTGGTAGAATATTAGATTACTAAAATATTCAATAGCTGCAGCCCCACTTCACACACTACCAAGGCTACTGATATAAAGCTTTACAAGTAACTAAATGAAGCAGGTGGAATCTTTTAGACAATATTAGCTGAAAGTATCCACTAGGGGTGTAAGAGAACACAGAAATTTGTCGGTACAGGGCTTTCAGTTAGTTTACTGAATGCAATCCTCTTTACGTGCGGAACATAGTTACAATCTGAGATTCCCTCAGGAACGTATTAAGTGGTGGACTGCAATTTTGTTTAGTCACTGCCTCGCATTTTGAGCACATTTTTTAAATTGTTAATAAACTTGAAAACATACAAAAAGGCCAGTGGTATAAAAGAAATAAACTAGAGTTAGCGCAGTGTCACTGTAGATACTCACTCCGTACCGACAATCAGATTTGTTTTGCGCATGCATGAAAACGCTAGCGTTAGCTATGGATTCTTTAGCGCTTTATGTCTAGCTTCAAGAATTTCTCTTAAAAGGAGAACATTCGGGGAATTCTGCATATCCAGGAAGTGAATGATTGACCTATGAAAGGCATTTTACAAGATGTTTGGTAAAGTATACAAAAATAAGTAGAACAGTTAAAAAGATCATATCTTTAGTTAAATTAAAAAAACTTTGTAAAAAACACACATCTGTATTGGAGTCTAACAAATCTAAACTATTTAATTACATTTTTTTTATTTATTGAATTTTATTAAATCAATGTAATTTGTGCCAATTTGATTAAATACTCAATGTAATCAATATAATAAGTATTGAGTTTATTTGATTAATTACATTTTATTTTTATAAATATTTTAATATAGTTCAAATTATTATTTAACCAAGCAGGTATTTTATTTACAGTTGTTTTAAAATGTAAACTGTTGATCATAAATAATAATAATAATAATAATAATAAACTAAGTTGTTAAAAAAAAAACGACGATATATTTTGCATTTCTTCTCGTAACCGTACCCAACATTAACCGAATTGTGACGTAAAAACCGAGGTACGTACCGAATCGTAACATTTTGTAATGTCCACTGATTCACACTTAAATAGCAGACCATCTGGGTATCTTTTAGCTATTTATTCATAATGCTATGATTTAGGCTCCATTTATTCTGATCTCAGGCACTATTTAGGACGGACATTAGACCAGCTGGGATGCAGCATATGCTTTTGTGATTTCTAGTAATGTAACTGCAGTGACTTACTTTGGTAAACTCCATCCTCGTTTATCCTTAGTAGAAAAGTGTAGGCACTTTGGGGACTCTTGTGGTTGATGTTTCTGAAGATGAACTGCAACTTCTCACCTTCACACACGCATGCAAAAAAATGCAATTTTAGCATCTTTACACAGTCAGTAATTATGAGTGTCATCCAGGTGAAACTAATATTCATATCCATTAGGAGGAAATTTAGAAACTGAAAGAAAGAAAGAAAAAAAAAAACCCACCCTGAATTTTTCTGATCTCGAGGCTTAGATGTTCCTGGAAGATCTCTTTAATTCTGTTCAGGTTCTTGAGCCGGTCCTTGTTGGCCTTGTTTTGGGAGTGAATCACTTCATTTGAAATGGAAAACAAACGCATAAAACATGAATTGAGTAACTGATTAACGCTGACCAAAAACTGTAACATACAGATATGTATGTTGATATTTGTGTTTAATACATTCTCTGTTCTTGGCCTGCTCTTGCTTCAGCTTTTCAATCTTCTCTATTAGGAGTTCTTTATGGCTTTCTTTGTCCTCGATCGACCCGACGATTTCTGGCCGCTCTCCGTTTCGCTCCATCATGATGGACTTCTGACGTTTTAGCTCTTAAAACGGAAAATGACGGTTCCTCAGTTTCATTAATTTCTCTTAAAACAGATTCCATATTAAAACAGAAACACTGAGAAGAGAACGTACCTTCTGTATAAGCGTGTATGGTCTCAAACATGGTCTCATCTTCCCGGCATTTTTTTGCACAGGTATCTGTAGAATAAGATTCATGTGATTAACTGTCACTATAACCTCAGGGTTTGTACAGTTCCAGTGTTGCAGTGTGGCTGAAAGTCCAGGTGTCTCATTATGGATGCTTCAGCTAGCTTGCATTATTACATTGAAAAGAAGGTTCGAGCACATTATCCAGACTTATTAAAGCTACAATTACTGCTTATTACATCCTGCTCGAAAAGTTTCAGACAGGGGTGTCCAATCTTTCCCACAAAGGGCCAGTGTAGGTGAAGGTTTTCATTTCTACTAAGCCACACCAGAATCCACCTTCCACTCTAGATCTTGAAAACCGGCACCCATACCGGCCCTTCGGGGAAACGATAAGACACCCCTGGTTTAGAGCTTTTAATGGTTTTGAGGTGTCACACAAACCTGATGGCACTTCAGCTAATGGAAGATGATTTTCTCATATCACCTCTAAACCTGGGAATAATGTCCGAGAGACCGGTTGTATGGGAAGTGGTAGTTCAATGGTTAAAAAACGTTTCACAAGGTCGCAAGTTAAAAATCCAACACCATCATACAGCTGCTGGTCCCCTGAGCAAGACCCTAAATCAGTTAGGAGAGATCAATGTAGGTCGCTCTGGATAAGCGCGTCTTCCAAATGCCATAAATGTAAGTTTATTTCGCCTATTCATGTTTTTCATATAGTCTTCCTGCATCTTGTAACCTACCTACAGGAGATAACAATGATGTGTACTAAGTAATTCGTCTAGAAGTTCACATTTATATATTAAAATTCTTCTTCTTTCCTCTGCTCCCATTAGGGGACGCCACAGCGGATCATCCCTCACCATAATACTCTGTCCTCTACATCCGCCTCTTTTAAACCAAACATCTATAAATATAATGATTCAATTGTGTGTGCATGAATGCAGTACATCTTACTCTGAAACCATCCTGCATCTTCACCATCTTTTTACTGATGCTAACAACGTATCCTATTTAACTGAATACATCATTTAATGCGAGTTTATTTTTTAGTTCTCTGTATGCAAATACATTCTGTAGAACGGAATTGGAAAATATACTAAAAGTTAGGATTTTCTGTTCCCTTGTTTATCTCGAAAACAGAAGGAACAGTGTCTGATCACTGAAGCCTCTTAGATGCCTCGGTAGGAATTAGTCTGCACAGGTAAGAACACCATTGTGTTTTGTATGGTTTAGAGATAATTGCACTGACTAAAAGACAGGACGTGGAGCTGAAGGCGGCAGAGCTGAAGATGATGCGATTTAAATTGGGAATGACGAGGATGAAGGATTTAAAGTGAGTTTATTAAAAGGACTGCACAGGTAGGACATTTTTGAGACAAGGTGACAGAGGCAAAGGAGGGACATGGGGTAAATCGGTAGAAGAATTTTGAGGATGGAGCGCCAAGGAGGAGGTTTATAGATGTGGTGAAGGAAGAGACGATGAAGAAGACGGAGTGATATGGAAATAGATGATCAGCTGTGGCAACCCTTAAGGGGTCAGCCAAACGAAGAAAAACATTATGTATATTGTATTTGAAGAAGTCATTGTACATTTTTAGTTGTAAAAAAAAAAAAAAAAATACAATAGTTGTTTATCATGATCTCTTTATTTATTTTTTTTATTTGATCTAATTAGATTTTTTTTTAAAGCCACCAAGCCATGTATGTGTTTTAGTAAAGCCAACAAAAGCCCCCGTTGGAGCTTTAAAGTTTATTAGTCTCCAAAAAAAAACTCCTGAAAACTAAGATCACTGTCTATCATCCCACAACACCCTCCAAACATCCAACAGCCATTTACTTGATAAACTAAGATCTACTGACTGTGAAAGTCCAAGCATTCAGTGTCCTGTGGATGAAGACAGGATCTGTCCTGTTCTATGGAGAGACCACTCTCGTCACATGATCATAGAAATGATAGGGAAAGAATGAAATGTGATCAGACTGTATTGATTTGTAGTGAAGAGGAATCAGAGCACACATGCCCCTGCAGCATGACAGACTACACCATCACCAGGTGTTTGTAGGTATGTGTACATGTTTATGTGTGAATGTTAAGAGTTTTCTCACCCAGGACAGACTTCATGTACTGTTTATGCGCTTGGCAGAACTCCCCTGTAGCCTCGTTCAGCACTTCACCCATCGCCTGGGAGAGCAGTTTAATCCTGATCTCCTCCAGCTTGCTGCTGAACTTCTCCCCGACGTCAAGATCTTTGATCGAAGCCATTTCCACCCTGAGCGGAGAGAAATACAACGGCTGTATCAGCAAGATTTCTTCAGCTCTCATAAGTCGACTTTTCCCTCAGACTCAAATTCAGTCAAGCCCCGCCCCACTGTGCTGGGATTGGTTTGTTGTTCATACAAGCGAACAACACGACGAATGTTTAGTCTCAGCGTGAATCCTTAGCCAATCAGAACGCGCAGGTGACACTAGCAGCCAATCAGAGCGAAGAGTGGGACTTGCCTGCAAAAATAAACTCCTAACGGCAAAGCTAGAACGCTAAATTAGCTAGAGCTCCCAGATTACACATTATAGCTCGAATAGTTTTAACTAATGACAGTACAGCTTATATAACTACACACACGGTAGATACAGTTTTAAATCCAGCACAAAGATGTGAAAAATGTCAAATTTCCTGCCTGTATAAAGGCGAGTCGATACGACCGCTTCCGAGTTCAAAAAGACGCGCCCGGAATTCAACCAGGAAGTGACGTCATGTTCCGTACTAGGAAGACACGATTGGAAAACGTAAAATAAAATTTATTTATTTTGTGTTCTAATAATAAATGTTATATTAATATTTATTTTATTGTGAAATATTTTGTTAAAAATATATAACATAAAAAGAATTTAAATTACACATGATACATGATATTTGATATTTAGCCATTTTGTCTATAACACATCTAATGTTTTACAAAATCTAATAAAATAACCTTCAGAAATTGTCATTACTGTGAAAGCTTTATTTTTCTACAATACACTGATGCTGGTACTGAGCTGTATACAGCAGAAATAACGAACCGACACACTGCTGCCACCTACAGGAGATACTTTGCCATGACAGGATATAAAAAACTAGTTTATTGACGGGAGCTGGTTGTATGTTGTGTACTAATTATATCGATAGGTTACTTAACGTAACCCCGGTTCTTTGATAACAGAGTGAGGTGTTTCACTATGGGAATCGCTTTGGGCGTGACCAACTACGGAAGCTCTAATGACACCACGTCTGTCTTGACAGACAGGTCGACCTGAGATCAGGCTCCGCCCCACCTTTATCCCTCAGGTCGACCCCTTCTAACATCATTGCAGCGAGATTTCTTCCCGTCCCCGTGCAAGGAGGGAAGTGCTGGTGAAACACCTCACTCTGTTATCAAAGAACCGGGGTTACGTTAAGTAACCTATCGTTCTTTTTCTAACTTCGCTCGGTGTTTCACTATGGGAGATATAGACTACTCCCGGATTGCACAGGCCAATCACCTAGGTTCAGAACGCCTGGCACTCAGCACTGCATGTGCCAAGGATGACTCAGACACATCCAATCTATAAAACCGCACAAAGGTGTGCGGCGTGGCCCAGCCAGCAGCCGCACAAATATCCTGAACAGAGACACCCTTAAGCAGGGCCCATGATGTCGCCATCCCTCTAGTAGAGTGGGCCCTCAGACCCGTGGGAGCCTGAGAACCACCGCATTCATACGCTATAGATATAGCCTCCACAATCCAGCGGGACAGCCGCTGACTCGACAACGGCTTCCCTTTGTGAGGGGTAGCCCAAGAAACAAACAGCTGGTCCGATTTTCGGAAACCCGCTGTTCTCTTGACATACGTATGGAGGGCCCGCACCGGGCACAAGGAACTCAAACCACCCTCCTCCTGAGGTGGGTGAAAAGCCGAAAGTTCCGAAACGGGACATCTATAAGAAGAATCCACCACCTTAGGCACGAACGCCGGGTTTGGGCGGAAGGAAACCTTCGTGAGCCCAGGGGCGAACTGTAGACAGGACGGACTGACAGATAGGGCTTGCAGCTCGCTCACACGCTTCGTCGTCACTAGAGCCACAAGCAGCGCCGTCTTAAGAGAAAGAAATTTCAGCCCTACGCCATCCACCGGCTCGAAGGGGTGATGAGAAAGGGCATCCAAAACCAAGGACAGGTCCCACTGTGGCACTAACTGCCGAGACACCGGCCTAATACGGCGTGCACCTTTCATAAAACGGCTAATCAAAGGGTGCCGACCCGCAGGTTCGTTATTAAACCCGACGTGGCATGCGGAAATGGCCGCCAGATACACTTTTAAAGTAGAAAAAGCTCTCCCTTTATCCAGCAAATCCTGGAGAAAACACAAAATGTCTCTCACAGAACACTGGAAAGAGATAATGTGACCGTGGCCACACCACTCCTCAAAAACCCGCCATTTATTGTCATAAAGCGTGCGGGTAGACGCGGCCCTAGCACTCTGGATAGTGTGTATAACCGACCGGGGCAAACCCGTTACACTCAAGTTCCACCTCTCACGGGCCAGGCCCAGAGAGCAATTCTGTCCGGGTGCGGATGATAAATCTCCCCGCCCGCCTGGGACAGAAGGTCCCTCCGTGGAGGGAGTGGCCAAGGCTGATCCGACAGCAGCTGAACAATTTCTGCGATCCAGTGCCTGGAAGCCCAACGTGGAGCTACCAGAATCAGTGACAAGCTGAGTTCTCTGACCCTGGCCAGGGTGGGGGAAATCAAGCTTAGTGGAGGGAACGCATAGAGAAGGACGTTTGGCCACGGGTGGGCTAACGCATCCACACCCAACGGTGCATCTTCGTCCCTCAGAGAAAAGAACAGAGGACACTGAGCGTTTTCTCGCGAGGCGAAGAGATCTACGGCGGCCCGGCCGTATCTCTGCCATATCTGCTCCACCACTTGAGTGTGCAGTTTCCATTCTCCGTACAGAGGGTTTCCCCTGGACAATAGATCTGCACCCCTGTTCCATACGCCCGGAACATGAGTTGCCCTGATGGACAAAAACCTTGTGTCGCACCACATTATCAGTTTCCTCGCCAACTGATGCAGCTGGAGGGAGCGCACACCTCCCTGCCGGTTGATGTACGCGACCACCGTGGAATTGTCTGTTTTCACCAAAACATGTCGGTTCCTTATAAAAGGCAGAAAGTGCTTTAGTGCCAGAAATACTGCCAACAACTCCAAGTAGTTTATATGTCTCGGGATCAGCTGTGGTGGCCACACGCCGTTCACAGCTCTGCCCATAAGGGTCGCACCCCAGCCTTTCAAAGACGCGTCCGTCGTCATAGTAACTCGCGACGACACCGCCCCCAAGGGAATCCCCGACCGAAGAGTCGCGGGGCATCCCCATTGGCGGAGCGCTAAGACGCACGAATGGGTTATCTTTACCGGCCGATCGAGATGACGTCGGGGACATAAGCGCAACCGCGCGACCCATCTCTGAAAATCTCTCATCATGAGAAGTCCCAGACGCACCACCGAAATCACCGAGGCCATTAAACCCAGCATTCGTAGGCCGCGGGCCAAGCTAGTCCTAGCTTCGCCGCGGCTCGTTTGCATACCTCATGCAGGTTACCTTCGGCCTGTGAGGTTGCATCGCCCGCGCTCTGGGGTCTCGACTGTTGGGCCGGGAAGGGACCACTGTCGTCCTCATCCTCGTCCTCCATATCCAAGTCGAGGAGGTCTGAGTTCGCGTCTGCGTCCTCGTCGCACGGTCGCTCCTCATCCTCCGCGAGGAGGTTATCAAACAGAGGCGGCATGACCGGCGATTCGGCCTCCATCATGTCCGCCCAGCTCGTGGAAGCTCGCGGCTGATGTTCGACGACCGTAGACCTCGCGGCGGCGCCGGACAGACACGGGTCCTGTTGGTTAGCCACCGCTACTCTCAGCCGTCTCTCCAGATGTTTCACCGGCAGCGACGCGCAGTGAGCGCATGCTTGAGGGTCCGCGAGCGACGTTTGAGCGTGCTTCGGGCCCATGCATGTGATGCACATCGGGTGAGGGTCCCTGCCCGAGATGGTCGCTCCACATGATGATGGACACGGGCGGGATACAACCTCCATGATCTTCGACTCATTCCCTTTGGTGGGGGGGCTGATCGTAGACATGGCTGAGTACGTCTTCGACTCACTCCCTTTGGTGGGGGGGATGATCGTAGACATGGCTGAGTACGGTAAATCTTAGACTCGTCACAACACGTTAGTCCGCTGATGTTCGCAGGGTAGTTAGCCCTCCGAAAAGCTTCGCCTTGACGCGCTAAGCCCGTAATAGCTTGACGCTACTACGTCCCTACCGTGTAACTTAATACCCAGCAGGTGGAATAGGAATAGCTCGCCTCGACGCGGACGCTATTCAGTGATGTCGCTCAGCACAATCCCGTATGACTGACCTCGCGTTCGGTGGCGGAATCCAATGTCGGGCCGCACGATGAACAGTTAAGCGAAAACCAGCCGAGAACAGGAAGTGCTGAGAGAGCTAGTGTAGTCCCTCACGGGAAGAAAGCGCGAATGATGTTAGAAGGGGTCGACCTGAGGGATAAAGGTGGGGCAGAGCCTGATCTCAGGTCGACCTGTCTGTCAAGACAGACGTGGTGTCATTAGAGCTTCCGTAGTTGGTCACGCCCAAAGCGATTCCCATAGTGAAACACCGAGCGAAGTTAGAAAAAGAACTGTCTAGAACTTCTTATTTATTGAATGAATTGCACAAATGACATATAGTAGTAGTGTGCATGAATGCGGTATATCTTACACTGAAACTCCTGTAATACTCACTATGTGCTTCTTAGAGAGTGTTCTCAGAGTTCAGAGTAATTGAAGTTCGTTTCCTCTTAACTCCGAAACGAACTTAAATTACTTAGAACTCTGACAACAATACATTAAAATAAAAGTTCTACTTTTATTTGTATACCCTTCTTCTTCTTTCTTCTTCTTCTACTTCTTCTTTCGGCTTCTCCCATTAGAAGTCGCCACAGCAGATCATCCGTCTTCATACCCCCTGTCCTCTTTCAACCCAACTGCATGTCTTCCCTCACCACATCCATAAACCTCCTCCTTGGTCTTCCTCTTTTTCTCCTCCCTGGTGGCGCCGTTCTTAGCATTCTCCTACCGATATACCCCATGCCCCTCCTCTGCACATGTCCAAACCATCTCAATCTCACACCCCTCACTGTGTCTCCAAAATGTCCTACATGCGCTGTCCCTCTAATAAACTCATATAATAATCTTATTCATCGTCGTCACTCCCAACGAAAATCTCACCATCTTCAGCTCTGCTACCTCCAGCTCCACCTCCTGTATTTTACTCAATGCCACTGTCTCTAAACCATACAACATCGCAGGTCTCACCACAATCCTATAAACTTTCCCTTTCACTCTTGCAGATACTCTTCTATCACAAATCACTCCTGTCACTCTTCTCCTCCCACTCCACCCTGCCTGCACTCTTTTCTTCACTTCTCTAACACACTCTTTATTACTTTGCACTGTTGACCCCAGGTACCTGAATTCCTCCACCTTCTGAAGCTCTTCTCCCTGCAACTGCATCACTCCACCGCCCTCCCTCTCATTCAAACACATGTACTCTGACTTACTCCTACTGACTTTCATTCTCCTTCTCTCCAGCGCATATATCCACCCCTCCAGGCTCTTCTCAACCTGCTCCCTACTCCTAGCCACTACTCTTTCCCATAACATCATGTTGTGACTGATCAACTTTATTCCCCTGTAGTTTCTGCAGATCTGAACATCTCCCTTAGGCTTAAAGATCGGTACCAGCACACTCCTTCTCCATTCCTCAGGGATCCCCTCACCTTCCACAATCTTGTTGAACAATCTTGTTAAAAACTCCACTGCCATCTATCCTAAACATCTCCATGTTTCCACCGGTATGTCATCTGGTCCAACCGACTTTCCACTCTTCATCCTCTTAATCTCTGCTCTCACTTCCTCCTTACAAATCCTATCCACTTCCTGCTTCACCATCTCCACACCATCCAACCTTCTCTCTTTTTCATTTTCCTCATACAACAGCTGCTCAAAATACTCCTTCCATCTTTTTACACACTCTCCTTAGTCTGACCTCTTCTCTGAACCTCGCACTACACTCTTCCTCCTTCAGTTTCCACTATCTTATTCTTCTTTTAATCTTCACTCTCCTCCTCTTCTTCTTCCCCTCCAAAGCCATCCCAAAGACCACCATCCAATGTTGTCTAGCTACACTGTCCCCTGCCAACACCTTACAATCTCCAATCTCCTTCAGGTTGCATCTCCTACATAGAACATAGTCCACTTGTGTGCACCTTCCTCCACTTTTATAAGTCACCCTATGATCCTCCTTCTTCTTAAAATTAGTGTTCATCACTGCCATTTCCATCCTTTTAGCAAAATCATCACCCCTTTAACTTAACATAAATAAAACAACCTGAAACTCAGTGATTACTTTCCTCACATACTATCTATGTTTCGAAATAGAAGCTTTCTATGAATAGAAAGCTTGAAATATATTTTTAATTAAACTAATTCACAAAACAAATATTCTCTGATTTCATCTGTATGAAAAAAAGTTTCTGCGGTATCACCTTATTAACCGTCCGTGTGGAAACCTAGCAAAGTTTCCATTTGGTGTCCATTTGGAGAGGGGGAGGGAGAGAGAGAGAGAGAGAGAGAGAGAGAGAGAAAGAAAGAAAGAAAGTAAAGATACTCATGCTTTAAAATATTCTTGTAAAAGTGTCTGTTTTTAGTTAAGAGATATATACTAAAAGTATAAGTGGTACCGAAGCTTGAGAAACTCATAAAAAATATTCTGAAAGCATGTGAGTAAAATGTAATTTATTAAAGCTGTAATGAATGTTTTTATCCTAATGGTGGCAGTCTTGATATTACTAATGTACCCGTTCTTTTTCTCGCTCAAGATTCAGGATTCAATTTTTAAAGATTGGTTTATTCGCATGACAGAGCTATAAAACTAACTACAGATAAAAAGTGAAAATTAAAACAATAAAACATAATTCAGTGTAAAAACTGTATACATAAAAAAGTAGTTTAAATAATAAGAAAAGATTCAACAAAAATAAGATACATAATTTGTGTGTGTGTGTGTGTGTGTGTGTGTGTGTGTGCTGCATATACGAAATCTCTGTCCTCACCTGGTGGCAGGTGTGTATGTAGTATGTAGCTTTCTCTGTGCTCGCCCAGTAAATGAGGCAGTTTGCTGGGGACTAAAAGAGAGTTAAAACTGGATAATTATGTTTACTGGAGTAAAGAAATCGTTTTGAATGTGATTGTATTTAATGCATTCAGTATGAAAGTCCAGCTCTGTGTTCACTGTATTCATAAACATTGCGTTTTCTCCCTCTCTCTCTCTCTCACTCTCTCACTCACTCACTCATACACACACACACACACACACACACACACACACACACACACACACACACACACTCCCAATTAAAACATGTTCAGCTTCACTTTGATTTGTTCTTACTACATCCTCTTATTGCAGACATGTGCAGGACATCTGCTGTTAAACTCTGGTTCAGAATTGAAGTCTGTCATTAAGCACACCACATCAGTCATAGTCCCCCTGCAGGGGCCCAGCGCTCAGCACTGAGATCACTCTATAACTGCAAAGGTCAAACTACATTAAAGGCCTCATGCACTCACTACCTTCACTCATGACCTCATTAACATCTTCTGAAAATCCCCTGTACATATGCCTTGTTTTAAGGTGACAAAGCCAAGTACCTCAGTTACTTTCATAAAATCAAGGCTTTATAGTGTGCAGTTCTTGACTTTGTTTTTTTCTGTATATCACAGAGAAAGCACTGAATATAGCCTTTGCATCTATCTATCACTTTTCTTATTAACACATGCTGAATGAGAATTCATTTTAATTTGAAAAAAGCAGTGGCCTTCACAGTGACGTCACGCAGTTGTCTCGGAGTGGGAGGAGCCACACGCGCGTTTCCCTGAAGGATTTTAGGGGCTGTTTTATTCCAAAGAAAAGTTGGAATCGACTCTCAAACTTACTCAAAGTGTTAGGAATCGATTCAAAGAGTTGAATTCATTCAGGTCATTTTCTCATTTTAAACAATGAAACCCAGGTAAATAAATGAAATGCGACGCTCCAAAATGTGTTAGTAGGGAAAAGAGAAAACAGATTTTGACGTATTAACTACCGTTTTTTTGTTTTTTTTTTTAAGTCTAATAGGATTTTATTGTCATGCAAACCACATTTAAGAGAGTATTTTTAAATATTTTGTACTTTAATATTTTTATTAATTACTAGAAATTATAATCAGAATCACCTTTATTTCTAAGTATCATGGGTTGCATGTACTGTATAAGGAATTTGTCATGACGTGGTGGTGCTCTAAAAATATAAAAACCTATAAAAACTAGGCAAATAAAATGATAAAGTAATACATAGACATTAAATACACATATTACTCAATATCCTTTCAAATACAAATCTTAGTTTTAGTTTAGTTTAGGAACTTTAAAAACACCATTTCAGGGTTACAAGGAACATTTACCAAAATGTACTCGTTTCTTAGGTTCTCCTATAGACTCGGGATGTTCAGCAAATATATATCTATTTTTTACGATTTTATTTCAGTAAATTTAAACAAATGTTTCAGTAATCAAAGCAAACGTTTAATAATTTAAATAATAATCACTGAATAATATATATATATATATATTTATTTATTTATTTATTTATTTATTTATTTATAAATAATAGCGCGAGTGATGCGAAATCTCATGCATCATAATTTTTTATGTTTCATACCCCAGTTTATAACTGAGTCACAGTGCGGAGTCGACTCCAACTCATTTGCTGTGACTCCAGCGCTTGAGTTGGGAGAGTCGAGAGTCGACTCACAGGGATTGACTCTCAGCCCTTGAGAGTTCCACCGGAGAGGTAACGCGGTGCCTGAGAAACTTTTTCTCTGAAGGATAATTCATGACACACGACAGGTATTTATGAAATACTTTGTATACACGTGTAGACTGTATTTACTAACGAGTTGGGTGAGTAATTGGACTTCAGGGATAATTAGTGGATAAAACGCGCTGCTAACGCAGGAGTTCAGTTTCTGATGTGAAAATGGAACTAGCTTGCTAACTTAGTTGGGACAACAGGAATGTGCCGGGACTTGTCTCCTAACAGGGAAGGAAGTGTGTGCTCGAGGTGGACAGTTTGTTTTTTAAGTAGTCATGATGTGCAGTTCTTAAAGGTTTCAGGCGAAACTTTATGCTGTTAACTTATAAGCCAGAGAGCCAAACCAGTTTGACAGGTTAAAGTTCATTTGTATGCCGTCAGTGGACACCTTAAAGGTCACTTTCTAAACAAGATTAAATAGCAGAATAGATTGGAGTGAAAAGCTTTTAAGATTTCATGCATTTCCCCCTTGTGAAAAGTTGAGGTTTATTCCAGAGGCGTCCCTGGATACTCAGTGCTGTGGTCTGACCTCCTGTGACCATGGTAGATGTTTATTTAAGAGGTGAATGTAAACTTGGTCAAGAATTAAAGGGTGTAAATGTTAGTTAAGACATGTGGCTCTTATTTCTTCTAGTAGAGAAAAGATATTCCTGGGACTTTACAAATCCAGCTGGAAGCAGAAACTGTGGATTTAATATGAAAAAATTTAAATCCTGTATGAAGTGGAGATGTGTGTAGTTTACATGCGGTCAGGATGAGATGATATTGACAGGTTTTATAGGAGCTTTGGTAGTTTTAATACTCACCAGCCAATTGTGTCTGTTCCACAGGGATCTTAGCTATTGTGTGTGTGTGTGTGAGTGAGTGTGTGAGTGAGTGAGTGTGTGTGTGTGTGTGTGTGTGTGTGTGTGTGTGTGTGTGTGTGTGTGTGTGTGTGAGTGAGTGAGAGAGACCTAAGGCACTCCTCTTCACTGTTTAATGCAACTTCTCATTACTGAATGGACCTGATTTTAAAGTTTATCTTCAGATGTTTGGCTGCTTCGTTCTTTGCTGTCCACAACTGTCTGATCTTAAAATAAATGTTTGTATTAATCAGATCATTTTCTATTTTTTTTGGGGTGGGGGGGAAATGAACCGAAGTTATTAGATAACATTTTGCATTTCTTCGGCTCCCCGTTTGGCAACACTGTCATGTGTGAAGTGCTTGCCATGTTTCCTGTTCTTCACAACCTTGTGACAAGTTCCCAATCTAATCATAAGGATAAGTGTAATATGTGTTCCTCTTGTCTCAAAGGCATTCTTAAAGGCTCCCTGGGAAATAAAATGCATACGTATGTATTTATATATACACCACATTGCACATTTAGCGCATTTGCTGATATAATACCCTTCACTTCACTGGGTAGATGTTCCACTAGATTTTGAAGTGTGATTGTGGACATTTGTGTTCATTCAGCCACAAGAGTGTTAGTAAAGTAAGGTACTGATGTAGGGTGAGGAGGTCTGGGGGTGCAGTCCACGTTCCAATTCATCCAGAAGGTGTTCAATAGGGTTGAGGTCAGAGCTCTATAGCAGACCGCTCAGGATCTTCTCCAACCATGTAAACCACATTTTCATGGAGCTCGCTTTGTGCACTTAATTTTCTCGCTTTGAGAGCCACTGTCATGCTGGAGCAGGTTTGGGTCCCCTGGTTCAAGTGAAAGGACAATTTTTTTTTTATGCTGTTATCCCCATCCAAAGACAACTTTTTGGTAACAACTTACTAATTAAGGCTTGTCTGAAAAAGACTTTTTTGTTGAATCGAAAAAAAATCTGATTTAAATATCTGCAAGACTCACCCTTGAAAATGAGGGCACATTTATTGTGTTTATAATAAGTAGGAAAAATTGAATGAAAGACACTCTGGTATGCTAATTTTCCCTTCATATGAAGGCTTTTAGATACTGTGTAGTGTAATTGTTTTGATAGCATTGATGATTTAATGAATTGAATTAAAGGACAGTGTACACTACACACACACACACACACACACACACACACAGATAAAATGTGTGTAATTGTCACTAATGCAATATTTTTGTTAGATGGTTATTTAGCATTTTTGGATGTGCCAGTATTTATTGTCAGAGCTTTGTACCGGTCAAAGATGAAGCTGTAACTAAATGTTCAAACATTGGAATGTTTTCAGAAGTCTTTTTATTTCGAGTGAGAGAGATGAAAGGAACGGAATGTGTTTGATGGAAGTTCTACGCTGTTGAACAAAGGATGTTGAGTAGCTTTTTTTTCTTCAATAAAAGAAACAACAATGTTATGGTTGACCAATTGTTGTGGTGTACGAGAACCGCTTTGTAATCTGCTGTGTTACAAATAACTCCATCACACTGCTAATATAAAGATTTATTTCTAATTTATCCCACATCCCTAGTCACATGAACGTGGTGTTTTGGGTTATATGTGTGGTTGAGTTTGAGTAGTAGTGGCACTATTACTGCACCTGGTACATTTTTTTGTTTTGAAAATGATTTCCATCACATTATACTTATGAGGACACTAGATAATGATGGGCATTGAAATCTTTGTGTTCAATACTAAAAATGTGGTCTTGTCCCATAGAGTCATTGAGTCTGAACTATTTTCTTCAACTTAAATGGTTCCCATGGCCAGTTGTCAAAAAACAGGTGCTGGCATTGAGCACATACTGTTGATTTTGAAGCAAGAGAACAGGGGCACTGACCTGACAGTTACACCCCCTACAGTATGTGTATTGTGTGGCAGACAAGTCCGTTTTTAACTCCAGATAAGACGGCCTTCATGGTTGAGTGATGACAGTACTTAAGAATGACAGTACTACCATTTGAAATGTTTTGAAATCATTGCATTACTTAATTTACATGAGTTTAGAGCTGATATCTTCATCCTGCTTGTTTTTTTTTGTTCGGATGACATTTGCGATTATTGACATACTTTTACGATCACTGTATGAAAATGAGGTCAACACAAATAGTGCACCAATACTCATCCCAAGAAGAGCCACTTTGTCTAAAGCGGCCCAAACGGCCATATGAATGAAACTTAATGGCTGAGTTCTTTGGCTCATTCACCAGCACTAATAAAACGGGTTTTACGTTTGTCAATGGACTCATAGATCACAAGGTGGACATTTTTATGACACCGTGGTTGTCTTGGTGACTCTGGTGGCCTGTAGTGAACAGCACGATTAATAACACAGCCTGCGGCTTGAACCGGTGAGTGTGCTGCTCTCTAAAGACATGCTTTGTGAGGTTTGGTGATAATGTAGGGGTGCATGCAGAACGCAGTGCCGCAACATTTATCACCCCTAAACGCTGTAGTTAGGTCTGGATATGTGACTTAAATGATGTGTAAACTATTTGCATTGTGTAATAACATTCAGTCGATTGGTTTTGTGTCTGTGTGTGTGTGGGCAAGGAATTTCTTTTTAGATAGTAATGGATAGTAATGGACCATCATGGATGATTTATGAAACTCTAGATCGGACCTGATAGCTCATATTCCAAAAGTCATTCTCCTAACGTTTATAATGGATTGCATTAGATCGTTATTGATACTAGTCAGGGTCCAGACCTGAATGTTTGTGTTCATTTTGAAAGGTCACTCGAATTGATCATTCACACTGTGTTATTTGCAGATCTTGACCCATCAGGCTTTTCCCATGTAGGGTTATCTACTGCCTGTCTATAGCAGGGTTTGGTTCAGCACATTGAGTTCATTGCTTTTCACTGCGTGTCCTCAGAAAAAGCACAAATCAGAAAAGTTGGATCATTCTGTCTAAACCCTACTCATTCGTCAACCTGAACTCAAGCACACATTCATTACTCATCTCAATCCATTCCAACACCATTTATTTATTATTTATACTTAATTATACTTATACCGTTTACATTCTGTTTTTTTTTTTTTTGCACCTCTCGACCTCTGCACTGCATTGTGTTTGTTTGCATATACTCCTGGTTATAGTCTTTATAGTCCTCTTTGCACAGTACTGTATATACAGAGTATACAGTAGGTTTACTGGTCGGTGCTATCTGGTGTTATGTGTATTGTCCTACACTGTCTCGTGTTGTCTGTTTGCAGTCGATGCACTTTATGTTGTGTGTTGTAGTTCTATGTTGTTTAGTGTAGCACCAGTCTGGAGGAACGTTGTCTCGTTTTTACTGTGTACCACAGTGTATAGTAGAAATGACAATAAAAGCCACTTGACTTGAGGCGAAATGAAAGTACTGAACAGAGTAATGGAGTGTACAGGATCATAAGTGAGAGTTAGAAGAATTTCTGCTTGGATGGTTAATGTTTAACAGTAATCAGGAAGCTGTGTTTGAAGCCTAGTCTTCTTAACGTTCTTTACATTTAGTAGTTAATTTGTCTGTTGGTGGGCCAAAGCCTGAGTTGTGTTTGTTTTTGTTAATATGTTTATTTTAGTTTTTACTTCTTAATGATAAAATGCCACATGGAGAACAAATTTTTAAGGTACCATTTTTTTGACAGACAGGTGCAGTATTGCCTCTTCTACTACGGCAAGCATTCACATCCTTAAATCCTCGTTTCGTAATTCTCTGTTTTTCCCCTCATTTCAGTCACTACCAGTGAATTCACTTTGCCACACCCGTTTCAAGTACAATGCAGGACAGTTTGGGAATTTTTTATTTTAAGCACTTTCTCATTGCCCTGATTGGCAGAGATATTGTTCTCCTTTACACAGATGTGGAAGCTGATCTCAGCATTGTAAGGTAATAGATTGTAAACTTTTGTGATAGTTGGAGCAGGGAAAAGTGAGTCTTCATGTCGCCCGCTACTCTTTGTATGTTTGATTTCGACTCTACTGTCATGTCAAGTTGACCCTGTTTCCACAGCCTTGGATCTAGCAGTAAATCACAAGAAAACGTGTCTCAACACAGACTTGCTACCTTACTGATGTAACAGAAACGCCACGCCCTTCAACAGAACTGTTTCTATTGCTCCTTGTTTTACATTCTGTTTGACTTTGCCGTGATAAAAAACTCTCCCGGAAACTAGGCATTTTATAAATTATAGTGTAGTTGATTTTTCGTAAAGTTTTGTAATTCAAATCTTTCTTATTAGTGATTTATTGCAAAATAAAAAACAACACATCCTTCTGATGGCCGAATCTTTGAATCTGTGTTTTAGGGACTCCTTTAATATAAGATTTTACTAGCACTTGCTTTGTACTGTAAATGCAGCAGATTATTAATTGTTACTGTGGACAAGATGATCCAGAAACATCACGGCTGAATGCTGACAGACTGTGCACTAACATGTTCTCCTTGAACATTCTAAAAAGAACATACATTAATCACCAGGGATTAAACAACATTATTATGTTCTGCTTACATGTTTAACCATGCAGTGTGGACTTGGCATATTGGATCAACAGAAACAATCTGTCTGTGTAACAGTAGCAGTGTTGTGTCTATAGAGGAGATGTAAGATAAAGAGGAATTTGGGGCAGGTTGTTATTTTATTTTCTTTATTAAAGACATGCTGATATTGTACCATTATATTAACTGTAAAAGATTTTTGTTTAAACATAAACATGTCCCTTGATTTTTGTGTCGTTTCCGTCCTGTTTCTCAACTTCCTGCCCACAATTTTGTTTGTTCTGCCACAACCGACCAGTCAACTCTCTTCGTGCCACAGCTACCAGTCAGGAAGAGTGAAGACTAATACAAACTTTCTTCGAGACACATGAGGCCAGACATACATGTCCCTTTTTTAATTGCTGCTCTAAGGAATAACATGCAGAGTGAGAGCACCGTTTGTCCTCTTCCCCATGCATGATTTTTGAAGACACCCATGACAAATACGTGTTGCTGTAAAGAGTCACAGTATGCCATGTTTACAACCCAGAGTGCACAGCCCGCTTTACTCACTTGGCTTTCAGCCACAGATGGATGTAACATTGTAGAGAATTAAGTTCAGATCTCCTGATGAGAGGATGAAATCTTTTCTGTTGTCACTTGCAAGCTTTATTAGTGGCTTTTAGATGAGTATCATCGCAGTCACACAGCTACCATCCTTTCATTTTGAAAAATCCTTTTGAAATCTTTTAATAGAAGATTAATGCCAGTGAATCACAACCAAAGACTCGCTTTATGACATGCAAAATGTATCTGCCCAATATAAACCCAGGGTTTAATCATAGACTAATGCTTGGGAGGGTAATGTTTTCAGATAAGTGTTGAATATGATCTATGTTGAAAAAGATAATGTAAAAACCAAAAAAAAACAAACAAAAAAAAACAACAAAACCCCCCTCCAAAAAATTGGTCAGATTTGGCAATTAAATTGGACATGAGCACTGGGGGTTTCAGTGAGGACAAAGCATGTGCTGAGGACATCTAATCAGCATCACTTAAAAACACATGAGATTGCTTAGATCCAGACCAATGCTTTGTGAATACGTTTTCCTTCCCAGATAAATGTAGGCTATTTACACACCACAGACAACTCGGCAATGTACAAAAACCCGAGTGTAAAACACACTTTTGTGAGACTAATCGCTCATCCCTCCAGGGAACATAATGATGTCATGGTGATGGGTCAGTTCTAATATGAGTCAAAGGGTGTTGTTTAGATCTTTTTCTCAGAGTTAAAAACAAATCACTGGCCACATGTCTTTGTCATTTTAAATAGCAGAATATTTGAAAAGGTAGCATTAATCACATATGCCAAGTCCAATAATTCATCTAGATACTATTAACATTGATGATTAGCATATATAAGTTTGAAATAAACTGTTCTAACAAAAGGTTTCGGACACCTAAACAAAATATTTCATGTGCTTTTTGTATATTGTATTTCACATATGGCCTCTCAATTGCAGTTGTGAACAGAGGGGCTTTGTCTTACTGGAACAGGTTTAAGTCTTCTAGTTCAAGTGAAGAGAAGTGTAACTCATCCAAAGACATCATATACTTATAATTACTTACTTATAATTGTGTGCCTCTTTTTTTGTGGTAACAGTTTAAGAAAGAGCTACAGATGACTGGAAAAGTCAGGTGTCCCAATACTTTTGTCTTAAAACTGAGTACACATTTATTAAACAAAAATATAATTTTTTTTTTACTCAGCAAAGTTGGTCCAAAATAAACACTCATTAATCTCGTATCTTACACATTTTATTCTATTTAACAAAAAATAAAAATAAAATGAAGCATATGACTTTCATTTCTTGTTTGATAGCTTTAATTAGTTCTAAAATTGCACTAACATTTTAAACAATTTATTTTGTACTTCAGCTTACATGACAGTTTGACCTTCTTTCTGAATGCCTATGAAAGCGAGTCAGCGTGTGGAGTTTGTTTCTATGGCAATAGTCAATGACTTGTGTCAACATACGTAAATGTAGAGAGAATTGGCACCCAAGAACTTCAGCTCATAGTGAATTGGAAATAGGTTTGACTTAAAATGATGACATATGGGACTCTGTTAGATTACAACTTCATGAAACGTAGCCTTGTTCACGATTTAAAATTTCTTTGTGACGTCATCACACGGTCAATAAACAGGCAGATCTGTTTTCACATTTACACAAAAAAACTGGCCTGTAAATGTAATGTGGTTGGTGTCAGTAGAATTTGAAGCCAGTTTTACAGGATGTAGAGCTCAGTAGAAGCACTGTTATATATTCTGATATCCTAATATACACCATATGTGGTTCTTTCTCAGACTGTTACCACACACCTGGAGGCACTCAGTAGTGTAGGATGTCTGTGGATGTGGTAGTATTTCAGTCTTCCTTTACTTGAACTTGGAGACCTGTTCCAGCATGCCAGTGTCCCTGTCAGTACCTGGCCTTACTAACACCCTTGTGACTGAATGAGCACTAATCTCCACAAGCACACTACATAATCTAGTGGAACCACTTCCCAGAAGGGTGGAGGTTATTATAACAGAAACCAGAGAATTAATATGGAATGGGATGAAGCGTTTCAGGATAATTGTTTTTACCTATACAGAGATAGACTTCTTACTTTTGTTGTAGTTTATCTTTTTGTAGGTTTGGCATTTTATGCATTCTGAGATGCTTTTCCGCTCACCGTTGTTGTACAGTAGTGATTTGAGGTTAGCAGTTTTTGAAATGCTTATCTACCCCACCAAACAAAGTCTGTTAAAGTCCCCAAGATCACATTTGATCTCTTCTTGTGTTATTTAATGTGACTATTGCCAGCTTCTGTTTCATTTCAGTGGAAACTGTGAAGTGCACTCTTAGCAGTCCATTGTTTTCTGCTTGCTCATTTCCCGTTTTCAAAAGTAAAGAATTCATGCTCTCTTGCATCCACCTATTATTCAGAATGAAATTTCTAATTGAATACTTGCCCTTATTTATTTAGCAAATATTTGAAATTAATTCATCAAAGACACATTTCATTTTTTACCCCCAGAGTTTGAACATGTTCTGATTTGAGCGCAGAAAAGGCTCACAGATCTTTGTGTTTGGTTTTGCGGTTGTCTTGACAACTTCTCCCGATCCTGAAGAATTATTCATGTAGAATAGGTCTGATGAAAAGAAGCAGTGGTTAGGCGAGGGTGAGGGCAAATAAAGGAATGCTAAATTCCTATTGTTCTCTCTGAACACACACACACACACAAACAGAGGCTATCAGCTAAAGTTTGCGGCATCCGCGTAATCTCAACTTCCCTGCTTTTAGATGCTTTACGTATGAGTTTTCACATTTTAAACTGAGCTGATAACCTTATGGACCAGCAGGTGACTGCATCATTAGACATGCACAGACGTGTTTATACACATATCAATATATGACAAAATATTTTTCAGCACAAAAGACAATTGTTACACTAGAATTCTGCGATCTATCTGTCTATCTATTGGCCGCATGTGATACATTGTGCGTGTGCTTACTTCTTTGTTTTTCTGATCTACCCCTTCTGTCTGGGTATGATGGTGCTGTGTCTCTGTGCCATGCTGCTGCTGAAGAAATAAAAAGACATTTTCACAGACATAGCATTCCCAGAGATGCTCTTTAAGTTAATACACACAGCACAAATGGCAGTAGAAGCTTTCTTCTCAGCACACACGGTATAAACTCCCTCTGTTGCACTTTAAGATTCACTTTGCTTTCCGTTGAAGGTCTGTTTTCTTTTTCTTTTCTTTTTTTCTTTTCACTTTTTCCACAATTTTTTTTCTTTAGTCCCCGGTCTCTGTACACCATCTTTGTTGACATGAATAGACATGTATTTTCTTTCTTTTTTTTTTTTCTTTTTTCATAACATTCAAGGACACGTACGGTAGCAGTTATAGTTAAATAGGGATGAACAACTCTCTCACACACTGTAGCTCAATCTCTGAGTCTGTTCACCTTATGTCTTTATTTACTTTGCTCTGGTATGGAATGTACACTCTTCTCCCAGTCCATTTTTTTCCTCTTTCTGAGAGAATGGATGGACTGAATGCTTCATGGTTCTAAACAATCTGTAGTTCATTTCCAAACACACATGAACTTTGAGAAACTGGCCATTTTTCTTGAAAATGAACACAATGTGCTTACATTCTGTAACCAATGTTATGCGACACATAGCATAATAGATTTCGGATCTCTGACCCATGTTAAGTTCATCCTGCATTACCTTCATCCAACGTTGCCATGATCACTTTCTGCTTCTGATGTTCTTGTATGTAATTGTGCTTGGCTAAGATCTGAAAGTCACCTAATAGAACAGAACAAGACCCTACGACAGTCTGATGAAAGAAATGTATTTAGAAGTACTTGGCTAAGGATGGGCATGTGAGAGGAGTTTAGAATAGTAAATATGACTCATGGTTACAATCAGTTTCACATCAGATTGCCCATTCTGTTCTATTTTTTGCAGCAGGAAAAAATGCATTCTTACCGTCAAACTCATTTGCTTGTTTGTTTAGGAGATTTATCCATGGGAACTGCTACGAGTTCTTCAATACTGTATGAATGCTTGGCATTTCCTGTTCATTTAAATGGGCTAAAACTGACCGTGTTCTGATGGAGAGGATAAAGGACTATCAGATTGCCAATGCACTTAAACCCTGGTTTGTGTGTAACCTTAGCTCAATGTTTAATTGATTTTGAATCAAAATTGGAAATTCATGAAAGTGGGACTCAAGGTGCAGTTCATTCAAAAGTGCAACCCTTTACATTAAAAAAGCATGAAGTTGTGGCAACGTGAAGGAAAGCATGAGTCTAAAAATTAAATATGTATCCTAGCCGACCGGTGAGAGGACTATTTCTGCTGTCATATGAAGGAAGCAACTGTTTATTTGTCAGCAAAGATGACTGAGGCTAGCATTAGTGAAACTGGTCTGGCAAGCAGATTTGAACCTCACGACAAGTGAATATGTCCAGCCACCAAGACTGCATATGGATGCTTGTATTGCTGAAATATCTCATAAAAGTGGCTGCTTATATTTGTGGAATTGATGTGCAATTTATATCAAATGCAAATATAGAAGTATGGAAGACTTTGAAATGTGTAACCACATTCACAATATGGAGAGAAGTATTAGGACACCTTTTCCAGCCATTTGTATTTCCTCTCCTAACTGTTACCACAAAGTTAGAGGCACACTATTGCATAGAATGTCTGTGGATTTTATATCCTTTAATGTTCCCTTCATATGACCTACCAGACCCAAACTTGGTCTAACATGACAATACTCCTGTGCACAAAGCGAGCTCTGTTAAGATATAGTTTACTTAGTGTGGTGTAGAAGATCTTGAGTGGCCTGCTATAGAGCTCTGACCTCAACCCCACTGAACACCTTTGGGATAAATTGGAACACTGACTGCACCCCTGGTTTTTCTCACACTACATCTTAGTACCTGACTTTACTAACACTCTTATGCCCCGAATGAGCGAAAATCTCCACAAACACATTCCAAAACCTAGTGGAACATCTACCCAGAAGAGTGGAGGTTATTATAACAGCAAATGAAGACCTGTAATGTGTTTGCAGGTTTTTTGTTGAATACATCCACTTAAAGTTTTAGGACAACAGTTTTTTCCCTTCTACCCAGTACAGCTTCATGATTACACAGTACAAAATAAGAACTAGCCTCATAAAACTTTCAGAGAATTCAACAGTGTTGTGGTGTTGTTTATAAGCTGTTGGTTAATGCTCCGCAACATTATATGAGAATTAGCTCCAGTTGCATTATTTTAATGCTCTTATTCTAATACATTATCATTTGTCTAGTTACAACTAAATAGATTTGAAAACAAATATAGTCATCACTAATGGTGAAGGATGTGGTGGAAGGTTTAGCTGTTTTTTTTTTTCTTTTTCTTTTCTCATCAGCCAGCATCAGTGACCACATCAGCTGCTTCCAGTTAGTGTTCTAATTCATCACAAAAGTGGTCAGTGAGGTTGAGGTCAGGCCTGTGTACAGGCCACTTAAGTTTTTCCACACCAAACTCGCTTTGTGCTCAGAGGTGTGGCCATGCTGGAGTTTTAGGCTCTTTAGTTCCAGTAAAGGGAAATTTTAGTTATGTAGAAAAAAATTACAATTATCGTTCCCAATTTGTGACAATAGTTTCAAGAAAAAACACTGGGATTGTTGGGGTACTCATACCTGTGGCCAGATATTGCGTGTTTGATCCATTTGTAGTCAAATAACAGTTAAATTTACATTTTTCATGTTTCAGGGGGTTCGCTGGTGTAAGGAGTTGAGGGGCACAAAGATGTGTTTTGAGAGTGTGAGAATGAAATAAGCCCATGTCTGAGGTCACCGTTTTCCATCTCCATTTAAACTCCCAACCAGTTTGCAAAATACTTTAAAATTACTTTTTATTAAAGGTCAGAAATTATTTAAAAGTCTGTTGTCATTTGTTTTTGTCTAATTATGTGACTATGCTATACCAGTGTGGATTTTTCAATACATGTAACTGTACCCTGTAGTCCACTCCTTACCTAAATGGCCCTGATTAGACCCTGATTAGACCTATTGCCCAGATGGAGCTCAACCTGTCAGACAGTTCTAATTAATGCACATTTAATATGCCAATGAATGACTCTATTGAGCTCTTTCCAAGAAAGAACAGGCATATTTTGCAGAAATTTTAATATTATCATGACAAAGCTCAAGTTCATTCGCACAGCATCAATTAGATAATGGAATGCTGAGAATCTGACAGCTTGTTTTCCGGCATAACAAAAAAGTAGCATGCAGCGGTCCTATCTAAATATTAGGGCATTCTTCCTGAATTCCAAAGTCTGTAGGAAATATCCCGGAAATGTATCATGAGATTTAATTTGAAAGTAATGCATGATTGTCCAGATTATTATGAGTCCTATGTAAATGATATTGTTGAAGTAATTTCTAAAATCTGTTGTGTTTTTTTGACAGGGTTTCAGTATGTTTAAGGCAGTGCTCAAAATGAACCGAGACGGCGGGAAGGGGAGCAAAAAGGAGACAGGTACATCCAGTGCATTAGCAAAAACAAAAAAATAGGAAAAAAAAAGAAAATCTATATTTCTAACAATTACACAAACATTTTTCCAACTTTTAGTTGAATACTTTTGTCATTTTAGTCTATAATTTGTAGGGGATTGTAAATTGTGTGCTAAAATTATAATGACACCTATATTTAGTATGCCAGCGAAGAGTGGAAAGTCAGTAGGACCAGATGACTTACCAGTTAAAGCATGGAGATGTTTAGGAGAGATGGCAGTGGAGTTTTTAACCAGGTTGTTCAACAAGATTCTGGAAGGTGAGGGGATGCCTGAGGAATGGAGAAGGAGTGTGCTGGTACTGATCTTTAAGAATAAGGGAGATGTTCAGACCTGCAGTAACTACAGGGGAATAATGTTGTTCAGTCCTACCATGAAGTTATGGGAAAGAGTAGTGGAAGCCAGGCTGAGAGAAGAGGTCATCTGTGAGCAGCAGTATAGTTGAATGCAGAGAAGAGCACCACAGACGCATTATTTGCTTTGAGAATGGTGATGGAGAAGTATAGAGAAGGACAGAAGGAGTTGTATTGTGTGCTTTTTGAATTTGGAGAAAGCGTATGACAGGCTGCAAGAGAGGAGTTGTGGTATTGTATGAGGAAGTCAGGTGTGTCAGAGAAGTATGTGGGGGTGATGCAGGACATGTATGAGGACAGTGTGACAGCAGTGAAGTGTGCAGTAGGAACGACAGACTGGTTCAAGGTGGAGGTTGGACTGCATCAAGGATTGGCTCTGAGCCCTTTTCTTTTTGCAGTAGTTATGGACAGGTTGACGTAAGAGGTAAGACAGGAATGAAAGGAAAGGAATAAAAGTCAGTAGAAGTAAGACAGAGTACATGTGTGTGAATAAGAGGGAGGGCAGTGGAGTTGTGCAGTTGCAGGGAGAAGAGGTAGTGAAAGGAGTTCAGGTACCTGGGGTCAACAGTGCAAAGTAATGGACAGTGTGTTAGAGAAGTGAAGAAAAGAGTGCAGGCAGGGTGGAGTGGGAGCAGCTGAAATAAGTTGTTGTTTAGTATGCCAGTATGCAGTTAAGGATGTAGCCCAGGTATTTAAACCTGTGAGGATATAATTATACATCATCTTATGTTTATTGAATATTACAAAACTATCATTAGTTTTATTAAAACTATTTTTATTTTTTATATTTGGTGTGATTGTCACAGTTATGGGATACCAGGGAAAACAGCTTAGTGATCTTAAACCATGCTGCCATCTCGAAGTTGAGCAGAGATAAACCACCAACTCTGAAATACATCAAGTGTGGTCAAATCTATTGTGTGTGTTTTTATTGCCTGATCTGTGCTTTCCATGTATTTTAATAGCTAATCTGTGTATTTTGTGTATAAGAAACTCTTGCCATTTGTAGTTGGCAAGAGTTTCCAACCCCCCCCAGAAATGGACAAACAGCTCCCTTTATTCACTAGCGGACTAATATTTCTTAGCTAAAGATACACATTCTGCAACATGCATTATCTGTCTATCACGTCTTTGCTTTCTCTTTCTTTTCTGTGATTGCCTGCCAGCTCATGTCTGTCACAGTGTAATTGGATTTATTTCATGCATGAAGTTGGGGGTGATGACATTCGTTATATCTGAGCTGTAATAAGAATTAAATATTCTTACGAAATACCTTCTTTTAATGCATTTTTTAAACGGTGCAATCGATAATGTGTATTATAGCATAGCAATGTGTGTGTGTGTATAAATATATTTATATTTTATTTATGTATAAATATATATATATTTTTTTTTATAAATAAATATAAAAATGTAACTTTTTAAATGACCCAAAGCTTGTACATTTGAAGATTAAAAAAAAAAAAACACCCCTTGTTGAGGTACATGGGCAGAAATGCTCATTGTTGTATTTGCTTTGTCATTAGAAATCACTGAAGGAGTTTTAAAATCGTATATTAATCGTGATGAGTGACATGTAGGTTTAACACGTTTTTCTTGTTATTCACTTTGTAACTGACATTGTGCTGCAGGTCTGAACAGTAGCAAGCACTGAATGAGATTTGAGCCTAGCTCAGCAAGCAATCTGATTTTTATTTATACCCCATGTGTGGGTGGTTGTTTTGAAAATATGTAATGAGTGCAATATGTCTAATTTAAGCTGTAGCACTAGATAGGTGACATTTTACTCGCATTTGCTTTGAAGACGTAAACGTAAACACACTGGGTTGCATATAGCAGGCTTATTTAATAGAAACACTTAAGAGACTTAGATATTTGTAAGCAAACCAGCAGTGACTATAATGTTTCTGGTGGTGTTTATGATGCTTCTGTGCACTTTCAGTAGAGCATCTCTAAGGCAGAGTAATTCAAGCTTAAACATGTCAGCAGTGAACTCATCACTAATAAGAACAAGGTTTGTCTAGTCTTCCCAGACAGCTTCTCGTTCCAGTGCTTATTAACACACACACACACATCCTTTTTTTGTTGTACAGCATCTGGATGACTAAAAGAGAAACCAGACCTGGAGTTGTGCATCTCTTTTCTGACCTCACTGACTCAGCATTCTGCATGACTGGCTGAATATTTGTTTAAGCTGGTTTCAGTATAACACTAATTATAGAACTGTAAAAGTCTGTAATTTTACAGGTTTTCAGGAGCTGGCTCTGTTTTGTTCTCTGACTAGTCATAACAAACTGGCGTCCGTGTCTGAAATCCCAGTGAAGAAAGTTGAAGTTGAGCAGGTCTTTTTTTTAAATCCCAGATTGTGATTTAAACATTGCGTTACATTACATCCTGTTGCATTATCCTGTCTCTTTTTCATGATCTGTTTTTCTTTCCTGTCCTTCATGGGGTCAGTCAGCGCTGGTCTGCAGTTGCTTTGAAGTGACTTGGAAAAGAATGGCCATTTTCTTTACAGTGATATTATTGTCATCCTTAATTTCTTTCATAGAATGTTACTGAGACATGAGACATTAAACATTTTAATCATTTCTTATTCAAAAGCTAAGAATCCTAGACATGCATGCAAGTCTATTCAGCAAAATATTTTTATAATCTAAACATTACAGTGTTTTTGCCCCAGCTCTTCTATTCTCTTTCCTCCTTTTCGGAGAGGTCAGGAACATAACAGGAAAGCAGCAATGTAATCAAATACATACACGTCACAGAGGATTGAGGACTTACAGTAACAGGCTGCCCATGAAAAATGCACAGGACCTTCTGTTGAATGTCAGTGTTTTCCAAATAAGCCTACAGCCAGGACACCCCTAATCCACCATCTGGTGCAATGCAGATTGCAGATTAATATGTAATGAATAAAAAATGATTGCTCATGCTGTTGCATGAAAATTATCAAAGGCAGACGTGGCTTGATGTGAAGTTTCATCATTATTATTATTAATATAATTTTTATCGGAATTCTAAAACTACTGTCATACCAAGGTGTTTTATTTATCTTCTACCATAGCGATTTGCTAATTAATAGATTTTTTTATTGATCTAATAATAACACATGGCATCTATTGTTGTTGTGGAACATCTGCAGAACATGTTAGCTCCTGTTCTCACTTATATAACAGCTATAAAAAAATCACTCCCTCTCCAGCCTCTCTTTCTTCCGTTTTAAAGTTGTTAAGATACAACCGCATACCCCTTTATGTTACAGAGAAATCTGTAGGTCTGGCACTGACGTTGGAAAAGAAATCCTGGGGGTTTAACTAAGTGGTTAAGGCATTGGTCTTTGGATCAGAAGGTCATGAGTTCAAATCCCAGCCTCAACATACTCCTGGGCCCTTGAGCAATTCTGCAAATGGGGCAAATGTAAGTCGCTCTGGATAAAGGGCGCCTACCAAATGCCATCCAGTTGATCCCAAATGAAACCATTTGTTAATGAACCTTACTTTTTAGACAGGATAATTATCATACTGGATCAGGTTGGGGGCCTCTTAATTTTATTGATGGGGAAATGGGGGTGGGGGTGGGGGGGACGACGACACTAAGTGGTTAAGGCATTGGTCTTTGGATCAGAAGGTCATGAGTTCAAATCCCAGCCTCAACTTGAGCAATTCTGCAAATGAGGCAAATGTAAGTCGCTCTGGATAAAGGGCGTCTACCAAATGCCATAAATGTTAAATTATAATAAAACAACAAGCAAGGACATTAAACACAATCTGAGAAAGAAACTACATACAGTACAGACCAAAGTTTGGACACATCTCTTCATTCAAAGAGTTTTCTTTATTTTCATGACTATGAAAATTGTAGAGTCACACTGAAGGCATCAAGGGCTATTTGACCAAGAAGGAGAGTGATGTGGTGCTGCGCCAGATGAGCTGGCCTCCACAGTCACCGGACCTGAACCCAATCGAGATGGTTTAGGGGTGAGCTGGACCGCAGAGTGAAGGCAAAAGGGCCAACAAGTGCCAAGCATCTCTCGGGGAACTCCTTCAAGACTGTTGGAAGACCATTTCAGGTGACTACCTCTTGAAGCTCATCAAGAGAATGCCAAGAGTGTGCAAAGCAGTAATCAAAGCAAAAGGTGGCCTAGAATATGCCATTTTTCAGTTGTTTCTCACTTTTTCAGTTATGTATATAATTCCATATATAATTCCACGTGTTAATTCATAGTTTTGATGCCTTCAGTGTGAATCTACAGTTTTCATAGTTATGAAAATAAAGAAAACTCTTTGAATGAGAAGGTGTGTCCAAACTTTTGATCTGCACTGTATGTGTTGTCAGGCATCCAGAACCATTTGGCCATGTAGTCCATGTTGAGTCTAAATACCTATAATAATTTCAAACATGTGCACACACCTGCTGTGTTTGACATGCCTCTTTTAAAGTGGATAAATATGGATAAATATATATATTTATTTCTACCATATTCTTTTCCTGTCATGGTCTTGATGCTGATTGCTAACATGAAGCAAATTAAAGGAGTTTATTTATGATTAAAATAAAACTACAGGGAAAAGCATTTGTACAGAGTATACAGCAGAGTATGTACATCGCTTATGGGGCTGAGGCACTGCACTCTAAGGAGTTTATATTAGATTCATGGAAAGTCTGTTATTCCGCCAGGAACCACTGCTATCATCTTGCCTAAAGCAGCTCCAGCGCCCAGACACCACATCATTCCCTGACAGCTAATTCATCTTCTTTATTCATTCACTAGAAACTGTTTGTTTATACCCACTAGAATATGTGAAATTGTGAGTCGGCCAACAGGTATTTGAGGATCCCTGGTGCAGATCCAATTCGGTGGCAGCCTGGTAGTGCTGAGAGCCGTGCAGACATTCCAGTCATCGCTACAAGCCATTGTGGCTGCTTATGCATAAATCAATTAGGTCATTTTTATGGGTTATCATTAATGTGGATTCTTCTAAATGGAAAGTCGTGGATGAGGGAATAAAATAATATCTACTAGGAAGGTTGTGTTGCAAGAAATCGGAGTACTTTCTGCTCCGTGGCCAAGACTTGCTTTGGAAAGTTCACATCCATGCATGACTTTGACATTTTAATTCCGAAGCCTTTTGCCAGATCAATTTCAGCTTGTGGCATTTTGCAAGCTCAAGTTCTACATTCTGTTCAAATCAACACTTCTGCACTATTCACACAACAGCGATTGTTTGAGGTTTTATTATATGCCAGGGAATTGTTGTTGATCTCCTGTATCAAGTCAGTTGGCAGATTTTTAGTATACCCAAGTCATACCTTCTTTAAATGGTCTGTTTTGTTTTAACTATTGTGCTGTATTGGTTTCTGAAGCGTTTGGATAACAGACATGCCCACATGCCAGAGTCACACACAATAACGTTTCACTGCCTTGTCACTAGCATTGAGAACTGAGAACGATGCACAACCCAAACAATATCTAGTTCTTTTTTTATTATATTTTTTTATCAATATCAGACAGAGGGAGTAGGGGGAGAAATTTTACTTGTATTTGTGTATTTGCTTTGGTGTATAATTGTCACTAAACTGGAAACCTTAAACAATCTATAAAGTATTAGAGATAAAAGTTAAAGGAGGTTAAAGGCTTCCCTGGCCTTAAATCATAATGGTTTCATTGCTAAGACCTCAGGCACCTTAAATTCTCTTGGCGGTCTGGTTAAGGATAAACAGATGTGACTGATTCTCTTGAGGTGAATTTAGTGTCGCTTGTTATGCTGTAATCTTGGGGAGTGTCTCTGCCTGCCTCCCACTTACAGAACAGTCATTAACGTGGTGTGTAGGAGTGTCATGGCCAAGCACTTTTTCAGTCTATCTGTTTTTAGACTCCTCCTCCCAATCCTTAATTTAACTTTTTTTTTTGTTTAGTTTTTTTTAATCCACTCAGGCAAACTTTTCGCTTACTAGAACTAGTTTTCCACAAAATGCTGTCCTGACCTGAAAGCTGTTAGTTTCCTCTGTACTCTTTGTTTTTTTTTCCTTTTACCACACAGAAGGACTTTATTACTATTGTTGTTACTAAGCTGCAAATCATTTCTTTTATCTTGTGCAGTTAGATATCTTCTGATAGAGGTCTAAAGTCATGTCTATCTCAGTTTAATGCTTATGCTCATGGTTATTTGAATGTAATTTAATGTAATTTAGGCTCCTGCGGTTAACCAGTGAACTGTGCTCCTACAGTTTTAGGCTTATTAAGAACTTTGATTTAACTGTTAAGCATTAGAGCTCTGTTAAGCCCTGTTAAGCATTCGAGCAATCACAGTTCTGGTGCACTTTTCTAGAAACATGTCTGTAATTGACCGGCACATTAACTATTTTTGATTGGCTCCAAAATACAAATGAAAGTTTATTATTATAATAATAATTATTATTAATGGTAGTAATAGTAATGATGATTATGGTGGTGACGATAAAATAATGATGACACCCAAACCCCCACCACTCTGGTGCATAAGTTTGATTTTGAGCTTAGACCCAAATCTTTATTATTATTATTTTTTTATTCTTTAATTTGTTTCCTTTGTATATGTGTACATATACCATGTGCTAAACATAAGAGTGGTGCTAAACGAGTGAATCCTACACTAAAAGCCAGCTCACTGTTGGTTCAGCTGTGTGTATGTTTAGCTGCAGCAGTTTTTCTCAGCTGTATCTCCATGCAACAGGACATGACAGATGGCTCAGAGGGTGACTTATCACCAGATAAGAGAGAATAAAGTTAGCCTTTTCTTTTGATGTGTTCTGCTTGATGGACATGTTTGCAGTATTTATTTATTTAGCTTGTCGTATTAAAAGATATTGAATATCGAAATACAGGCATACTATAGGCATAGGATCTTTTGTGCGCTGGATAAAACACTGATATACGTGACTGTTGTCTGCCCGATTTCAGAGATTTGTTTAAACAAATATTGATGTATTTCTTGTTTTAAACTAATACAGGATGTCTGATTAATATCAAACCAGGTTTGCATGTTTTAAAGATTTCAATTCGGATCTAAATCACAATGCAGCATAACTGTTGTGCAGACCCTTTGGTGAGATATTAAACAGTGAATGAAAACTAAGCTATCCCAGAGGCCTAATTTTTCAGGTTGGCTTTCTTCCTGGCTGCTTTTTCCATTCTCACCACTATCTCCTCCCTCTTGGTCAACCCAGTCTGAAAACAGAGCTGTTGGTTTAAATCCTTTTTGAGTGTATGTAGCCAAGTTAGCACTAATTACAGGGTTCTTGTTCTTCAGAGAGAAGCAAATAAAAATGGAAACTAGTGACCACTTTTGGATGTCTCTCCTGAGTGATTTGTGTAGAGCATATTATTCTATTTTAAATTTGATCACTTGTGATTGCAAATTTATGGTGTAAATTTTCTTTCAATGCTGGCGTATTAAAGCCAATTTTTCCACTTGTGCGACTCGGGGACAGATAGTCCAGGCACTTCCTTGTTCCCATTTTTGGTGGGTCAACAAAATTTTGACCAGCACAGTTTAAGTTTCAGAACGAGATTTTCTGTTTGATCTAGCTTGTTTGCTGATTTGGGAAACATCTGCGGTTGCTCAGCTGCGGTGACAGTCAAGTTTCTTCTTCGGAAAAGGATACTTCTTGCAACACAAAGTTTGTGGATGCCTGATCATCACACCCATGTGTGGTTCTTCCCTGAACTGTTGGCACAAAGGTGGAAGCACACAGTTGTCCAGGATATCTATGAAGGGAAGTTGCATTGCTATAGAATACACTGAAACTAAGAGGCCCAAACATGTTCCAGCATAACAAACCGAACAGAGCCTTGGTTTCTATCACACTGAACATCTTTGGGATAAGCTGCAACACCAGTGCTGCTCCAGGGCTTCCCTGCCTGACATCACTAGTGTTCAATATCAATAATGTTTTTTGAGGTAAACTAGTTAAAGCTATCTGGCATTATAATTACCCTATACCTCCCTTATTAACCAGGGGTTTCCTCCTACACAGCTGATGCCCATTCATTGTTTTTTGTTTACTGCATCATTGTGGGTAAACTGCAGAGATCTCCATGTTTGATAAGCCCAGGAGATTCCAGCAGTTTACACATTTTTCAAACCAGCTCATTTGGCACAAACAACCGTGAGACTTTCAAAGAGATCACATTTTTTCTTGTGTGAACATTTACCAAAGCTGTTTACTTGTATCTCCTTGACTTGAGTGTCCACTGCAGCGCTGCCACATAATTGACATGAATGTACAGGTGTTTTTTTAATAAACTGGACCGCAAGTGTTTCCGTCTACAGAGAAGAGAAATCCGTTCTCTTTTATCAGTCACACATCTCAGGGGTCATCTGGGTTTGGGGGAAAAAATGCTTACGTCTTTGTTGGATAATAATGTCTGACCTTAGCTTGATCCTTAAGAGTTGGACAAAGGCCATGTATTCGGAATACATTAAGTTGGTTCTCTAAATGGTGAAACACTTACATAATGATAATATGATGTTAGAAAATACATAAATGCCCTTTGCTGTATTATTATTATTTTTTTAATGTCAACTGAAGCATTTGCAATGATATTTTCTGCCTTTTAAACCCAGGATTATCTCAAACATCTGTTGCGCTGATTCCCGTTTTTTTTTAGTTCTTTTCACATTTAATCTAAACAAGTTGGGATTATGTTACCTTTAAATGTCATTTACAGAAACAAACAGAAACGCTGTCTGAGGTGGCGTCTGGTACGCTTTCAGGTAACCCTGACCACAGAGCCACTCTGAGAAGCAGCGAGTCTCTCACAGTGGTACAGGGGAAGTGTTTCTAAAAAAGTGTTACATGTAATATTCCTTGTTTTGTGGTCATAAGGAATGTTTGACCACAGCGACTTTATATCTCTGATGCATTTCATCTGCTGTGTTTTGCAGCTGTCCATATCAAATCAGTCTTTCACACTGAATTCATTTAGTATTTTTATTCCTGGTGCTCTGTGGGAGATGCCAACTTCTTTTATTTGTTATTTTTATATAAATATTTCCCTTTTGTTAAATATTTGCTCTTTCAGTGTGTGTTTTCTGTCTAGTGGTTGAGAACACATATACACATACACAGGGTTTTATGGGGGGGGGGCCCTCCCTCCCTCCCAAAGGAGTTTCTGTCTTTTTCTTGTCTCAATAATCCTTACCACAGTGTATACTTATATAGAGAGATTTACCGGTTTTCCTGAGGGAAGAATATGTCTTGACCTTGTTCAAAGTGCTAGTTCACACCAGCTAATATACAATTCTCACTTATACCAGCACACTTAAATTTTATTAGTCCCATGGGTATAAATTGCAAACGGCATCATTAAATATGCCTGATGCCTGAAAATAAGCAGCACAGCATGGGCCGGCTGTGACCGTGTTCAAGGCTTTAAGTTCAAATCCTATGACATCATATATTTTCTTTTCAAAGTAGAAAGGCATTTGCACAATCACACATATGTTTGACCTTAGATAGCTAGTTACATTACTTAGTGGTGAGCTAAACAGGTGGACTAATCAATCCATGAATAGAATCTGCCTTGTGTTGACAGTCCAGGCTGGTGGGGGTGGTGTAATGTTTTGAGGAAGGTTTTCTTGTTACATTTTGGGCCTATTAATGCCAATCATCACTTGAATGTCACAAACAGTTTGATTATTGTACACTGTGTGCAATTTATTAATCTTCCTTATTCTAGCATGATAATTCACCAAGACAAATAACACTTGCTTCAAACTAGGATCACTTGCATGACAAAATGTCAAGGAAGAAGTAGTAGTATAAAAATGTGAAGATGTAGTATAATGGGAGATATTCATCTGTAAAAATCTGATGAAAATACATGGTGCAATCATGCCTACATAGACTACAATATATTTCGATATCTTGTGCTATCTATCTATGAAATGAAAATTGAGACTGAAAATGCTTTGTGTTGATTTTTAGAAGCACCAACAAGCACATGGCTTCTAAAGGGCTCGCACAGGGATTGTGACTAAAATGGGCACGTTTGCAACCGAAATTATCAATTTGCGAGTAATATTTTTGCCGAGATCACCACCTGTGACCATATATGTTTACGTTATGACCGTAAAATCTGCATGTTATGACTTTTTTGTGTGTGTTCTGTGAGGAATGGCCCATCACATCATTTGTGGACGTAATGAACTGGGACACTACGCTTGAGTTAAAGCTCCTAAATAACCGGACAGTCAAAGCAAAACTCAAAAGCATAAAAAGACTCGTGTTCACTTAATCGTGAAAAAATATTCAGTTCCTACTTTAAGTGAACTCCACTTTCCAGGGTATGTGGTAAAAAGGTGGCAGATGTACGCACGACAAGATGACTGCTAGTGTTGTTCCTCATAGAAGCCAAACCTTCCTTAATTTATTTATTTGTTTTTGTCTGGAGCCCTAAAGCACTTCGCTATTGTATTTTTAATTTTAAAGTAAGATGTGTTGTTGTCACCAGAGCAAGTCAGGGGATTTTGATCTATTTTAAAGCTCTCCTGGTCACAACAGACTTTATGATTGAATTAGAAATTGTTGATCGACTCAAGATCAACGTCAAGTCTCTGTAGACTGACCAATGTGTTCTGTACTTTTAAGTTGGCCAGTAGGCAGCAAGAGTTGTTACTTGTAGAAAAAGAAAAACACTGCCGTCCATTGGCATGGAAACGCCTGTGTATTGAAAGCAAGGGCAAATAAAGGCTACGTAAGAGTTGGCTGATGAGAAGCAAGTGATGTCATTCCCAGAGTGGAAAGTCCTTCAGAACAGTAGTGTTATCTTAGTTCAGCCTCGCCGTGGGAAGATGAACTATATACTGTGAAGTGATAAGATGCCAGTGTTATTAGACTACTGTGAAGAATTTACTGATGCATATAAAAGGGTTCGGCCTGTTCATTAAGCTTTATGAAAAAAAAAAAACAACTACAGTTGATTTAAGCACTTTTTGTTATTAACAGTGATGAGCAGGGAGAATTATTTGACGAGTAATTGATGTTTATTCACAACATACCATAATCCAGTACCTGTTATTTACCAGGCTGTCTAAACAAAGCCTTATCAGGGGAGCACAGGAGTGCATTCACAGAAATGATGGCATTTTATGTGACGCTTTAATTCCCTTATAATCAATATGCACAGAGGCGTTCACAGCAATTTAGCATTCAGACAGTCTATCTACCAGCTAGGTTTTGGGAGGTGGGAGGAAACCAGAGAACCCTGGAGGGAACTCGGGCATGAGGGGGAACATGTGGAACATCACACACAGGCATGAGATTAGAATCGTACCAGACAATGACAGAACTGACTGAACATGAAAAAAATTTCAGTCTGGATTCAGTAATTATTTTTAATAATATTAACGCATATGAAAATTACCAGCCTTCATCACATCAATATCTTATTTCTTATGATACAAGTGTAAAGAGAGAAGGGAAAATAATTCCACAGAAAAAGTACATTTTTGAATGTGTAAAACACTTGATTGATTCTGATTAATCTCATTGCACTATTATGGAGTCACATACATGTGATTTCCCTCAAAATGCTGTTGAACACAAAAGAAGTCATGCTACTGACTAGTATAGAAATTGATTCCCTCTGTTTTCACCAGGATCCCCAATAGTCTGAATCACCGGCACACATTTGCTAAGGAATTTCTGACCGCAGCGTGCAGATTAATTTTCATGGCATTATGTTCTCAGCAAGATCTGTAGTAAGGCGGCTTTTTTTCAGCATTTAAATAAAGAATTTAAGGGCAAAAGTCATATCCCAAAGCAGACTTCTGGTCATTTTTCTCAGAATCAGTTCGAACTGAGGAGAAATGTGTTGTAAGCTGATGTATTAATTACTTTGGGAGCTGTTACTCATGCAGTACCCTGGCGGAACAACGGATCCTGTGTCTTAATTAATTATAGACTGCATCGTACAAGAAACAGTGAGAAATGAGTTGGAAGTCATAGTCGAATGTTTATCTCTAACAGGCATGCAGTGTGGTTGTGGTTTATATGGATGGAAATGTGGCAGTGGTGCTGCACTCTGTTCTGCTTTCTCCCAGCTCACTGGAAAAGAATGTATGTTCTAGGAGTTCAACCCTGGTCTCCATCTCAGCTTTTAAGGCTTGGTGAAATACCTACACTATATGGACAAAAGTATTGGGACACCGGACTTTTCTTGCCATATATAGAAATTGTACATCAATATTGCAGGCACATAATTGTATGTGGATGTCTTTGGATTTGCATGAAATAACAATTGTGTGCCTCCAATTTAGCTAAATTAGATTTCCCTTCAATTTTACTTAAATCTGTCCCAGCATGACAATGCCCCTGTGAACAAAAAAAGCTTGGTGAAGATATGGTTCACATGGGCTGGAGGGGAAGATCTTGAGCGGTGTGTTTTAGAGCTCTAACGTTGACCCTGTTGAACACCTTTGGGATGAATTGGAACGCTGACTGCACCTCAGACCTCCTCACCCTACATCAGTACCTGACTTTACTAACACTCTTTTGGCTGAATCTCCACAAGACCACTCCAAAATGTAGTGGAACTTGTTTTAAGAAGAGTGGAGGTTATTACAACAGCAAATGAAGACTAACTATGGAATGTTCAGAAAACACACAAATATTATGTCTAGGTGTCCACAAATCTTTCCATATAGTGTAAATTTCCCCTGTTTTTTTACTAAATATAATACGTAGTAAATTGAAAATCCCAGACACACGATCCTGTGGAAACAGCAGAATTTCAAAGTATAGTTTGAGAAAAGCCTCTGTGAGAGAGGTGCCGCTGCTCACATCTATTTAAACACAATGAGCCTCAGCTGAAACGTCCTATTGTTCACTGGGAGCTGTTGTTCTTGTGACCACTCTGTCCTATATGCTGAACTCTTGTTTAATGGTCCGTTCTAATGCCAATCAAAATCTATCATTAACCTCTGACCTGTCTAGGGTCACCCCGAAAAACATGTCCTGTGTTGAAAAACATCAGGCACAGTGTGTGATGATAAACCGCTGGCCTGCACAGGAAGCAGGAAGTGACCTCTCCGGCTTTCAGAAAACACATTCAAAGGCAAACATAAAAAAACACAGCATAAGATATTGATATTCTCGGTTTCTCTTCAACTCAGATGTAAAGCTGCTTTTTTGCCTATTGTTCGTATTAAAAAGAGGCTGTGTAAACTCTGAATAGAGTGAGTAGAGTCACTGTCACCTTCTATTTACCCAACGTGGTTAAATTGAGTCACTCAGGCTTCTCTTGTAGCTGTTAGACAGGTGAATGTTTGAGCATGGATTAAGCCCTCAAAATGGGGTTTAAGCCACCAATTAAAGAACATTCGCTCACACTTTTGTTGTCTCGATTCGCAGAGACTTTGAGATCTACCGCTTATACTAAGAATGCAATAAATATAGGTACAGTAAAGGTGGTTGCTTTAAATAAAATGAGTTGAATACAGAGCTCTTTGGCATTTTACTTTGGCGTCCTTTTGCTTTCCAGCGAGTTAAACATGACCGAGCTGAGCATCAGGCTTTTTTCCCAGACCAGTGGCAATCAACCCTTTCTAATGAGAAATGGGAAATGTCATGGTTCTTGGCCTTCACTGTCTTTGTTCCCTCAAGGCCACTGGGAAAGACATTCCTCTCTGCACTAAAGTGCAACCACATCGTCCAGCAGCTTACAGCGTGCGGCTAATAGTGATCGACTCATTTGTCCACATCAAGGATCTTTAGCAGAAACTGCTAGTTCTAAATCCTAGCTGGAAAAGCCTTGTAATGGAGAGGCTTTAATTCCCTAAAAAACAGCAGGCTTCTAAAGCTGTCTGTACTAAATCTTACTTACTTTCTGTATGCTGCTGAGTCGGCTGAACCTATCTTCTGGGAAATAGTTATTGCGGAAGTGATTATTATTTAGTTATTGAGGAGAAACACATTTAATGGCAATTTATAATAAAAGAAAAAGACTTCCTAATTTGTGCTCAGTGTAAAGTAGGAAAAGATAATTTTATTCCACACTCAAAACTAAATTTGTATTTACATTGTAAATAAACATAAGGCGAAGCCTTTTTGTTTGTTCATGTACTTATTATGTAAGGGTTAGACAGCAAGCATGCTATACACTATGCTTATGTGAGGCTGCATGAAAGAGGCAGTATCAGGTGTCTCATTTCGAGAAATCAGCCTCAGGTTAGTAAAGACAGGTTCAGCACAGTGTTCACTTGCCAAGTGTATATAGAATTTCATGTTTCTATACCCTTTGTCGAACCTCTTCTGTCTGAGCTTGTTTTCTGTGGAGAACTGAATACTGTATAGTGTAGCAGTGAGAACATTTTCTATTTTTTGTAGGATTTTGTAGAAACCATTGCTTGCTGAAGAATCTTTTGTTCAGGGCAGCTGAAATGTCTGCTGCAGGAGGACCAACTGCTCATATGTTAATGCATGTATTCATATTGGCATGATTTTAACACTATTTGGATACAGAATAAGGATCTAGTTGCATGACTATCCCTTTACAGTTGTGTGTGTGTGTGTGTGTGTGTGTGTGTGTGTGTGAGTTTGAGAGAGAGAGAGAGAGAGAGAGAGAGAGAGAAACAGTAGGGTGTAATTGTAACTGAGTCCAAAGTAAGATTTATACTGTGTAATCCAAGCGCATATAACCCTCAAATTCTGATACACAGGTCTTATAATTCTCTCTCTCTCTCTCTCTCTCTCTTTCTCTCTCTCTCTCTCTCTTTCTCTTTCTTCTCCCCTTCCTCCCCTTCCTCCTGATAAGTGTGGGATCTTTTGTCAGTGTGTCTCTCAGCTCTCTGTAGTGGATATAAGCAGCTCTTTGGGACGCAGTCTTGCAGCAGAATTTCCCACCGCTGCACTGTCCTGTACTCGGCCTGCTTTGTGCCTCTGACAAAGCCAATCTGCATTCATGATTCCTCTCTTCTATATTCATCTGTCAAATTAATTGATGGGAGACTAATAGAAATTAGATTACACACAATCCCTGCTTCGTTTTACAAACAGGCATGAGTTTGCACGTATACAAGCCTGCGATTGCTTGTGTGCGAGTTTGCACCACTCACACACCAATTAATCGTAGCTTGTTAGGACAGTGAGCATGCATGGACGACGGAGGGTGCAGTTCATAACTTTAGATGCTTATCCATCATCAATAAGCATTTTATAACTTATTATTACAAGTTGGCCGATTCATGAATTTACCAGAAAATGGGATCCGATGTGTCTTATAATTTTCCATACCAAACCATAAATCATTCAGTGATCAGTTTTGATCATTAGATGGATATTTCTATAGAACAGCTCTTAGTTCAGGAGAATCTGGGCTCTTTGGCAGTGGTCTCGCTGTCTAGAAATGGAAATGGATGAAGTGAGCCTATAATCATTTTCATAACCTCAGGCAGCAGTGTGTTATTAGCAGACACTGGTTTCCACTGCCTCAGCAGCACTGAAATTGCTGTAGTGTTGTGGGCCGGGCGGCTCCACGCCATCAAAGCGAGAATAGAACTGCTGCAGTTCCTGTACACTGCACCACACTCTTGCCCTTTTATGTTCATTTTTCACTTCCAGCAGTTTACTGTGCCATATTTTCATGTTATTGCTGCAGTCTTCCTCTCTTTCTCTCCCTCCTCTCACACTATGTCTCTCTTATATGCTGTATTTTCTCATTCTATCACTCTGTTTTTTATGTCTTCATCTCTCTTATTTTTTTGTGCTGTTTTGAGCCTTCTCTTGGTCAAATTTTTCTGTTTCTTTCTCTCTCTCTCTCTCTCTTATTCTCTCACTCTTTCTGTTACACTTTTTTTGCTCCGTCTTTCTCTATTACTGTCACTCACTCTTTTCTCTCACTCACTTTTTTTTGTTTGTGCTTTGTATCTCTGTTTCTCATTCTGTATTTCACTGTATGTCTCACAGATGCTCTGTTTCTGTCTGTCTGCTTCTCTTTCTCTCTCTCACTGTTTTTGGAGCACCTCAGTAATGTGCAAAGCTCGGACATTCTTACATTCTATTACTGCCATCTCTTGATATTCAGGTTGTACTTGTAAATGAATGTTAAAATTAGGTTTTGTGATTTGAGCTCTTTGATTTGAGCTCTGTTTGCCCAGCCTTTTGACTTTAGGTCTATTATATGGCTTAACTGTGAATATTTGCTGTGCACTAAGGGGTCATAAGGATCAGCGCCTTGTGACCCCATCAAAAGGTTTATCAGTGACAGAGCAGGTCTGTTGTCTGCCCGAAGTGATACTTGATGCACCGTTTCCTGTTTTTGCTGGCATTCTTCTACATTCTGAGTTTAGATTTGGACCCTTTTGCTCAGACCATCTTACTGTTTTAAGATAATGAAGGCACTATGAAGTATGACACATGGAATTATGCAGTGACCGAGAATGATAAAATCATAGCCTGTATTAAAGTTGTGCTTAGTTCTAAATTAGACAAACATATTAACTAAGTATACATTTTGAATCGTTTTGCATTCAGGTTGTAAAGGCAAAGTTGATGATGTGTGAGGTCGACGAGTAGCCGAAGCAGAATGTTGCATATTGCAATAGCGTTAACACTTGCGTTCGCATGTCTGACTTTCTCATCAGTTTCTCCCAGCCAGAGCGGAGACAGAGAGCGTGCTAAACCCATTCACCGCGCAGAGGCCTAGCGTAACTCAGACAGTTAAAGGATGCAGACGTCAGGCCTGTCATGACCAGCAGAAAGAGACATCAGCCTACAAGGCATTAAATTATTATCGGCTTGGAGTGTTGTTGAATATGCCAGTGAGACCTGAGGGACTAGAGCGCTCATATTTCTGTCTTACAGACACAAGCAGGATGTTGTCCTGGTAAACCATATAAGTTTAACCCTGAGGTCTGCCTACCTCGAGTTCACACAGATCTGCCAACATTGTTTGCTTTCATATAGGACACTGCCGTGTGTGCTGGTGTAGTAGATCTTCTCATTTAATAGGTTTTAAAAAAGATTTAAAATGTGCTGTCAGTCTTGAGGGACATAAATCCTGATCATGCAGCAGTTCTGTCAGACTGGGTTCAGTTACTTTTGCTTATTTAGGAAAGAGACTCTTCTGTGGCAGGCAGGTAGACAGCTACATGCTTTCAGAGCCGAGTGGAGTGTGTGTGTGTCTGTGTGGGTGTGTGTTTCTTCTCAAAACCCCAATACAGTGTCTGACATTACAGGTGTTCAGCCTTTTGTGAGAATGTTGTGAATTATGCAGTAATTGGTAAAGTATAAAGACTTTGACACCAGATTAGTGATGCTACAATGTGAATACCCATCTTCTGCTTTCTAGACGTCTGGATTTTTCTATGGAGATGTAATCAGTAATTGTAGTAGTGATTATGTCTGATTAAGACCAGAGGGCATGTCCATATGGAAATATACATTATATTGTGAACAAATGTCTGCAAATACACTCATTATCTTTCTCCTTTTTTTTTTTTTTTTTTTTTTTTTTTTGGCCTAATTAGGACAGTTTGTATTTCACTATCCAGTTCTCCTCTATAACACTACAGCAACCAACAGATTTCTCATCTGAAACACATGGAGTGCATTTTTGAACTGCAGTTTAACATGGAAAGCTGTTGAACTTCTTCCACATACATGTGCATTCTGCAAACTGCAATTGGTTAGTGTCTTGTTGAATGACAGGGGAGATACATAGCTAAAGATACAGAAAAAACGTTTCTGGACACCTGACCTTAAGATTCTATATGCTTTTTGATCATCTAATTCCACATTTAGTCTCTATTTGCAATAATACCCTCCACTGTTTTAGGAACGTGTCCCACTAAATTTAATATTAAATATACGTGTCCCAGCTACAAGGGTGTTGTTGGTACTGATGTAGGGAGAGGAGGCCTGGGGTGCGGTCTGCATTCCGGTTTATTCCAAAGATGATCATTAGAGGTCAGAGCTTTATAGCAGGCCGCTCAAAATCTTCCACTGATACCCATTAAGTTTTCTTTGTGCACATGGGTATTGTCATGCTGCAACAGGGTCGGCTCTTCTAGTTAAGTTAAGGGAAAGTTTAATGCTGCCTCATCCAAAGACATGCTAAACAGGTGTGTTCCTCCAGCTTTGTGGTGATATTTTGGGAAGTCAGACGCCCCAGAACTTTTGTCCATATAGTGTAGCTGTGATTTGTCAGATTTCAGACCATGTTTTCTTTGAGATGAAATAAACAATAGAAATATTGAATGAGACACATTTCTCTCTTTTTTTTTATTTTTGTAAATGAATAAATTATGATGCTTTTGGTTGCTCAGGTGTTTCTGATCTGATGTGTGTCATTGCATCGGGGGAACTGACTGGAAAAAAACCTAGAGCAACCTTTTGCTGTATTAAAAATGTCAAAGAATTAATCAAATTTATACTTCCCTTTAACTAAGAATTAATTAGCAATAAGCTGATTAGTTTGGATGTGACTTGAAACTCATGAACTAGTCATTAAGTGCTAGTCTATGTGCTGCACTTATGGATTTCGCTGAAGCCATTATTTTATTTGGAAAGAAACATTTAAGCCTCTCTAATGTTTTGTTTGTGTTTTTATAAATGGGAACCTGCACGCCTATTTAACTTTTTTTTTTTCATTTATGACTGCTGGAATTTGCTCAGTTAATACCAGTGTTGAAAGCATGTCAGACACGTTACATAAATGAGTGCAGTCGTCGTTTTCAAAAGGCGATGAAGATAATTACAATATAGGTTTCAACCTGTTAGGCTTCGAAGCACCAATGTCAACCCATAAGCTATATGTTTTCATCAGTTCTAATTGAGACTTCAGTGTCTGTATTTTAGATGTGTTTGGGTTTCATATAATCGCTTGATGAAAATGAAGTCAGCAGCTGCTTAACAGGACTGTGTGATGGTGTTTTTGTGAGAAGAGCTGTTTGTCCATAGTTCCATGAAGCAAGTGATTGCAGTCAGATGGATTAAATATGTATCATGTGACTAGTATAGTTCCTCTTATTTAGTCAGTCTTTACATGCCAACTGCTGACTCCCTTTTTCCTCGTTTTTCTCCTGACAGTCGGGGAGCCGCACTTGCTCGGTGCTCAGAGGAGAGGACTGGGCAGTGGAGTGCAGGACTCGAACACTGCTGTGGCTTGCCCTCCCGATGACGTGTTGAAACTGTCCCTGTCTAAAGCTGTGTCGATGTCCCTGCCATCCTCACCTCTGTTTCCACGACAGAACTACATGATGCAGTCACAAGCCTGCAAGAAATCTCCAGGTAAGTTCAAAATTTTGTTTAAAATGATTCAATCAGGCTAAATATCCAAAACACTGAAAGGGTAAATGCATGAGAAAAATAATTTTGAGAAGCCACATGATTTGAAGCAACTTCATCTGAGTGGCTTCAGTGGTGATAACAACAGAGTAGGAGAAGAAAAGTTTTACTCTTGTGATGGTGTGGACAGAGCAGTGGAACTGTGTGTGTGTGTGTGTGTGTGTGTGATAGCCTGCTTCAGTAAAAAGGTCATTGAGTAGAAATGCTCTGGGCATTTGCTGGACACATGGTGACCTATAGGGCTCAAGAGGACTAAGAAGCACAAAAATTAAAAAATAAAAAATAAAAATGGGAACACTAATTGATCTCTCTCATATCGAATTGATGCGAACCCACCAGCACTGATTAGTCAACAAATATGAATAAACAGATAATGTGTTCTAAATGGATATGATTACACACATATACATCAAAAATAAAAAATAAAAATGGGAACACTAATTGATCTCTCTCATATCGAATTGATGCGAACCCACCAGCACTGATTAGTCAACAAATATGAATAAACAGATAATGTGTTCTAAATGGATATAATTACACACATATACATCATACTCCATATTGTTTTCCCCTAAAAAAAAAAAAAAAAAAACGTAGCCGAAATGTTCACAGGGCATCTGGTTACTTTCATGCAGTTGTTGAGCAAGCTGATGCATCTGAAGCTCGCAGGACAAGCAGAGGTCACATTCTTTATAAATTCTTTGTTTTTTATTGTTTGTAACTGTTTTTGTTTGTTTTGGGAGGCAAATAAATGAGTTTTAAAATAGAACAAAATGTAACTGTACCAGAGACAGTGGGACAGACTCTTGTTCTTTAGGCCACACCCACCTCAGGTAGATAGATCAAGGACAGATACATATACAGATGTTACATCTTTTGTGAGCATGCATGAAGCGTGTCTTTGTGTTTCTCAGGCTCATGCTTAGTTTTGCATTTTCTGATATTAAGCATTTTTGACCATGAAGCTTGTTTGCGGGAGTTTCTGCTGGAGGTGTGAACACACTCACATCTGGGGCTCATGTGTGTTGAATCAACACTTCCCTTTGAAAGCATCTGAATGCTTTGAGCTTTCTACAAGCGTAATGTAACATGTTCAGGCCTTTGAGTCCTTGGCCTTTCACACACGTTCGAGTCCGTCGATGATTAATGGAAACTACATTTCAGAAAAGAGCACATTTTAATCTTAGATGTTTCGTGAAAATTCTTTAGGGGATGGACGTGTATTCGATTTGTTCCGATAACTCTAGCACTTTTATGTACCTCATGTTTTAATTTAAGTTGGACTCTAAAATCCAGGAGGGAATTATAAAGCAATTTTCATGTCTTTTGATGCATTTATTATTTTGGATTTATTTATTGTGATTTTTGCGATTTTTATTTCTTGCTGTAAATATGATTTTCTTGCACGACATGCTTCCTTCAAACCAATATCACTTTCACCCATCCTAAAAATGTACTAATATGTTTCAGTATTTATTTATTTTCCATCAGCTTTCAATTGTTTATCACTTACATGTGAAATTGGATTATGACTAATCCTTTCAAGTCCGTCGTTCCAGAGAGAGAGTCTCTGGTCTTTTTTTTCTTTTCTTCGTCTCATGCAGGTGTTTTAGCTACGACACATCGGAGTTTTATACATTAAGTGTTTGTTGGGACTTCGCAGTGAGCTGTGGAAAGCAGCTGGAAGTGTGGGAGATTACCTCCAATTAAACACACACACAGACACACACAGAGACTGTCACTGTATTCATTGATATGAATGAGAAGCATGTCAGAGCTGGTTAGTTTGGTGGTGTTGTCTATAAAACTTCACTGAAATCAGGCGGTCCAAAGCACAGTGAAAAGAGTGAGGACTGTGTCTGGGAAATTCCTCCCAGCATTATGCAACCTCACATCTGAAGTTTCTGCCCAGGTATCCATTTAATACTGACAAAAATATCCGCAGTTTAAAGACACTCCGTGATTCGTGTGGGTGGTTGAAATGGTTTCCTTGCTTTCCCTTCATTTCCGCAGCCCAGTGTCTCATTTCCTTACAAGTCTTTGGATGTTTTGTGGCAGCCTCTATTAATCTGCCCCAAGGAGCACCGCAGAGTCGCTGCTCTAATTGAACACACATCCAGTGGCTGTGACACGTGCACTTGATCAGCACCGAGCTCTCAGATGTTTCACAGGGCCGGGGATCTTTGATTAATTGGTTTACTAGCTTAGCAGGGGGGCAGTGAATAGAATGGATAGAAGGTGCTGGTTAACTCCACACTGCCTCCTTTTGGTGAATCAGGATTATTATTCTCACATAATCAGCTTTGAGCCTCTTAACTACACCTCCTGATCTGTTTAATTATTCTGAAGTCATGATTTAATCAGCTCCTTGAGGACATCCCTAAGAGGCTGTTTGAGTTTCATGTATATTTCTGAGTCGAGAGTACATCACTGTACAACCTTAGAGAATCTCCTGATCCTTATTACAGCTGTTATAATCAATAGATGCATAGATTTAAAGGTCAGTGACTCAACTGGATCAATGAGCAATCCTAAATTGATTCTTACATTGCATAGAATATTATAGTGTTGCTAGAATTATAACCTAATTATTATTATTGCCAAATAAATGCTAAGATCAGCTCAATAATCAGACGGCCCCGAATTCAATACTATCATATTGTAACGTTGTCAGATGCTACAGATAAATTGAACTGTTGCTTTATGAACCAAAAATGTGTACCAAGAAGTGGGTGTTGTGTTCGTCACGGTTGTCATAACGCTGACTTCTTTTTGGGCTAATAAATAACAATGCTTTGAGGCAGTTTGGTTTCTACTTACAAATATACTGTATGCTACTACTGTTGGTGCTGTCATCTAGTGTCTAAGCTCCTAATACAGTTAGAGCTCATAATGTAACACTGCAAATCTGTCTCTCCAGCATGCTTACTTTAGTGTTCAACACACTGATTTTCCATCTCATGCACACATTTAAATGGCGTCAAAAGTGTGATTTAACATCTCTGGTTTGTCGGACAGGCATGCAAGACCTTTCTGAGCTTGTTCGCATTCTTTACCGCTCTGTCCAGCTTGGCATTTTAGCAGCCATGCATGTGGTAAGAAGCCAAACCCTCTCATAGCCAAACTCACTAGAGCTGGCTTCTGACTGACAGCGATTTAACAGAGCTGCTTCAGCTGTATGCTTGTAGCAGATGTTGAACAGATTCTCAGAGGGAATAAATTATACAGCCCTGTCCGTATTAGAAGCACAGACCACTGTTCACTACTGTATTCTTCTGTGTGTAGATGCAGTGGCTCTGAACAGGGCAGAATGTTGGATGCAGTGGTTTGGTGTCAGACTGCTACATTTATTCAAGATTGATATTGTTAAGTGTATTAGAATCAAAGTGTGTTTAAACTATGTAATGAAGTTCTTTCTTTCTCTGTAAATCCTCCCATAGGCCTCGATATGATATACAGTTAGAAGGTTCCACTTAGGATTTTTCAGTCTTACGATGACGTTAGCGATCTAAATTTTTATTTATTTATTTATTTATTTTAAAACATTTCCCGCCTTGTGAAGTGCGCGTCTGGATCCGCCCTTCACTCACGATTATAAGCTTGTCCACCCGCCCGCATGCATATAATATATATACAGGGAGTGCAGAATTATTAGGCAAATGAGTATTTTGACCACATCATCCTCGCTATGCATGTTGTCTTACTCCAAGCTGTATAGGCTGGAAAGCCTACTACCAATTAAGCATATTAGGTGATGTGCATCTCTGTAATGAGAAGGGGTGTGGTCTAATGACATCAACACCCTATATCAGGTGTGCATAATTATTAGGCAACTTCCTTTCCTTTGGCAAAATGGGTCGCAAGAAGCGTGTGGAAAAACCAAGGCGCAAAATAACTGCCCGTGAACTGAGAAAAGTCAAGCTTGCAGCTGCCAAGATGCCACTTGCCACCAGTTTGGCCATATTTCAGAGCTGCAACATCACTGGAGTGCCCAAAAGCACAAGGTGTGCAATACTCAGAGACATGGCCAAGGTAAGAAAGGCAGAAAGTCGACCACCACTGAACAAGACACACAAGCTGAAACGTCAAGACTGGGCCAAGAAATATCTCAAGACTGATTTTTCTAAGGTTTTATGGACTGATGAAATGAGAGTGAGTCTTGATGGGCCAGATGGATGGGCCCGTGGCTGGATTGGTAAAGGGCAGAGAGCTCCAGTCCGACTCAGACGCCAGCAAGGTGGAGGTGGAGTACTGGTTTGGGCTGGTATCATCAAAGATGAGCTTGTGGGGCCTTTTCGGGTTGAGGATGGAGTCAAGCTGAACTCCCAGTCCTACTGCCAGTTTCTGGAAGACACCTTCTTCAAGCAGTGGTACAGGAAGAAGTCTGCATCCTTCAAGAAAAACATGATTTTCATGCAGGACAATGCTCCATCACACACGTCCAAGTACTCCACAGCGTGGCTGGCAAGAAAGGGTATAAAAGAAGAAAATCTAATGATATGGCCTCCTTGTTCACCTGATCTGAACCCCATTGAGAACCTGTGGTCCATCATCAAATGTGCGATTTACAAGGAGGGAAAACAGTACACCTCTCTGAACAGTGTCTGGGAGGCTGTGGTTGCTGCTGCACGCAATGTTGATGGTGAACAGATCAAAACACTGACAGAATCCATGGATGGCAGGCTTTTGAGTGTCCTTGCAAAGAAAGGTGGCTATATTGGTCACTGATTTGTTTTTGTTTGGTTTTTGAATGTCAGAAATGTATATTTGTGAATGTTGAGATGTTATATTGGTTTCACTGGTAAAAATAAATAATTGAAATGGGTATACATTTGTTTTTTGTTAAGTTGCCTAATAATTATGCACAGTAATAGTCACCTGCACACACAGATATCCCCCTAAAATAGCTAAAACTAAAAACTACTTCCAAAAATATTCAGCTTTGATATTAATGAGTTTTTTGTGTTCATTGAGAACATGGTTGTTGTTCAAATTGAATCCTCAAATAAAATTAATCCTCAAAAATACAACTTGCCTAATAATTCTGCGCTCCCTGTATATATATATATATATATATATATATATATATACTATAAAGTTTATTCATTATGATACTGTAAATAGCTTTATGATACTGTAAATAGCTTTGTTTTGCTAAATTATGTGCTGTGGTTTGCGTATACTCCCCCATACTGATCACTATTCTTTAAAGACTCATGGGTAAGCTAGGCCATGTCTCCACTTACAACATTTTCAAGTTAGGATGGCGTCATTGTAACACATTTCTATTATAAGTCGGGGAATATCTGCTTTTAGAATACAGCCAAATGAAGCATTTTCATTTTTAATTCATTAATGCATTCCACATCATACAAGAGTTAAAACCACTTTTTTATTATTTAGCACCATATGACAAAACCAAAGCCGTGCTCACATGTAACAAACTGGAAATTGTCAAACACAGTTAAGCTTCTTTAACATGGGTTTTGTTTCTCAATCTGCTGCTTGGTTGTTGTGCTGTCAGTCACAGAGCTTTACATGGGCTTTGTTTATAAATCCTTCATTTCCACTACCCGATAGGAACTTCCCAAAGCACTGCAGCGTTTAGCCTGGACTTAATCAGTGGAGAAAGGCTCCCTGAATTCAGAGTTTATTTCCCTATTTAAGTCGTATGCTGTTTAATTCAGGTGTAGCCTACTGTATTATGCAGCATGTTGAATGTCTTGTTTCACATGCAGACATATCGAATCACTAGTTTTATATTAAATGAAATGATATATAATGCTCCAGATATCACACATTTCATGGGCAGTTTTTTGGAAAATAATCGACTTAAAGGCTCAATTACACCATTCTGACACTTATACATTTTTTTTGTTGGTTTTTATTTTTTGCAGTATATCTTCTGTGTTCTGAAGCATGGCCTGAAATTGGCTTCATGATTCTAAGTACCTAAGAAAAATAAGTCTATTTTAAGCAATTTCTGCTTGTCTGGCTTTCTTCATTCAGACCCATCTCGCATCCATTAAACCACTTGGTATGTTATTTCTGTTTTCGGACTCATTTTTGAGGCAACTTTGTATTCAGAGAACATAGTAAATTGCAGGAGCAAGCAGCTTTTCATAAGCACAATAACAGATGTGACCGTTAAAGACAGACTGGAGTTAGACTGAAATGTGCTTCTGCTCGGAAGTCTCCAACCGGCATTACAAATTTGCATAATGTACATTCAGAAGAATGATAGAAATGCATATCCAGCTTACTCAAAATGCATGGTTCCTTCAGGGTGATTAGATGGTTTATTAGGATGCAGCTCAGGGACTGGGTGGCTTGTGTCTAACAGAGACTGAATGGCTCATGGAAAAACTGGTTCCGTTGTGTTCATGCTTATGAGTCTTTTCTGCGACAAGTGAGCTTTCAGCTTAAGGGGCCACGTCCTTCTGAATCTTTTATTTCAGACACTGGACAGACGAGTGATATTTGTCAGAGAGAGAGGGGGAAAGGAGAAAGCGGAGTATTGTCACAGCTTCTCTCTTCCTGTGGCTTTTGTTTCTCATACAGAGGATCGGGTGTCTGGGGAGTGAAGTGGAAATGTGAAAAAGTCAGAGTCCAAGTCCAAGAATGCTGCATCTCTTATTGAAGTTTTTAAGAATTCACTTCATTATTCATTCTCTTATTTTGTAATTCTGTAACTGTACAGACTCTCAGTATATTTGCTGTTTTATACACACAGTCAGAAGGTGTCTGATTAAGTGTGTGTGTGTCTTTGACACCTCTTAAATGCCTGCTATTCTACAGTAAAGCATGAGAAATGTGTCAGAGATGGCTGCAGGTGTGAAATTCCACACACAGTTGCTGGTATGCATTTAGCCACAGGTGAAAATTTGTAATGAATGAACACGTTCACACAGTCTTTTGCTACTGCCAAGTTTGAATATGTGATGGCCTTCATCTTGTATTTATTTATTTTTATAAGAAGTCAATCTGGAGGTTTTAATTGCTGCTGTTTGCTTTTGCAAATGGGATGGATTTTTTTTCCCTTAAAAAAAATTAAAATCTGTATGTACAATAGTATATATTATGCTAGATATACACCGATCAGGCATAACATTATGACTGCCTGTCGTGGTCGTGATCTGTCAAGCATTAAAAGCATGAACTTCTTCAGCAGTTTGAGCTACAGCGGCTGGTCTGTTGGATCGAAACACACGGAACAGCCTTCGCTCGCCATGTGCATCAATGAGCCTCAGCCACCCATGACCCTGTCGCCGGTTCACCACTGTTCCTTCCTCAGACCACTTTTGATAGATACTGATCATTGCAGACCAGGAACAGCCCACAAGAGCTGCAGTTTTGGAGATGATCTGACCCTCGTCAAACTTGCTTAAATCCAAATCCACAGCTTGCACATCTGAGGACAACTTTGAGGACAAAATGTTAATTGCTGCCTAATATACCCCACCTCACAGGTGCCATGATAAAGAGATAATCAGTCTTGTTTACTTCACCGGTCATAATGTTATGCCTGGTTGGTTGTATGCTCTCAGTGGTTGTTAACTTACAGACTGCAGTCCGGATGTGAACTCAGCAAAGTGTTGAACTGAATGAAAAATACCTAGGCAGAGTCAATATATAAAACTGACCACAGTATAATAAAGCAGGAAAGAGCAGTTTATCCAGTCAGATGCAATTATGTCCGTTCTTCAGCTGGAGGCAGCTCATTAAGCTATAGGGCAGAGAACTAGTCAGAAAGTTAGAGCATCTTCCCAGACTTGAATAGATATTTTATTTTCTCTCTGGAGTGTGATTAGTGAAGTGATGACACGACTTGGATAAAGGGAAATGCGTTTATTGTCTGTGTCTAATACCAAAAAGATTTTACATCTGCTAGGGTTTGACGGGCCTCAAGAGATCCAGGCAATACTCGGCTCGAATCTGAAACACAAAAATGAAATAATTTAATGATCAGTTACCAGTTATACTTTACCCATCTTCAAAACACTGGGAACACTGGATGGATGTAATGAATATCTTGGGCAAAAATCCAGAGCTGTGCATGCATAAAGGCAATGCCTGACAATGTATAGCCACAAATAATGTTTAAGTACAGTGTGAGTACTACACTAAGTACTAAAGCAGGGCTGGGTTATAACTGATAGCTGGCAATAGATTCTCCTTTTACTCATTATCCAGTCCAGTGCATTAATGTAAATAATTTAGCTGATTGGACGAGATTCTGTTTACATTATATTTACCCAGCATGGTCTGCTCTGTGGACTGACAACAACGGTTTATTTTGGAGAAAGAATGATGTAGAAAACAGAATGATCGAGCAGAGAATCATGTCTTTATTTTGCCTTTTTGATTCCAAGCAAATGTCTCTTGTATTCAGAGTCACTCGGGGGCTTGGGGGTATTCTTCACTACAAACCAAAATCACTTCAAATTGTCTTATTTATAGCATCAAAATAATAATTACAATTTGAAGTATTAAAGTGTCACCATTTAGTCATGATCACTACTAATCCAGATGTTTGTAAACATGGTATTTTGTATCACCAGGCTTGACATTTGATTTGAATGCCCCCCAGGGGGAACGTGTATGCGTTTGGCATTCACTTGTGCTGCACTTCATGGCATGGCTCCATAGAGGGCAGTGTCCCTCAGACTCACTCGCACCATGTCTTCCCTACAGCACAGCTGTCACCCTCCAACTTTCTGCCACGTTACCGTGAGGATTAAAGGATTACAGCACAGCTGACACGCATTGCTGTCAAGTCATGTATCTTTGTGCTTTAATGTTAGGCAGAAAGAGAGAAAGCGCAAGGTTTGCTGTGATACAGTAAACTTTAAATCACTCCAATCAGGTTATTAGAACCAGGTTTACCCACACGGAGAGGCAGACCGCTCTATGCTTGGCTCTGACGCTGCACGCTCCCAGAGCGCCGAAAAGTCCCTTTTACTACTGGCTTTAAAAAAAAAAAAGTATTTATTTATTTATTTTTTATTATTACCCTCATGACTTTATTTGGACAAGTCTCCAGGTCTGGGGTTTCCTGTGGTTCTTAACAATAAACAGTGGAAAACAGAGCACTTTACAGGCATTAAAGTGATCTGTCTGAGATTTACAAGCTTGTACATGCAGCGATTTCAGGCTGAATTGTTGGCAAAATCTTTTCGCTTTGACTGATTCAACATGACAAAACCAATAAGCCTGTAACTGATTCAGCATGGTGAAGCCTTTTGGCTTTGTTCAATGTTAAGTGTTCGCTAGTGCACTCTTGCCAAGATTCAATGGCTCTCTTATAAGTGAGTGTGTGCAAGAGAGAGTTTGCAGCAGAGTGGTGGACCGAGAGGAAAACATTGCATGTAATGAATATTAAAAGAGCACGCGGACACTGTTTCTTACACGTCCGAGTGCAAATTGCAGTGGCTTCTTGCATAGCTTACGTTCCTGCAGTTGTTTGAATGTGTGTGTGTGTGTGTGTGTGTGTGTGTGTCTGTGTGTGTGACGGGGCAATTCCTGACTCCACGTAATTAGCCTTACTATCAGTGTTACGTGTGTGTGTGTGTGTGTGTCAGAGGGAGAGGGAACTCTGCCAAGCCTGGCCCACCAGTCAGTTTGATTCCATGTCAAAAGTTTAAGCCAGCATTCCACGAGGCGTCTTGCTGAATCCCGATCCGTTCTCACTCACTCTCTCTCCTCTTCTCTCGTCTTCTCTGTATGACCAGGACCACTCAGGAAACCTAAATATGTGGAGAGTCCTCGCGTTCCAGGTGACGTCTTCTCATCTGTCCTGAGAAAAGAAGGTGAGTGTGTTTGTGTTTGAAATGTGGGATTTATCATGTAGTCAAATGTCCAATATAACTTAATTATACAAAAAAACCCATCTGTTTGGTGAAATATTTGTGCTTGTATTTTTATGTTACTAGTGTTCTAGGGCCGGGCGATTATAACCATACAATACTGATATAATGAAAGATGATTTTAATATCATTATTGGACTTTATTTCTTATATCTACGTTTTTGCTAATTACGATGGTGATCAACGATGCAAATTGTAAATATCAGGGATGCACGTTTTTCCACAGCACTAATAAATTCTCCCATCCGACCCTTCAGCATGTGTCGATTCTCTTTAGGAGCAGCTCTGACAGGAGCATTTACATTATGTATTCAGTGTATATTGCATCCTTATTTTCAGATGTAATTGCTGCTATGGTAACAGCTCATTCACAGCAAGTTGTATGGAGGACACTTTACATACTGTAAACCTATTGAACAGATTCTAATACATGCTGTTTTCAGATGCTTGGAAATTGAAGCATTTTATATTCATTGGAGGTTTCCGTAAGGTTCTTATTTAACGTGTATAGGAAGAGTCTCAGTGACGCTGCTTCAGAACGGTCAGTTTTCCATTACAGAACATTGTAAGCTGTGTTTTATTTTTATTATTACGTTGAGAAAAAAAAACAGGCTGGTAAAGGAAACATTTTCATGTCTTATATCATCCAATTTTACATTTACTCCACATTTGCCGTTACCATCGCTACCCTGGGAAGATGTTTGACTTGTTTTGTGCAGATTTGTGCTCATTCAAGCAGAAGGGTGTTAGTAAAGCCAGGTAGTGATGCAGGGTGAGGAGGCCTGTGGTGGAGTCAGTGTTCCAGTTCACCTCAAAGGTGTTCTGTTTGGTTGAGATCAGAGCTCTATAGCAGGCTGCTCAAGATCTACTTGAACCCAAGTAAACCATAACTGAATGGAGTTTGCTTTGGGCAAAGGAAACAGGTTTTGTGTCTCCCAGTTCAGGGGAAAAATATTTTGTTGTTACAGTTTGAGGAAGAAGCACATATTTCTGGAATAGTCAGGTGTCCCAGTACTTTTTGTCCATATACTGTTTATGCCTGTGCACATGTGTGTGTGTGTGTGTGTGTGTGTGTGTGTGTGTGATGGCATCCTGTGGTGAAATTGCTTTTGCATGTTCCACTGTTATTTAGTGTGAAGTAGTTGCACATTGTGTTTATATGCGTACATGGGTAATTACGTTTAAATAATCTGAATTGAGTGGAATGTATGCTTTCCGAAAGAGTATGATCATGTTCGTGTGTGTGTGTGTGTGTGTGTGTGTGTGTGTGTGTGTGAGGGGGGGGTGTAATTGTCTGCGCCTCCTTGTGTGTGCCCCTTTATTATGTTTATTATGTCCTCTAGAGCAGGGTGTAGCTCAGAGGGGTTAACCGGAGAGCTGTGTTATGTTTAGCGAAGGCAATGCGAGGTATTCGGCTCTCCGTGACTGTCTGTGTCTATATTAAGCGTGTGAGCAAGTCATAGTTAGAGAGTTCATACATCATCGATAAAGACGGATCAGCACAAAACCAGTTTTCCCACAGTCACTCGTCTCAACGCTAATGAGCTGTTCTTGGAGTTGTGTTACAGACGCAGAGTGACAAAGTGCACTCGTTATTTCCAAACCGAGGACATTTTTAGTGTATTAAGTGCGTGTTTTGTGTGTTGCTGCGGAAGACAGCTGTGAAGCGTGATATTTGTTTTGGGGGTGGTGTCTGGATTTTGGGAAACGTTTTCAGCAGGGAGGCGCCAGCGGCTCGTCTGTGCCAGCTTCATCACTGGCATGGCCATATCATACCGCTGGCATGATGTCAGCACCTCAGGGCTGTTGAGGTGGACGATCAGTGGACTGTGTGTCATCTGAGCTGTGTGTGTGTGTGTGTGTGTGTTTGGAATGCATTTGGACTATGAGAATGGATTCAGGACAGGGCAGTAATTTTTAGCACGTCCGAATATAGAGAACACTGCTATATTTTGCTGCATTCTTTCCATTTCTGCCACACCCCTCTTGCTCTGTTTGCCCTCGTACATCGAAGATATCTGAGACTGGTGCACACATTCTCTCTCTCTCTCTCTCTCTCTCTCTCTCTCTCTCTCTCTCTCTCGCACACACACACACACATGCTTACATGGGAGGTCTCTCATGCTGTTTTACCTCTGTGTGTTATGTAGATAGCATCTGCAAAGACCCCTAGTTGTAGTTTCATGCTCAAACAAAAACAAACCCTTCACTTGACATTAATGCTACCTCCACATCAATCTGTATACATTCTTCTCAAACACGTTTTGTTTTTCTTCATGCATGCCGTTTTTGTTGTGCAATGAGAGCTGAGATTTGAAATCGCACTTTTGTGTTAGAGTGGACTAGCGATGGTGGTATAGCGATGTTCAAAAAGAATCACACATTTTTTCTCATGCAACCCCCTCATTCAACTTCACAAACATCAATATATTTTTGGGTCAACCAGAATAATTTCCTCTCCATTCCCGTTTCAATTCAAAGAGACAAATAAACGTCCGACAGAAATGAGACAGACCGAAGCTCTCTTGGCACAGCTTAGCGATTGATGTAAGCATTTTCACTCGATTCACTGGAGACAAGAAATCTATGTTTAAACATGTACATCTTTTTAAGTAAATCCTTGTTTAATTCCTATACAAATAGTTCTCCTATACTCTCGTTAAATTTCGACACTTCTATGTAGGTGCAGAGAAACTGATACATGTGAGAAAACTTCAATTGTCCAAGCACTGAGACACACGTGCCTGCTTTCAGCTCGCTTACCATGGTTCAGACTTTCAAGCTAATTAAAACAAAAGACAATGTTTAAAACACCCCTTCTCTCTTTGTTTTAATAATATTCCAATTATTGTGTTCTTTTTTTAAACGATCACATTTGCCATTATTATTTGTTGTTATTGCTGTTATTATTATCGCTATGGTTTTGAACTCTTTGTGGACATAAAAATGAAAATCAATGTAAAAATATGATGCCATCGCCATGTTCAATTTTGTTTTCTGGCACTTTGCCCGGGTTTGCTGTCGAACCAACTCGAAATCATTCTGTTGTTTTTCACTGCGTCCAGCAATTCATGCTCATAAAAGCAAGTAGAACTCAAGGCCACCAGGGACGGCTATTTCTTATTTATGAATTTCTCTGCCTAAATTCCCGCCCTTTACTTCAAACAGGAAGGAAGCCATTGAAGTAAAACAATTTCAGACAATTAACCCTGCCGTGACTTTGACCCTCAGTCAGATTAGTTCCAAAATTTAATTGCTGCTGGTTGCAATAATAATTCCAAAAATTAAATCCTATACACACAACTGCAAAAACGTTCTTAATAGAGATGCACATAAGTGTAATAAGTCCTTACACTTCGTGGTAAAGGTTTATGAAGAAATATGACGGAGCTTTTTTTATCCTCAATCTTTACTAGATCTCAAATAGTTTTAGCACTCCTTCAGAAGAAAGACAGGAAAACTAATAAGACAAAGTAAATGCCATGGTGTCTGTGGTCACTGTTTATCTCTGCAACACAGTAAGAGGATCTGGTGCTTTTTTCCTGCTGTTGGACAGCATCAGGTTAAAGCAGCCCATGGCATTCCTGAGACGCCCCACTGTTCCTGGGAATCACTACCCCTCATTGCCGACTCGGCCGACCCCTCAGGCTTCATCTCTAGCACCTGCTATTACAGAAGGAGTTCTCTAGGCTGAAGAGCTAACAAATGTGGAATAAGTTTACATAGCTCAGTAATAGCATTCAATAATGCCCTATTAGGCTGAGTGTAAATATTCAGTAATCACTGCTAATTTCCTGAGCCAGTTTGGCTGGATGCCAGACGCCCAGGTGTTTGACTTCCCCAGAGCTGTAGACCTTCATTCCCTTCGTCATTAGAAATCAAAGGATACAGTTACAACTCACTGTCCACTTTATTTGGAATACATCAGCCAATCCTGTGGCAGCAACCGAAATGCAAAAAGAAATCGTGTAGAGAACAGGTCAAGTGTTTCAGTTAATGTTCACATCAAACACTGGAATCAGGAAAATGTGTGATCTCAATGTGTGACATTGATGTTGGTATTAGAGCGTGTGTGTGTGTATATATTAGATTTTGACTGATTGATCAGCTGTCTTTTGGGCATTTTTTTATTACTCGTCATTGGCCGATTGTGCTACAAATTACACACCAAACACCAATCCGAGACACCAAACACCAGTCGGAGACACCAAACACCAATCGGAGACACCAAACCGTGCGTGTACATGCCATGCTTGGTTGAGAAAAGGTAACTCTCCTATTCCAGCAGGTGGCAGTAGTGCATATTCTGCATCCAAACAGGGAAACCGGAAGAGCTAGAACTGTGAATATATAGAAAGCAGCGTTTAAACCTGACACGATCATTATTAGTGGATCTGTGCAGCTTTTTCCAATCATATCTGCTAATTTGCAAACACGAGAGCAAGGATGGCATCCAGCATGTTCGTTTTTCTTCTCATGTGCTCATTCGCTAAGCTAAATAGCCAACCAGAGTTGTCTTTCTTGCTTGCGAGCTACGCTGCTGATTCGACATGCAGAATCATCCAAAATAACAACTGGCTTCACTGGTTCACCCAGAGCCAATGGGTGAATGGAGGAAAAAAAAACCCAAAGCTTCCCGAACCTCAAAAACCACCCCACATTCCCAGACGGCTGACTGTCAGCTTGGTGTGTCCCGGGCTTTAAATTCTTATCATTCCTTATTAATCCAGCTGTATACATATATATATCATTGGTACACATATATCATGCTACTTTTGGAGAGAGAACGGGAATAACATTTGGAGAGAGAAGAGAGTAACATTAGGAAAGAGAGAACGAGAGTAACATTAGGAGAGAGAGAATGAGAGTAACAATAGAAGAGAGAGAAAATAAGAGTAACATTAGAAGAGAGAGAATGAGAGTAACAGGAGAGAGAATGAGAGTAACAATAGAACAGAGACAAAATAAGAGTAACATTAGAAGAGAGAGAATGAGAGTAACATTAGAAGAGAGTAACATTAAAAGAGAGAGAATGAGCGTAACATTAGAAGAGAGAGAACGAGAGTAACATTAGGAGAGAGAGAATGAGAGTAACAATAGGAGAGAAAATAAGAGTAACATTAGGAGAGAGAATGAGAGTAACAATAGAAGAGAGTAACATTAAAAGAGAGAGAATGAGAGTAACATTAGGAGAGAGAGAATGAGAGTAACATTAGGAGAGAGAGAACAAGAGTAACATTAGGAGAGAGAGAATGAGAGTAACATTAGGAGAGAGAATGAGAGTAACATTAGGAGAGAGAATGAGAGTAACATTAGGAGAGAGAGAACAAGAGTAACATTAGGAGAGAGAGAATGAGAGTAACATTAGAAGAGAGAATGAGAGTAATTGTTTGGAACTGTTTTGTTAGTGAAGATTTAACCGGCTGTAGTTTCAGGCTGCAGGTAGTCACAGGTACCAAAACCTGGTAACAAGTGCGCTGATTGGAGAGGCTTGTGTTGTTCAATAAATGTTTCATTTAAACAGTTTTCTGTCTCATGTTTTATAAATCAACTGTAACATTTTCTGAAGTGAAGGAAAGAAAACAGGCCAAACATATCAGCCAAAAAAAACCTATTGTATCGTATATCGGCTATCGCCTGCCCTGATATCTAAATATCAGTTGACCTCCTGTGTAGCAAGTAGATTCAAAATCACATATAGGCCCTTTTAAGAAGAGTCTAAAGATGTCACTGTGTTTTAGAGGCTTTTTACTGCTGGATAAGACAACGCACACACACACGCACACACACACACGCACACACACACATACCTATTTCCAAAGGGCAATTAGTTACTGGCATGTTTTTGGAAGGTGAACACAGACAGTAACCCAAACTCAGGATGGAACCCTGGAGCTGTGAGATGAAAATCTAAGCCACTGTGTCACAGTGCTATTCTTTGATCATGTTAATGTCACAGGGAGAAGAGCCCAAGCGCTACATTGTTGGAGATGTAAGACTTGTCTAAGACATACTGTCATTCTCACAACAGAGTCAAGAAACCAGATTTCTTGTACCTGGTAGTGAACTAACAGCGGCTGCTTCATCCTAACTGCATGAATCGTTGTTCATCCCCTCATTATTAACCCAGCATTCCGTGTGCCTTTTCTTCTCTAAAGACATCCACGATAAACTATCAGCCCTATCGAATTTATCTTCATTTCATGTTCAACTGCAGGAGGCATGTACCCGTGTATCTCTTGACTCCTCAGCTACATGTTTGGCTGTTTTTAGCTTCTCTGGATCTCATTGGGTAAAAACATCTACACGTTTAAATCTGTAACATGTATGACTTGCGGTATTTCTGTAGAACCGGTGAAGTGTCTCAGTGGGGTTTTTATGCCAACACAAATATTTTTGACTCTGTTGATGAAGTGGAAATGATGCCTTTAAGTCTCTGCTAAAATTTTAAACTTTGCTATGCATTAGCTACTGGAACAGCTTTGTTCATTGTCTCATGAGCCAAGATCTGAGAGATTTAGATTCATTCCCTTTTATCTTTTCCTCTGGCAGCCTCAAGGAGAACCGAGTGCTGTTTTAGGTTTTATATGTTGTATAGTTTAGAGACAGTGGTATTAAGTAAAAGACAGGAGGTGGAGCAGGAGGTAGCAGAGCTGAAGATGTTGAGATGTTTGAGAGTGACGGGATGGACAGGATTAGAAATGAGTTTATTAGAGGGACAGCGCATACTGGACGTTTTGGAGACAAGGTGCGGGAGGTGAGATTGAGATGGTTTGGACATGTGCAGAGGAGGGATATGTTGCAGGATCTTTGTGAGTGAAGCAGGAATGCACTCCTGATGGGTTGATTGTTTTTTGCCAGACATATCGAACACACACTTTCACCCCGGGCAATTAGTGCCATGTCCCTCAACCTGCGGGAACCAACGTGAATTAGAGACATGGAAAAGTTCACACAGAGTATAGTTATATGAATCTATGCAACCCGACAAATTCAGTCACCACCATCCAGCGCTAAAACAAATAGTGCTGCAACTTGTGATTATTTTGGTAATCGATTAATCAGACGATTATTTCTCTTCTTCGATTAATCGGTTAATCCGATTAAAAATTAGATGTTTTTCTTATTTATAACTCTATAAAAACTTAAGGTTAAATAAGGGAATTTATGTATAAAAGTATACTTAAAGAAAAAAAGGAAAAGCCACATATTGAGAATTAACCATCTTTAATTTAGATATTTTAAAGCTTATAGTGGCTGCTTGTTGGCGTGCATGTGGGATTTCCCCTTATACAAATTCACTCATGCTGTTTTTTTTATTACAGTGGAATCCACTTATCTCGACCTCTGTTACCTCGACAACCCTATTAAGTCAACGTTTTTGAAGTGGAACCGCCAAATTCTCGCTTTTTTGAAACATTTTTTATCGGTTATGTCGCCGAACCCTAATATCTCGAGCACAAGGGGGAAAAAAATTTGCCATTTAACGTGGGTTATCTCGGTTCAGCCGCAGAAGAACTTGCGAAAGTGGCGGAAAAATCAAGACTTACAGCTGCTACAGGTGTTGTATTGTATACTGGTGAATCTGCGCAAAAAAGCGCAGCTGTTGAGAGAGTGCCAGTGGGAAGACACGTACCGGGATACGCATGTATCACATATACACATATACCAACAATAACGGACAGTGAGTGTGAAAGTTTAAATAGGAGCTGGTGATGATGATAAACGAGCACCATATGTGCGTGATTGAAGCGGAGCTTCAGAGAAAGCGGCCGAGAAAACACCTGCTACGCTGAAGTGGGGCGAAGGGGCCGTGGCATGTGGATTCCTGACAGATAAACATGTACTGTATATCTTTTTATAGCATGCCTTCATCAAACAAATCTCGGCATCGCTGTTGTGTAAAAAAACTTCAAAAACACCTGCATGCACAATCTTATTTATTAACGCACATCATGTACATAAAGAAAGTTAATATACTGCCGCCATTTTGATTTTCGTTTATCTTGATCATCGGTTACCTCGATGCTTTTTGGCGACCCCTAGGACATCGACATAACCGGGTTCCACTGTATTATTATGTGATCACAAGCATTTTTAAGCTGTTGAATATCGCCGTGTTTTCGTACCGTCTCTTTTCTTAAGTGATATGTTCGGTAATGAAATCAGTTTTCGCCGCAATTTCTCTGGCCGCTTTAGAGCAGAAGTCGCAAAACATTTTATGCATCTCGTGATCATACCTCAGCCATGAAAACTCTTGAATCCAAATCAAAAGGGCTCCAAGGGAGAAACAGTGGTGAACCGGAACAGGGTCATTCTTATCCTGCCCATCGTCGTCACTCCCAACGAGAACCTCCGCACCTTCAGCTCTGCTTCCTCCAACTCCACCTACTGTCTTTAACTCAATGCCACTGTCTCTAAACCATACAACATCACAGGTCTCACCACAATCCTCTAAACTTTCCCTTTCACTCTTGCAGATACTCTTCTATCACAAATCACTCCTGTCACTCTTCTTCATTACTTTGCACTGTTGACCCCAGGTACCTAACCTCCTATTAAATATTGGGTACGTTTCCCCGATATGGTTTTTAACAGACCCTGGCCTGATCAAACACTCCTGGAAGATTTTGCACCATTATCACAAATATTTGTGTAACACAATTAAGATTATTGCTTCAGCACAGTTTCTGAGACATGTACAATATGTGTCACCATGCATTGAGGCTGGCAGCTGGTCCAACTCCTTACTGAGACACTGGGCTGGTTTTCCTTTCATTTGTCACCTCTAAATGTTTTTTGGAAGGAAAGTAAATTACACCACACTTCTGATGAATATGGCTCCTGCTGGTCTGAGCCAATGCACCTTTGTCTGCTTTCTCTTTTTTGAATAACAGTGTGTCATACAGAATTTTTACAAGCATATCTGTTTAAGTGCCTGTATCTGTGTGTGTGTGTGTGTGTGTGTGTGTGTGTGTGTGTGTGTGTGTGTGTGTGCGCTTCAACATGAGTACCACATCTTTGAGCATGACTGAATGAGTCAGTGAGGTACAAGGCTGGCAAATGAGAACATCATTTGTTCTGCTTTGAAGAGAGGTACAATTTCATAGACACTTGGGCAGTGCATTCTTTGAGACATGGAACCTGTGTGTGTGTGTGTGTGTGTGTGTGTGTGTGAGAGAGAGAGAGAGCGAAAGAGAGAGAGAATATTCAAGTGACATGCAACAGTTGTCTGATATGTATCAGCTGTGGTCTGGACTTTGTACTCGAAAAGTCGGTTTAAGTCAATTGCTGAAATCATCTCAACCACCCAATGTTTTTGTCAGTTCACCTCCCACTTTTTTCCCCCTCCCTCTATGTTCACTCTTTCCTGTTTCCTGTAAATGTTCATTCATCTTTTTTTTTCTGGTAGCCCACCACTTCATTAAAAATCTTTCAGTAAAATGCTGCACACCAGTCAGAGGCTGTGTTCCAGATGCAAACTCCCCTCTGACTCCATGTGGAATAGTGCATCTGTTTGTCTTCTCATCTGTTCATCAATCCTCACACACAAACACACACAGGGACACTTGTGTATAAGTTGCTGTGATCTGGAATATGTCAGAGGGCTCTAGTCTCCGTAAAGCAGATCGCGTGCGTGCGTGCGTGCGTGCGTGCGTGCGTGCGTGTGTGTGTGTTAGTAAGGCACGTGTGGCTTGTGTGATTAGTTGTATTTTTTTGTGGGAAAGTGAGAAATAAGAGTATTGCCACAAGAGGAGGGATAGGGGGAAAGAAGTATGTGCACCGTGCTGAATTAATTTGCTTCAACCCTTCAGCGGGTTCTCATTTCCGCAGCACAAACTTCTCATCCGTCTAGAATCAGGATTATATACCTGCACAGCTGCGGCCTGTGTGTGTGTGTGTGTGTGTGTGTGTGTGTGTGTGTGTGTGTGTGTGGAGGGGGCGGGGGGTGTAAGTTGTGAGCTAGACAGACAGAGCTCAGATTGAATAAACGTTTGGAAGGGCATATTGACAAAAGGCCATGATTGGGCATGAAAGATTATCGAAGTTTAATATGTAAATATCAGAGAAGCCTTGGTTAATGGAGTATAGAACAGAGAAGATTCTGATCTTTAAAATGATCTTATTGGGAGTAGGCCTGAGATGATTTATTATAGCATTGGGAATCATAGATCATCTATTGCAATGGAGAACCGGTTGGACGATTTAAATGTCTGTCGAGGGGGCGGGGGGTGTAAGTTGTGAGCTAGACAGACAGAGCTCAGATTGAATAAACGTTTGGAAGGGCATATTGACAAAAGGCCATGATTGGGCATTGAAAGATTATCGAGTTTAATATGTAAATATCAGAGAAGCCTTGGTTAATGGAGTATAGAACAGAGAAGATTCTGATCTTCAAAATGATCTTATTGGGAGTAGGCCTGAGATGATTTATTATAGCATTGGGAATCATAGATCATCTATTGCAATGGAGAACCGGTTGGACGATTTAAATGTCTGTCGGAATAAATGTGGTGCCTGCAGCTTTAAGATAAAAAGTAATAAGTTGTATTGGATCTCCTAATGTGTGTTTTCCTTTTTTTTTTTGAGAGTCCTTGCTACACTTTAATTGCTTGACGTCTGACTTCAGAGCAGAGCAACAAAACATCTTTTGCTGCTCCATCTCAGCTTTCTTTGTCTGTGCTTGCCAGATAAATTCATGCTCTCCTTTGACATCTAAAATGTCTTTTCTCTGAAACACGAACAGAGTTTAAATTAAGAAAGAGAAACACAGTGGGGTGTTGATCAGGGTTTCACTGTACAACAAGTACCAGGAACAGTTTTATACATGTATTTGACTTTCTCTTGACCTTCGATACAGCTAATTTTATTTTAATTCTCAGTGTTAATGTTAATGTTAATGGCTAATTAATGACAACTACTGAATTCTAACAAGTGTCTGGTATCATTAATATTTTCATTATTATAATATTTATATATAATGCGACAACCAATCGCTAAAATAATAATAATAATAAGTAAAATAATCGATAATTACATTTGTTGTTAACAAATGCCGGTTAAACGGCTGCTCGCTCAACCAGCAGCAGGAAAACGCGTGTGTCCCAAGTCACCCAGGGCTTTGGGAGCATTTGATATTAAATGCAACAAAGAGTGCTATGGAAGTGCCACAGTGATGCACGAGCACATGAAATGAAAACGCACCGGTGTCACAGAGGAAAGCGAAACATCAGCACGCTACATGATGTGCTGGATATAACTTGAAAAGCCAAAATCATCAGCCATCCATTATCTTTTCCTTCAACTGCGCCAATTAATGTAAAAGACATATAGACTATATAAAGCACCGAATTGAATCTTCATGCTCTCTTCTTGCTCCCCACCAAGTGGGTAAACCCTGAACAGTGTACAAAATAAAATCTCTTCACAGGCTGGGTATAAAAAGCCTTGAGGCATGAGACAGCTTTGATTAACGGCGCTGTTTTCGCTAAGCAGCGCATCTTTTGCGATCTAGAAGACATACGAGCAGAAATTAGACCAACCACAGCACTGAAATCTCACACTCCTCGCTATACAATCTCTTTTATTCTGTTGTCTAATTACAGCTGCTGCCAGCATGTTTTGCGACTGCGCTAGAGTCTTCCTACCCTCCAGTGGACCGGAATGACAACTGCGCATCCATCATAGAGTTTTACTTTATGTATATTCCTCGGCTCATCTCAGGATCGCAAGTTGCGGGGATTTACGCTTAGAGCCGAGCCCCCCCATCCCCACCCCCCGTCTCTTCCTCCTCTCTTCGCCACCCTTTTACTGTGCCCATTCACTGTGCCAGCTCAGAGCTTCGTGTCCTCCAAGCACAAGCGGAAAAGATGAAATGCTGCATTCATCAAGTGTTCATTAAAGCATTTGGTGAGTTTTAGAAAGTAAACCCAGTTCCTAATGAATGCCAGCCGGCTCGCTTTCTCACGCACAAGTGCACGCTCACACATAAATAGGACGGAGATAAGAGCCGTTGCAGAGCCGGTGTGCTCATGCACTCCACTTCATCTCACACACACACACACAGTTATATTGCACTGTAAGAGAAAGAACTTTAAAAGCCTGTAAAACAGCAAGGCTGCAGATAATGATGTTTTTGTCTCATCCATCTTCGCATTCTTTCCTTCCTATGGCTTCATTTTCCCCTCCGAAGCCACGCACGAAGATCGTAACAGTAATGGACGTGTGAGCAGAAGGAGATGATTTTAAATACGAGAAAGACACAAACTCAGACTCCATGCGCCGCCAGTCATTTTCCACCTGGATGCCTTCACTGTATTTTCCTGCTGCTTGCTACAAGAACTCAAGCTAGGTTTGATTTTTTACAGAGAATGTAGCTGGCTGCTGCTTTAAGCACTTGCCAGATGTTGACTGCATTTCATACACGCGTAGGGGGTTAACAGGTTGTTTTTTTCTTACCGCTCACTCATTGTGTTGACGCGTATAACACCTGTTTATTTATTCATTTTAAATATTAGCTGCACAAACATTCGTAATTGTTTGGAATTTCCTTGCAACAGTAATATCAGATCCTGTGGACTCTGAATGTTTGTCATTACACTAATATCCACACTTTTTTTTTCGATGCTGAAATGCATTATCGTCGACTTTGTAGCGAGGGATTCAGGCCTAATTACATACACTGTACATTTAGTCCAAATATACTCTGATAAAAAAAACAAAAAACTCCATATCGGATGTTGGAAGTGTGTGCTCATAAAGGCAGAATAAAGATCATAGACGGTTTTCCACATTAATTGGTGAGGTAAAAAAATGACATGATTTCAAGCACCGACCTCGATTGCAGCTCCGCCCAAGCCGAGGATAAAAGTGGAGTCCCTGAGGCTAAAGCTGGTCTAAAGCTTGATCTTTTTCCTTGTGGGTAAATCTGATGTTGAATTTTTTTCCAGACTGCTCAAGTTCCGAATATTGTTTGCGTCGTTGTTCGGAAGGTGACTTCTAGGCATCTCAGTCGGCACAGAAATGTTTAAGGACGCGTTGCTTTCTCTTCGAATGAGCATTACAGTGTTAGTATTGGCGTTCCATGAGAGATGGATTGGCAGGGGCTGTGTGTTAATTAAACTTAATTTGCTCAAGATAATAACCTTGTATTAGACAGTCAGTTGTTCAATGCATAATCAATCTGACTGCAGGATAGTGTTCCGTTTAATGCACTGCCACAATCATGCCCTGATTGACTGGAGAGTTTTTACACTTTGACTATTTCACCCTTAATTAGATCCTGCTTAAAAAAACTGTATGTCTCTTGAAAAAAAGAGTGTTGTGTAGAGGTGCATCATATTTGGATACAAGCTCTGGTTTACGTTTAAGCTGCAAATAATATCCGAGTCAGTCTCGCACGTCTGTTAAGGATTTGATATGTCTGTTAAACTGTCAGGCGTTATATAGGTTCTGGAGACCATGTCAAGCCTGGAATGCATCAGTCATATTGTGTGCAAGTAGTGTTTGAAGAGCTCTGGCCGTTCGGAACATCCAAACAGAGATTCATACACAGAGGCTCATAATAAATGTAAACCTTTAGAGCAGCTGCCACAAAAAGACTTCATGTTGGTTTTACTGCAACACAAGGGCAACACCAATTCCAAGGAAATCTACATCTCACAGGATTCGTAGCATGCCGCATTCACGCGTGTGTTTTCCAACCTGGAAGTGATGAGTTCTCGTTCACGTTATCAGGCTGTGTTAATTATCATGTAACACCGATTTGTCATATTTACTGATTTAACGTTCCACCTGCTTCTTCACACAACTTTGCAGTTAGGGAGCTGTGTAACTGAATGCTGATTGGCTTTAATTAGCTCGTTATTATGTTTAATACGCGTATTAGTTTTGATTGTGGTCATAATGCTTCTAATAAATACCACAGCTGTTAGTGCGAACATGTAGCTGCCTGAACGCAGAACCGACAGCAAATAAAATCTGATGTTCTAAATGTTTTTTCCCCCCTAAACATTACCACAGCTACACAAATCTGTGAAGCCTGTAAGCTTTAAATTTATTGTCTTAGGCAGAGAATATGATATGTACGCATGTGTGCTTATCGTTCACTCACAAACCAGTCTGCTGCCATGATGCCACTCATATCATTAACTCTGGGGGCAGTACCAGAGTTTTAAAGTGTGCACTCGAGGATAAACCACATTGTGGGTGTGTTGCTTTGCTTTTTATTTGGCTTTGGTTTCACACTATGCAGCAGATAGATGAATACAGAAAAGAAAATCCCACATATTTTTGATGGGGTTAAGGTCAGGGCTCTGCGCAGGTTCTTCCACACCAAGCTCATCCAACCATGTCTTTGTGGACCTTGTTTAGACCCTGAGGCGCAGTCAAGCTGGAATTGGAAAAAAAAGCCGTTCTGTAACTGTTCTCATGAAAACATATTGCACAAAATGTCTTGGTCTGCTGAGGCATTAGGACTTTTCTTCACTGGAGCTAATGGTACCAACCCAAGAAAATGATGATTCCTTATCCACCAAACTTTACAGTAAGCAGTCAGGCAGGTAATGATGTTCTGGCATTCCACAAACCCATCAGACAGAGACGCATGATTTGTAGACATGTACAGAGTCTCAGGTAGACGTTCTTTACGCCACTCCATCTGACGCTGGTCAGGTGACGCTTGCATGCCATAGAAACCAATTCCAGGAAGCTTTTGCCACTGTTTCTGTGTTAATAATGCCAGTAAAAGTTTGGAACCCTTCGACTGTGGAACCAGCAGAGCGTTGGCAGCTTTTACACACCATGCACCTCTGCACTCAGTGGCCTCACTTTGCCTCTTTACCCGCTCTTCCGCATTTCATATTTGAGACACCTTTTCGTCCCTCGTTTCTTCATCCTTCGTATAATTGGAAGTGGTATAAGATTCACAGCATTGAGAATGCCTTCTCTGGACTCTCAATCTCTCCCACATTGCTAGCTTAAAAAACGAGCTTGAACTACCCTCCACTTGAGACATTATCGTATCTATTAGCTAATTTTCCAGTTTTGGTAAACCTCGCAATGACCACATAACCCAGTGTCTACATGATGACAGCATGGAAATGAAATAGCCTGGGCATCAGCAATGTATTTCAAACTAATTAATCCATTTCGACTCACCTTGCAGGGCCGACAGACCAATCCCTCACAGAATCCCTAATGAGCCGTGCTTGTTTGCTTCTCATCAACTCCACAGCCAGTGTTTCATTTGGACACGGCCGACGTGCTAAGCGTGTCAGGATATCTTTTTAAATCCACAGAGGATCGAAAGTTTCCCGCCCTGAGCGTCAATCGTGGAAATGTTGCAGACGTACGGCACATAAAGTAATGAAATGCTAATTGGAAATATAAAGGGAATTAATCAGGAACGAACTCAGTGCCATGTACTCTAATCAGGGTTTATTGAAACCCAAGTCTACTTTGGGTGTGTTGGTTAAGCCCACAATATGCACAATGCCAAGCTGAAGGACGTATGTTTTAATGACCATAATCAAGATATTTTGGGCCCCGATTCTGACTGGTTTTCAAAGCCGTTTTGAATTCTAATAGTTTGTTCTCTTGCAAATGTGTTTAGATTTTGGGAGCCAGCATTGGAGATCTGCAGCTCGATTTACCAATTTTGGTACCAAAGCAAAACACAAAAACATGCTAATTGAACAACCCACTATTTTTTATTAAAGTTAAAAGAAAAAAAAATGTCCAAAAACCAATGCATTTAAAAGTCTCTGGTGTATCTTTCTTCTTCTTCTTCTTCTTCTTCTTTTTCCTCCTCCTCCTCCTCCGGCTGCTGCCGTTAGGGGCGTCCACAGCAAAATAGTAAATACCATCATGTCCCTTTGTTTTTATTTTTTCTCCCCTAATAAAATTTATGGGAGCATTAAATAGTTAATAAACTTTACTGTAATACTCATTATATTAGCACTAGCTACGTTTATGATAACCACTAACTGCAGCATTCAAAGTAAAATATAGTCTAATTTTCATAACAGAAGGTCTAAATATAAAATGAATTTGAAACTTAACTGCTTTGAACACTTTCATTACTTCCAGGTGTCGGCCCTTAAGGTGTTTTCTGATCTATTTCCTCCTCTTGAGAGAAAACTTTGAAGACATCATTTACAAATTGGTTTTTGATGATCTTTGATATTCCAAAATATTTCTAAAGGTGATTCTTTCCTCCTTAATTGTCAAAAATGGATTCAGAGCTGCTGCATTAGCAGCACCACCGGCCACCTTGTCTCAGCGCTTTTATGAAGAGGACGTAGCTGCGCACCTTTCGGATAGCGCATCGAGAACCGGGTACTTAAAAAAACGTACCCTAGTGTTTTTTTCTTTTTCTTTTTTTTTTTTTAGTACGGCCTTGGTTACCGGGTCTTTTAACAACACCATTGGCTGCATTATTGTGGGAATAGAATTGAATGAATACAGATACATATCTTTTTAAATGTAATCGTGCCATCCCTATACTTTTACACACTCTGACAGTGTAGGAGGAGACACTCGTTACCTTACAATCACCATGAACATGTCAACATCAAAAGACTATTTGAAGCTAATCGCTGGTTTCCCAAACATAATCACCACAATCAACTGCCCTCACGTTGCAGTACAGAATTAATGCTCTTCTTTTTAATAGAAAGGAGAACACAGCATCCATGTACAATCCAGCTGTGGTACAATGTTTATTGTTATTGAAATGTACTGTGTAAGGCATAGTTCTATACAGAAATACTCAGTGTCCTTATTTATATGCATAGATCACAAATTGAAAGAAATGGAAATGTGTAGGTTAGCAGGACTGAGACCACTTGGTTCACATGGGTGAAGCTTGGGCATCAGATATGGCATATAGGGAGGTGGTAGCTCAGTGGTAAAGACTTTGGACTGTGGAAGGTCACCAGTTCAAATCTCAGCACCACACAGGTCTGGGCCCTTGAGCAAGGTTCTTGAACCTCAACTGTTTGTTTGTAAGTCATTCTGGATAAGGGGCATCTGCCAAATGCCAGAAATGTAAATAAACTTTTTATACATCTGATGTTGTATTTATTTATTTATAGTGGTGTAGTGGATAGCTCTGTGGAAGAACCTTCGGGTACCATGTGCAGTCCCGAGCTAGAGTTCTTATTCTCCTTGTGTCAGTGTCAGGTTCTTTAGAGTTTCATCGGTTTCCTCCTCAAAACAAGCTGGAAGATTGACTACTGCGTATTGCCCGTGTGTGAATGAGTGCACGTGTGTGTGTGTATCCAGGCAGATTTACTGTCTCTGACATGTATAAAGCATTTACTGGTGAGGGGTACATATATTTGGTGGATTATAAATATCCATTTTCTGATACTTTAGCTCTCAGCTATTTCTTCACATTAATCAATTATTCAGACCATCGCTCCTGCGTAGATTTTCTCTACAGGTAGTAAAAAAAAAAAACACATTTGTTAACTGCTTGTTGCCGTAGTAACAGGTGGTTGACGTACTGAACACGCAGGAAGGAGTATGGTATTAAGAAGGAGGGAGAGCGAACAAAGGAGAGAGAAAGTATCTTTACTTTGTGGCAATTGGAAATTGAAATGCAGGTTCCACTATATACCTGTATGTATAGTCATTTTTAATTAAAATTAGTTTTTTTTTTTAACCCACAGTGATTATGGTGTTTCTGGTAGTTTAATTAAGGTTGTGAAATTGCAGGGCGGATAGGGCCGGTCTCTCTTCCAATGATGTTTGTGTATAATTTCTGAACAGCGCTGATGAGAGTAATGAGATTGTTCAGTGACTCCTCCCAGCTCTTTTACACACAATCAAACCCTTGCCTTGTCATGGATCGCTGTTTCAGATCGGAAAGCTGGCAACAGCTGGCATGTCCCTGACTATCACAGTCCTCCAGTATTCCTCAATGAACAGATAAAGACATGCTTTATAATAGAAATCTACATATTAATGATTGACCTCTTGGGCTTTTCTGTATTTTCTACACAGCTGCTGCTATTCATTTGTGATTCTCGCTACCAGGTGCGGGTGTGATTGCGTATCAAGTCGCTGTGTCTAGCTGCTTTAGATTCCTGAAGGGGGTGCAAGATAATTCGATGGTCTGTCAGTGATATTAATATGTGAGCTGAAAAAGGGGGACGTGATGGGGGTGGGTTAGTGTTTGTGTCTGTGCTAGAAGATGATGATTGAACACTTTCATCACTTCTTTATAAAGGTTCTTGTATTGCTCTTGGAGTGCAGTGAGATAAAGGATGAACACATTTGCTAGAGAATTACTCAATTTGCTAACCAGGTGTGTGTGTGTGTGTGTGTGTGTATGTGTGTGTGTCTATTTTTCTAAAATTTTGACTTAGACAGATTTGGAATGTGTTGTTCAAAACTCAAATGTGTTGTTCAAAAAAAGCTAAATATCCTAAAACAGGTCGTTATTAAAACACAATATTTTTCTCATCCCACTTACCATTATCTCCTATGCCCTGCTATTCAAATGTTGATGTTTGATCTAAATATGGATTCAATCATGCACCCATTTGACGAGCGAACGGTGCCAAGGGCCATCGTCACACATTAATATTCTTTTCCTGTCTGGAAAAGCATAAACTGCAAACAGTGCACCCACACTGGAGACCTCATGCATGCTCAATGACATGTGTGTGTGTGTGTGTGTGTGTGTGTGTGTGTGTGTGTGTGTACATGCACTATATTTGTGATAATGCTGTGACTGTAAAAAAAAAAATAATAATTGTTTAGTGATTAAAATTGATTTCTGCTGTAATTTTTAGATATATATATATATAGTAAAGAAAGTACGTCATGAATAAACGTGTTGCGCTGAATGTTTTAATTTCGCCTCTTTTAAGTTTGTTTATTTATATTTTTTAATAAAGATGACCAAAAAGAAATGCACGCTGCAATCTGTTAAAATTGCACACTAATAAAATAAATGCCTTTAAAATCAATTTGCGTTTTGACAGCCTAAATATTAACATATTATAATAAAGATATTTTTTTTTAACATTAAAAAGATACAAAATGATTCATTTTGGGTGATGAGGTGTATGTTGGGTGTGGGTTCAGGTGTAGGTGGCATTAATTAGCTGCATTAATAGATATATGCCAATGCAAGGTCTTCAAGGATTGAAGGACAGGTGTCTATGTGTGTGTGTCTCTGTGTTTGTGTCCGTGCGTGTGTGTGTGTGTGTGTGTGTGTGTGTGTGTGAGAGAGAGAGAGAGATTCAGTGACTTCTCATTCCTGCTCACTACACACACATTTTGAAAGTGCAATTTGGTTCATGCTAATGTAATGTAAACTAATGTTCTCAAACCCCCCCCCCCCTCCTCTTTTTCTCTTATCTCTCTATCTGTCTGTCTATCTATATATCTATCGATCTATCTATATTTCTAACATCTCCTACCTATATGTCTTTCTGTCTGTCTCTCCACCCTTCACATTCTGTCTATCCCTCTTTGCCCTTTTCTCTCCCTCCCTTCTCTTTTCTCTGTCTGTTTTTCAGAGCCAACCATTCCTGGCTCCTCCCCCGCCACTCAGGAGTTGATGACACGCTTAGGCTTCTTGCTGGGTGAAGGCATCCCAGGCTCTACGCGCATACCTATGGACGAGAAGAATGAAAAGAAGGTATTTCGTTTTCCTACTGCGACTGATGCTGGAGAATAAAGAGAAAGAAAGATAGAAAGAAAGAGTGAAGGGGATAGAGGGTATGAAGGACAGAAGGGGATTAAGGAAATGTGTTTATGTTTATATATATATATATATATATATATATATATATATGTGAGAGCAGCTACAGAACTGTTCTCCTTCCCACTGCTGTAATGAATCCTGATCATTTCCCCGACGTAAACGTCGCACAGCAGGCAACAGAGAGAAAACGCTGGGAACAGCCACAGACCCGCGTGCTAGCTCTCGGAGACATCAAACTACTTTTCTAATCGAAAATGTACTTTTTGCCTGTTTTTTCGCTACATCTTCAACATGATGTTGTAGAACACACAACAAACAAGTGAGTTCCTGTTTCCTCCTTCATTCCAGCAGCTGCAACTCCTCTGTGTTGGGTTCCACATTTAGTCTCCATCTCAATAATCGCCACTCTTTTGGAAAGATGTTCCACTAGATTTTGTGACATGATAGTTTAGTGATTGCAGTGATGGCATTCATCATTCACATTCATCCAAGAGTTGGAGATCTATGGGGCTCTAATCCTAACCCTAGATCCTCCACTCCAACCTATGTAAAGCAGATCTTCATAAAGCTGGTTCTAGCATTTATGGCATTTAGGAGAAGCTCTTATCCAGAGCATATATATATATATATATATAACTGAGCCTTTAATATTTAAAGAGCAAGCGTTTTATCTACTGCATTATCTGTTCTACTTGTGCAACTTTTTCCTAATTGTCTCACCTACATGCTAATGAAAGTGTGTGTCCAAACCTCTGCAGACTGGAGCAGTTGGAAGTTTTATTCTTAGTGAGTTGCTATACAAGACAACTTTATTTAAGGACATGACTGCAAATGTTTTTAAAATAGCTCTTCATTCGAAGTCGAAATATCCTGATAAAATAACATTACTTCATAGTCACTTCATATAGTGAATGGGCAGATGTTTGTGGACATCTGACTATAAGAATAGTATGTTGTTTTGTTTTGTTTTAATAAAACATCCCATTCCATATTTGGTTCATATTGTTATGCTGGAACAGGGTTTGGTCTCCAAGTTCAAGTTGGAGGGAAAAATTAGAAAGGCACACAATTTGAGGTAACGTATTTCGAGGTGACAAAGTTGGTGTGGTTTGGTGAAATGTGGCTTAGTAAAGAACCACATGTGGCTAGAAAGTCAGATGTCCCAATACTTTACATCCTCCTTGGTTTCCGTTTGGAGAAAGTAATCAATCTACAAGACGGAATTTCATGTTTATTGAACTGATTATTGCTACATGGTGTAAATAATTACAAAGGCAGGGTTAAGTAAACATTTTTATTGGCAACTTCATGTTGCATCTTTGCTAACAGCCTGCATTAAAACAAATCTCTTTAAATCAGTCAACAGTTTACTTTGTAAAGGTATTTAAAAAGCAACAACTTCAATTAGCACAAGAAGTACAGACACAAGTCCACTGCTAAAAAAAAGTGGAACGTCCCAAGAGCCACAAAATCCCATCATAAACCTTGGGGATTGAAAGGTTCTTAAGACACACTTTTGACAACTAGCGATAATGAAGTGACATCTTCAAACCTGTCTAGTTGTTTTCGGAAGGGCGGGTGTGCAGACTTATGCACGAGCACATTCTCCTAATACAACTGATTTCGTCTCATTGCTGTGATTAATGACCCATGTATAAAAAATGAGCAAAATTTCCTGTGCCTGATTCGTTGTAATGATTTGAATCAGGAAGCAGTTGAGGCAGATTTGGCGGCGTATAATTGCGAGAGGATCAGAGAGCAGAATGAAGACCGATTTGGTTTCAATGCTTTGCGATTTTTTTTTTTCGTCGAGTAGTTTTGTCCCAGGTTTGTTTTGGTGCAGATGAATAATGTGCTAAGTGATCTTACTCCAAACACGTGTCTGTGTGTGACTAATGAGAAGCTGATTTATTTGCTGAAACATTGGATGCGGTTGGATGTGTTTGGAGTGAAAAAACCCACCAAAAAACCTGAACTCGAAATGAACTCTTAGCACTCGCCTCAAAAGGGGATCTGTTGATCGGCATGCGGTTTATTGGTTCAAGGCTTTGATATTTATCTCTGAGCTTCATTTTGTAGGCCGTTCCTTTGTAGTCTTAGTCAATTTGGTCTCGTTCACTCCTCTCTCTCTCTCTCTCTCTCTCTTTCTCTCTCTCTCTCTCTCTCTCTCTCTCTGTATTATCAGAAAGCTGAAAAAGATACCAGGGTTTACATGAGCAGATTTAACAGTATGTACATAAAACATCAAAGCTTAAAAGTCTGTTTCTGTTGTGTGTGTGTGTGTAGTGTTCAGTGAATCAGGGGGTGAGTCCTTGCTCCACTCTGACCAGTAGTACAGCGTCAGCGTGTACAGACAGCCCGTGCTCCACTCTGAACAACAGCTCCACTCGTCCCAATGGCAGCCAACGCAGCCCCAGCGGCACAATCATCAGCCCCAGCTCTACGCTAGAGAGCAAGGACAGTGGCATTATAGGTAACACACAACACACACACACACACACACACACACACACACACACACACACACATCTGCCACCAACAGTTCTTATGGCAGTTCCCAGCTGCATTCACAAATTCTATTAGTACACTCTGACATTCACACCCTGTATATGCGGTATTCCTGTATTACACAGGGGGTATTGGATCAATCTTTATTAGCTGTGTATTGTTGTTGCGAGATTGTGATTGAGCTCATCTGTGCTCCTGCTGGTGAAAAATAATGTTTCTGAATGGAAATATCACTGAAAGATGTAACGTATAGGTTACAGGTCTGTGTGTCATGATGCATCACAAGTGTAGTTGCATTTTTATCTCTCTCAAAAAGTGAGTACACCCCTTACATTTCAGCAACCATTTAATTATAAACTGGCAACAAAAGTGAGTACACCCTAAGTGAACATGTTAAAACTGTCCAAAGTGTGAATATTTTGTGTGAGCATTTTTATCTTAAACTGGGTCTGGAATTTGTCAGGGCTGCACAGGTTGTTGCTGGGATCCTTTTCCACTCCTTCATAATGACATCACAGCGCTGCTGGATGATAGACACATGGTGCTACTCCACCTTCCGCTTGGGGATTCCCCACAGGTTCTAGTATGTCTCCTGAATTAGATTTCAGGAGACATACTAGAGACACTTAATCCTCTTCACCTTGTACTTCCTCAACAAGGCAGTTGTCATCTCCGTGGTGTGTTTGGGGTCGTTATTATGTAGAAAAACTGTTGTTTGGCCCAGCTTCTGAAGGGGGGGCATCATGTTCTACATCAGAATGGCAACAGTATAGATGTTGGAATCCATGTTTCCCTCAATGAACTGCAGCTCCCCAGTACCAGCAGCACCCATGCAGCCTCAAACCATGATGCTACCACCACCGTGCTTGACTGTGGGTGAGACACATTTTTCTTGGTGCTCCTCACCAGGGTGTCACCACACATGCTGTTTATCCTATCATATTAAGTTTATCTTAGTCAGTGTGATAGAATTGCCCTCAAAGAACCAATTTTCAGCTGATGTAATATAAGATACGCAAATTTGTATGATCCTGTCAAGTAGACAAAAACATGAACATGAATAGGACATGTGGCTTTGCATGTTTACACGACGTGCAGCTGTCATCACTTAGGGTGCACTTACATTTGTTGCCAGTTATTTAGACATTAATGGCTACTCTAAAATATATCCAAGTTTGATTTTTATTGTACATTAAGAAGATATAATAAAATGTAAAAAAAAATCACTTTTGTGAGATGGTGTGTGTGTGTGTGTGTGTGTGTGTATTATGTGTATATACACGCAAGAAATAAACATGCAACTACGATCTACGCTAAATACTGTATATAAATCAGATGTGCAATAAAGGTCAAATCTAAATAAGCAATTTTCCTGTTTCTTACATTTGACAAGTGAAAAAAGGTTGTACTAATAAACACCAAGACTTGGTACTAAACTATTTTACTACTTATTGCTTTAACGATCATAATACCAATTTTGCAGTTGTGCAATGAGATTGAAGCGTTAATTAAATCAGGGAAATGTGTAGTTCCTAAGGAGAGTGAGGAGATATAAAAAGTTGATGACTTGATTCATTTGAGAAGATGGTGGTTGGACTTTTTCTTTACTAAGTGATACAGGATTTTTTTAAGCTCTGTAATAAAAAGCTGCAAACTTCAGCATCTCCTGCTCTCTGATAGCTAAGATTAAAGTTTGTGGGTGATTCTGCAAAGCAGTTAGAAGTTTCTCAGGGACTGCACACATCCACTTATTATTTATAAGGAAGGTGTTATGGAGACGTATGTCTCTGCGGCTATCAATGTTTGCTTTGCAGTTCACTTCAGATCAGATTTTTAGGTGGATTCAGGTCTGGGCTCTGGCTAGACCATTCAAAACCATTGCTCTTTTGTTCTGGCAATTCCTTTGTTGATTGGGTGAATGATTTGTGTCATCATGCTGCTGATAGCTGAAATTCTTTTTTGTCTTTAGCTTCTAAAACAGACACCCAAAGGTTCTGCTCTAAATTCGCTTGGTGTTTGTCACCATTCATTATATCCTTCACTTTCATAAAAGTCTCAGTTCTGGATGAAGAAAAGCAGCCGTTAAAGCATCCTTAAGCATAATGCGGTCACCACAACTTTGAACGAATATTATTATTGTTTATTTTGTTTGATTTTGTTTTGTGTGAAAGTTTCTGTCTAGCCAGCATCCCAGATGTGGGAAGAATATGTTGTCACCTGCATAGAGTAATTAGGACTTCTCAGGTATTTGTCAGGTGCTGTCGTTTTTGAAAGCGGGACGTCCTTTATTTGGTGTTGAATTGTTAGCTGGAACCTTTTGGAAATCCCCATATGATAATCCAAATCTTCCAACACATGGTATACCGTCCACGCTTTTGCAAGTTCTTTGTGATCCCTGGCTACAGCAGTGAAATGAATCCAAGCGTGGATAAACTTCTATCAATCAGAATAATTTTCCAGACACCTGTGGGTTAATTGCATTTGAACATGCGATTGCACGTGATCGGTTCATTCTGAACAGTTCTATCTGAGTGAGCAAACTAATGCAACCAGGTTGTATTTTTTTCTTCTACTTTTTCGCTTGTGATTTTGTTATGGGTTTTTTTCAGTTTTTTTTATCCAATGTCGTTTCTCATGAAGGCGAGAATTTTTTTTTATTTATCTTAAAAAAACGAAACAAACAAACCTTGTTTTTCAGAGAAAATCATCTTCATAATGAAGTGCACCCTGCCTATTTTTACTGAAAATATAATCATTTCATCACTATTAATAATATGTTTTCAGATGTTTAGAACGCTGTTTTAACTTTCTTGTGCAGCTACCATCACCAGTTCCTCTGAAAATGACGGGTCCAGTCTGGAGTGGAGTAAAGAAGGCAGCGTGAGGATTACCGGGCATCATGTGCTGGCACCGCCCACCATGCGCACTGAAACCTGCTCTCCCGTGGCCGAGGAAGAAGTGCCCACTTCCTACACTGAGGGCTCTGGGGCCATCAGAAATGCAACCATGGCAACAGCCGGGTCTGTGGCATCAGGGTTTAATGCAGATGGACCAGTCCACTATCCAGCACAGAACTCCTCCAGCCTTATGATGCCCAGACCCAACTCAGTAGCAGGTACAGTGTGAAGCTTTCCTTTTTATCATCTGTTCGAGTGGGGATGTACGTGTAATTGTTTACTTTCTCAGGCTGGACTCAAATGTAGCTTCACAGCAGACACAAAGCGAATTGATCGACTTGAGGTCACTGTTGTAATGTTGTGGACGTTTTGTAACCTGCGAGGGGAAACTCACAGATGTTCCTGTTCTTAATTGAGATTTGAGAAACTTAGGTGTCTATCAGATTGAGAGAGAAGGAGAATCACGATCTGGAAGAAGTGCAGTGCCTTAGTTTTAGGAGCCTTGGACAGTTTATGTGCAAGAAAAGCCATTAGATTGTGAAGTTTTCACACACACACACACACACACACACACACACACACACACACACACATGCAGAGAGATACAGCAATATTTGCTGCTGTTTGGAACCTATGGACTGGTCATGTTGGAGGCATGGATGCAGCATCATTTTGTTTGGGATACATAATTGAACACAATGGTATTTAGATACCTGGCACTAGAAGAAAGACATGGAAGTGCAGTGACGTTAAAGCTCATTGGCATAAAAAAAGATTTGTGAAATTAAATGTTGCCGAACATCTAATGTCAGCAAAATATTTATTGAGCAGCTTCACATTATAAATGCAGAAATAAAATGTAAGAATCCCCTTTTTTAGGATGCTGAAGGATTAAAATGGTAAATCGTTTAAACAGGTACAGACGGTAGAAGACTGTACCAGTGAAAAAGGTGGAGGTACGATGCACTCTGAATGATTTCCTGAGAAAGAGATAGAAAGTGTTCAATGCAGGTTGTCACTCTGGGCCTGTGGTATGATATGATGAGTGATGGTGTTGTACTGGGGTATTTTCTAGCTTTAGCTAATCATTAATTAGAGCACAATGCATGCTTTTGTTTGTACGTGTGGTAGACTGAAGCTTGTTTACGGCTTTTTCTTTTTTTGAATGAACGTTTACCAACTCGCACTTATTTCACACACTGTTTATCTTTAGTGGAAAAAAAGCATGTGCGTTCCACACATTCATAACACACACTGCACTGATCCTGACCTGCACACTCTGCATCGTCAACATACTCATTCACACTGACAGCATTTCTCCCTCTCAGACATTAACACCTATCTCACCTATCTATTTCACTCACTCATTCACACACACACACACACACCTCTCACTCTCTCCCTCACACACAAATACACAAACAACCCACATAATCTAACTCCGATTTCTTTGTCCTTTAAGAAAAACATGGGAAGGCCAGAAAAGCATGGCTTCATAACTGAAAGTGCAGCGAGACTGGTCCTGAACATTTGGCATTGCTGAAAGTTTCGGGGTGGTTTTGATGTGCACATGATCAGTTTTGACCGAATCATTGAGCTAATGCTTTCAATCTGGAGCTAATAAGGTGTGATATAGGACACTTTTTTGTGTCAGACCTCTGCATAGTTTTTGTCTACAGTCCCAAGGTTTTATTTATTAATGAACAATATCACATATTGTAACAGTTTATAGTCAAACCCAACTTTCACAGATAATGTACTCAGCTTGTCGTATTACAAAGAACCTGGAAGATTAGAGAACCTAGTCTTGGATTATGTAGACTGTTTATAGTTATAGATCTCAGTCTGCATGACTGCATTAATGAATAGACCTACAGTTTATGTTGCAGAAGGAATTAAAGTCCCAGAATTAGAATTGAGCCTCACTGAGGTATACAGTGCATTTTATATTCACCTCTGGATGTTTATTACTGACCAGTGAGATGCTTAAATACAAGCCAAAACTATTCAGAGTGATAAAACATCATTCTTCTGTTCAAGGCCCAATCAGGTTGTGAGCTGTTTTTCAGTATTGTAACATTTAACATTGTCTTATGCTCTTCATATGCAGTGCATGCGTTCATTCAAGTTTACTGGATGAGTGTGTGAGAGTGACGGACTGCAATGTGTAATGACGAGAGATGCCATTTGATCAGTCACACACACACACACACACAAGGCCTCATACGTCTACTCTGCAATTCATGTGAGGTTTCACACTCACTTCCTCTCCATAGTCACGGTCTTGCACCCTCGCCATGTAAACCATTTGTGCATGTCCGAGCTGCCAGCATGATCACAATTGCTCTAAAGGAAACAAAAAAGTCTTTGGCTAATGATATGACAGCATCAGTGACATCCTGAATATCAGCACTGTGGCTTTTTGGGCCAATTGGATTCATTTAATTGTTACATGATATTCTTAAAAATTCATAAATCCCCCCCCTCATTTCTATGAGTTTGAAATGCATAGTAATATCATTTAGGTTAATTCCTTGTAATAGATATTCGTTTGGATATTATATAATTATCATTGCTCACAAAAGCTGCCAAATTTGCTGTCAAAATCGACTGAAGCTCTTTGACTGCAATCTATTGTTTCACCAACACAGAGCAACAAAATAAACAAGAAAAAAGCAAGTAAAAATCAACAGGAACATGTTTTCTTGATTATTAAAACCATACCCACAGCTGCACCTGTCAGTTTGTTATCCTCCCACTGTTGCTCAGTGTTTAAACAAACAAGCATGCATTTATATTCAGGAAAGCAACCGAGATCTTTCTGTATTTCTTTTTTTCTATATGGTAATATTTCCGCTGGAAAGATATTCACGTTGAAAATAAGATCTCAGCCAACCTAGAGGGAGAGAATAGGAGGAGAAGACGTTTGGTGTGGTAGGAACGTGTGAGTGGGGTAAAGCAGCAGAGGGCAGATTTGGTTCAGGTTTGTGCGTGTAATCAGGCATGCAGACGCTCAGAGAGCTGTATAATGGACCGCAACAGTGCAAAAGTGCGGAATGGGAAAAAAAAAACGTGGGAAGTAATACTCAGGTTCACACTAGGGGTGCTGCACTTCTGGTGTTGAGAATTAAAGGATTGTTGCATGCACTGTACAATCGAAGCAAAAAGGAAATGAAAAAAAAAAAGGATCACCTCCTCTATTCATTGTCTTTTGCATTGTCAGTATTTATCATGTTTATAATCTGAAAACTGATTTGCCTGGAAGAAGTGGTGCTTGAATATAATGCACAGATACTGCTGAAGAATACAGTGTGTAGTGTGGGGGGTTTTCTGTGCAGCTGACAGGAGGCAGCAATGTGATGTGTTTACAGTAGTGGTTGGTCATACAGGAAACATGTTTTCAGGGTACTATGTGTTGCTTTAGTATGATTTAAGGCGGAATCGCTGAATTATTTGTCGAGTATCAGGCAGAGACAAAAAAAAGAATGCGAATGACAGTGAAAAGTAAAAATTTAACATATGAACAGTAATAAATAGATTTCTTATTGGAAATTCATTTGGAAGTCAGTCATCCAATCCTCTTTCTCTACAATTACACAATAACCAATCGAATTCATGCATACTCTTATATTACTGTCTATATAAGGATTTTTTTAAAGGACTTTATTATTACAGATAAATGCTACAGTTCATACACCTTAACCTCCAGGAATCATAAATCATGTGCATTCACTTTTATATTTGTGAAGGAAAACTTTGTCTCGGTAATGTTAGACCTTGACAGACATGTACACCAGAGAAATACGTACAGCTTGATTTTTCTTTTATAAATTGACAAATGGAAAAGAGACCACACACGCACGCGCACATACACACACACACACACACACACACACACACACACACACACACACACACACACACACACACACACACACAGATACCGGCCTCAGTCTGCCAGAGGGGCTTCTGCTCTCCCTTAATGACAAATTCATTTGTTATATTTTGATTGCATGCTGAATGGCCGTTAAGCCTCCCCTTTATATCTCTAAATGTGTGTTATCTCACAGTAGGACACGTCTGCTGCACTTTTCTCTTCCACAACCCTTCTTGAATGGTAATCATTTCCATCGCCAGCCTAGAACTGTCTAGCTTGGGTTTCAGTGAGGAGAATTCAGGACCAGCAGCATCCAGACAGATATTATAGCCCTTTTCCACCCAGAGAATTGTGGTGAAACAGAGATTACATTACAGTTTGCAGAGCGTTTAAATCTAAGTGAAATTTAAATCCATGCATACAGACCAACAGTTTCCACATTCGCAAATCTTTTTTTCTTTTTTTTTCAATACCAGAGCATAAGATAATTAGTGATACATGTGTTGCATCTTCTGAGTAATTATGGTTTTTTTGTTTGTTTTCGTTTTTTTAATCAAGAAATGAATTGGCTGAATTTCCTCGATCTGTTCTCTCGTCATAAACGCCACACAGTCGATTGTTAAGCATGATTTTTTAAATATTATTTCATGTATATTTGAGCTTGTAATACAATCAATCAATCATTTGATTTGTGTGTTTGCCAGAATAACTGGACAACACAGAAAGCAGAACCCTTGACACAAGCAAATGTGGAATGTTTTCTTTTTTCTTTCCCCCTCAGAACACTGCACTGTGATTCAGGCTATTGTTTTACAGCTCCACTGATCTTTTAAATCGTTTAGGAATTACTTCATTATGTATGTGTTTAGAGTGAAAAAAAAAAATATCACTAAGGCTGCTTGTTGTATCAATATCTGATTGCTGTACTGGAGTTTGGAGTATAACCAATATGGTATAACTAAGATATAGTGTGTGTGCGTGTGTATATATATATAAAAGGGCTGCAGCTATATAATATTTTAGTAATCGAGTATTCTAATTATTAATCTACTAATCGGATGAGAAGTGCTTTTTCTTTATTAAAGAGCAATACTAAATAAACACGAGACAATAATACAGGTCTCTTGACTTGACTTTGTGCACATAAGTCATTTGTTCCCTTTTTAGAAAAAATTTAAATTTTTTTTGCTGAAATTGCACACAAAAATATCTGTAAAAAACTAAACCCGGTTAGTTAAAATTTAAGAATTACTTATTTACATTTTTGGACCCCATTTAGTTAATACAGATGTGTATATAAAGTGTGTGTGTGTGTGTGTGTGTGTGTGTGTGTGTGTGTGTGTTTTAAATGTAATATTTAATGTTCTAAAAATATGATCTACTTCACTCACTCACTCACTCATCCAATAGTCAGAATTGTCAGGATATTCTCTTTTTATGAAAAAAGTCTTTAAATTGCACATAAATCATTTAGGTGTCCATAGTTTTAGCCATTAGCCACTTTCATTTTAGTGGCTAATGCTAGCGCTATGGATTCTTCAGCGTTTTTGTGCATGCGCAAAACAAATCGTATTTCCGGTATGGAGTGAGCAGCCACAGCGACTCTGTGCTAGTGCTGCAAGTGTAATAGGTGGTTTTCAAGTATCTTTTTTGCACTTGGTGGATGCAGGCTTTGCCCCTATGCAAAAAAAGTGTTTAGAGTGAAAAAAAAAAATATCACTAAGGCTGCTTGTTGTATCAATATCTGATTGGTGTACTGGAGTTTGGAGTATAACCAATATGGTATAACTATGATATAGTGTGTGTGCGTGTGTGCGTGTGTGTGTGTATATATATATATAAAAGGGCTGCAGCTATATAATATTTTAGTAATCGAGTATTCTAATTATTATTACAACGATTAATCTACTAATCGGATAAGAAGTGCTTTTTCTTTATTAAAGAGCAATACTAAATAAACACGAGACAATAATACAGGTCTCTTGACTTGACTTTGTGCACATAAGTCATTTGTTCCCTTTTTAGAAAAAAATGAAAAAAATTTTTTTGCTGAAATTGCACACAAAATATCTGTAAAAAAACTAAACCCGGTTAGTTAAAATTTAAGAATTACTTATTTACATTTGTTGGACCCCATTTAGTTAATACAGATGTGTATATAAGGTGTGTGTGTGTGTGTGTGTGTGTGTGTGTGTGTGTGTGTGTGTGTGTGTGTGTGTGTGTTTCAAATGTAATATTTAATGTTCTAAAAATATGATGTACTTAACTGTTCTACATATTTCAGCATAGTTGTCTTCATTCCTTTTATCCTTCATTCATTTATTCATTCAGAATACAGTCAGAATTGTCAGGATATTCTCTTTTTATGAAAAAGTCTTTAAATCATTTAGGTGTCCATAGTTTTAGCCATTAGCCACTTTCATTTTAGTGGCTAATGCTAGCGTTATGGATTCTTCAGCGTTTTTGTGCATGCGCAAAACAAATCGTATTTCCGGTATGGAGTGAGCAGCCACAGCGACGCTGTGCTAGTGCTGCAAGTGTAATAGGTGGTTTTTCAAGTATCTTTTTTGCACTTGGTGGATGCAGGCTTTGCCCCTATACAAAAAAAAAAAAGAGTAAGGGATTTATAAAAGATTCCCAATAATCATGCTCCTGTAAGAAAAGGGCATCAGCAGTCAAGTGAGTGGGTGATTGGGAGAGTCTCTTCTCTCACCACTGCTGCGGCTGCAGATGATGATCAATGAGGCAGACATGATGGAAAGAACTAAACAGTGTGGATGTGTGATGGAGGAATAGCTGAAATGTTTTTAAAAAATTTGTTGTCCTTTTGCCTGAAAACTGTTTTTCTATATGCCAATTTTTTTTTGTCATCATAGTGAATAAATGCATTATACACAAATGACTTAATATAGTTTATAAGACATAATTGAAAGATACAGTACGAGACAGTTTCTTCTCTCTGGTGTTAAAAAGAACATTGTAGAGCCTTGCTTTCGAATTTATTTTTATTTACCTGACTGTATACAGACGCAGTGGCTTTAGGTGTGAGCGGAATGACAAAGATACATCACGACGTTTTTATGATGCACAATATGTCCTATGATATATTGGTTTAATAAAAAACTACCAGCAGTCCAGTGGTGCTGGTCATTTAAAAAAAAAAAGAAAGAAAAGTCTATAAAAATAAATGATTTGAAATCACCAAAGATACAAACAATGTGTTCGAATAATTGTAGTAATTGTTAATATTACAAAAGTTTTCAATGTTCGCTATGTGCGGTTTGTCCGAAAAATATATTACGACAATTATGATATTGATTTTGAATTGTTTGCCTGCACACGATTATTTTATTTTATTTTTTCCGGGAACTGCTGCATTTATTGCGATCGCAGCCAAGATGGTGAACTCGCTCTAGAGCGAGAAGTTCAGCTGATTGTCAAAGATAGGTTGACTTTGCTTGTGTTGTGTTGCTTTGTTGCTGTGAGCTGTCAAACCCAGGATGTGTGCAGCTGAGCATGTCTGGTAGGAGGCAGTTACAGTGCCACAGGTTTGTCTGGGCTGCAGATGGACTGTCTTCACTCACGGTTCTACATGTTTATCTAAAAGTTATGTCATTAGACTAAGTAAAAAAAAAGTGCTCTTTAAATATGAATGATTCATTCCTGATGTTAAATGTGCATCTAGCGTTGTACCAGATTTAATGAAGGGATGTGGAAACATGTGATACAATACATTTTATGAGCGAAAGTATGGTATGACCTATACCCTCTTTTTAAATTTTTGCCCCCTTTGCTCAATTCTTCGGGGAAAACCGCTAAATTATGAGGTTGTGGCTGTGGGAATTTGCCCTTTCAGCCATAAGAGCATTAGTGAGATCAAGCAGCGGTTTCATCCTTAAACACCTGGGGTGGTGCATATCTGCATTCTAGTTTATTTTACAGATAGTCAGTTGAGGTTGAGGTCAGGGCCGAACCTTAATCACCTTCTTTTGTGCACAGGCACCTGGTCATACTGGAGCAGGTTGCTGGAGCTTAGTTCTATTAAAGAAAGAAATTCTACACAGTTGTGAGCTTTTAACATTGTGGCAACAGTTTGGGGAAGAAGCGCATAAGGGTCTGATGAAACTTTAGCCATATAGTGTATACTGCTTGAGATCATTTTTAGTATGGGGATTTGTGACCGATATCGTCTGCAGAAATGCAATAGGCGTAGTTAAAATGGCGTTCTTTTAATACTGCATACATCATGCTGCGCTGGTGTATAAGTGTATACAAATCTCTGGATAAGTACTTGCACTCACATTCACTAATAACCAGTGCCTTATTATATTATGCGTATAGACTGATAATAGACTGTAATATAGTGTAATGCTGTAATATAGACTGAGAAACTTGTATCAAACTGGCTTCTGAGACTGCCTTTTCTAAGCAGACCACATTTTTGGTACATTCCAGGAGGACCAGGGTGCATAGAGTGTGAATTATTCGACAAGTATGATGAAACACTGTTTGATCTGTGAAAATCACAGGACTATCAGTCCCATAGAAAACCCGTGGAATTGTTTAAAACTGCGAATAGTGCACGAGTCACCAGAAAGATTGCTTCTGGAAATTCGACCCGGAGCAGTATGTCTATGCATCATCCTGGAAACTGTTTTTTATCTATTTTGGTGGGGGTTTATTATGTAATTTATTATGCATAAAATGCATCGTCATTTTGAACATGGATCAATGGACAATATATTACACAACTCACATTTTCATCATCAGTTACAATTTTGCCGTATGCCGAAAGCTCGCAGCTGTCAGAGGAAAATCCTGATTCTTGGATGTGCTTCAACAGTATCAATAGCAACGTGTGTTCGATTAGTGAGAGATCAGTGGTCCCTCTTCATGACATTAAGCCATTCATTGCTGAGTTCCGAACAGTATCCAGTTTTATTCAATTAATCGAGATATCTTTTTCTAAATATATTTAATTATTCTTGAATAATAAATGGATCGATTCAATCAAATAAATCTGGTTTGCTCTTTCTATTTCCTGGTTTTTTTTGTTTTTTTTATGATTATTCACCTGTGTAAAATTATGACCCATTGCTAGAATAGCGTTTTTTAACCTAAAGAACGGATGCACGTAGGCTGTTGACTTTGTAGTCAGCCCTCACAGACAGAGTGGTGGTGTTACTGTGTGGAGCTGATCATTGGCCAAGTGTGTGCTAAGCCAGGTTTACCCTGAGAGCAATCATCCACAGGACCATCGCTGCCCTGCCGTGCACTACGTGTACACATATGATACGTTCCGACCCGTGTGTGTGTGTGTGTGTGTGTGTGTGTGTGTGTGTGTGTGTTCATAAAATAGAAAAGTTGTTCACACAGATAGTGTGTGTGTGTGTGTGTGTGTGTGTGTGTGTGTGTGTGTGTGTAAGAGAGACATAGAAGTTAGTTAGGCTTGTACGGCTTTGGCATTTCCCTTGCTCCCTCCCCTTTCATCTCTATCTCTCTCTCTCTGTCTCACTTACTCCCTCACTCACTCCCTTGCATTCTCTCTCTCTCTCTCTCTCTTTCTCTCTCTTTCTCTCTCTCTTTCTCTCTCAGTCTCTTTCTCTGTGATTCCACCCCTGTTTACTTACGTCTTGCATCAGAGAGAATTACCTTTCTTTGACTTTCACCTTTTTCCCCCCTTCTAACTCTTTTATGCCATTTAATCTCACCTCGCTCCCACCCTTTTCTGAGTTGCACTAATCCCAAGCGTTCTTTCTTTCTTTTTTGTTTCCTTTCCACCTACCATTGTGTTTATTATTCAATCAATTCCTCCGTTTATATACGTTTCATTCTATCTCTTTCCCTTCCTCCACTCCTTTTCTTCTCCGGGAGGATCATTGATTCATTCCTCTCCAGCTACTCAGCTCGGAGCGTAGTCAGACGCTCGGCTGATAGAGGTCCCTCCACATTTCCCTTCTTTCCCCACCCTCACTGTGAGCTGTAGCATTAGGTTTAACATCTTTAATACCAGATACTACTTCACTCCTTCTCTCTCTCTCTCTTTCTCTCTCGCTGTGTGTGTGTGTGCTGAATCTTCAGTAGCGACTCTTGCTCTCGTTGCAGCTTCAGTCACCAGTTGAATGCGAGAGGGTGACTGTGTGTGTGTGTGCGTGTGTGTGTGTGTGTGTGTATGTGTGGTTATGGAGGATTTTGAGCAGCGATGTGGAGGGTATTCGCGTTAAGGATGAAGATGCTCTCCACACATCCTCCGTATTTGTGTTTATGGAACAGATGCTTTCCTCCATGCTGGTGTGTATGACCGGCTTCGCTCTGTAAGTATGCGCTGTTCCTGTGTGTTCAGACTCTGCACAGGGAATTAGCAGTGTGGGAAGCAAGGGGAGTTTGCTGTTGGAGAGTTGCAGGTTTAAAATGTAGCCTTTTGCGCTCAGATTAAAAGAATGTAGCCTGTAATTGTGTATTGTCTATAGTACTTTTTTTAATTATTTTTTTATCTCTGAGAACTGTTACTAAATCATCAGAATACTAATGATTTTTCCCCCTTTTATGCTCATTATCTTTGATCTCTTATTAGTTCAGTTCTGCATGACCTCTTTGTGGAGGTCATTTTAACTCATTGTTTTGCTGTTTCATTAATAATTTGATTTGTGTGTATGTGTGTGTGTGTGTGTGTGTGTACGTAAATTTTTCTGCATGTGAGCTCTGACTGACATGGCTCTTTGCTCAGTTAGTGGGTTGCTGCGTCTGTCATCATCGCTCTACATGAATGGCATTTCTATGATGTAATTTCCCCCCTCCCCCAGGTTTGCCACTTTCATTAGTTCAATGGTTTACTAGCTCGAAAGCATGTCTTCTGCAGCTTTTCCTTTGCCTATTTAGTGTGTATTTTATCACGTCTGTGTAGTGCGTTTTGCATGCTAGCTATTTAATACTGTCGCTTTGACTTGATCCTAAACCTCTGCTATAGTAATTATTGAGATGGCTGAGGACCACCTAAATAGATGACTACTGAGAGTGCACTATTCCTTTTATTGTGCTTTCAGGAACCTTTAAGATGACCTTATGAAAAGGGTTTGCTTTAAACACTATTTAAACATAATCCAACTTCCACAAAGTTGTGGCATTCATAATTCAAAAGCCTGGCTTTTTCCTCATAGTTTATTGATACTCTGATGAATTTCCTTCTCAATAGTTAATTTCATAATTAAATGTTTGGCATTACTATGGCAGTAGAGGCAGGCTATGCTCTAGGCCTTGTTCTGTCAGCAAGATACGAAACCAGGTCATCTGCATGAAGGAGCCATGGATGAGCTGTTTAAACCAAACAAAGCAGTTCTGTTTCCTTTTGCTGTTGTGAGAAGCTGTATTTTTATTTTATTGGAGAACAACGAATATAACTTCTGTTTTCAGCAGCTTTCGCAAACAAAGTAACATCAACGTAAAAGGTTAAAAAGAACAACTCCGACATCAGGTCCGTGGCAGTAAAGTGACTCCTAACATGGCAAGGATGAGTGCAGATTGGGGGAAAAATTAATTTTAATAAATGTACAGGATAACAGTTTTTTTAACATACAGATGCTGTTCAGTCATAGATGGATAATTGTATTCCATATGAGAGGAAAATAAAAAAAACTCAGTTGTCTTTGTGATTATTTTGCTAAAGATTAAGTCTGCTTTTTTACATCCCTGACTGTTCCATATCTATTTGTTAGTATACCTCACGTTCCGATTCAAAGGAATTGTTTCACGTTTTGCCACCTACGTATTTTCAGCATGTTTCCAAAACGATCATTTGCGCAAGAAAGGATCAAAAGCTTATTCCAATCCCACTGCCAATATTGGTTATTTGGTTAAGACGTGTACTGGGTGTTTAGTGTGTAAATAGGGAGCGGTGGTGTAGTAATTAGGTTGGAAAAGCGTTTAATATGAACAAGAACATCCTTAAGTTTCCATTTTCCCTACAAGTTACTGTTCTGTTACTTCTACTCATTTAAAATACATAAATTACTCTTTGTTCCCAAAATCAGATCTCGGCGATGTTCACATTCCCACCTCTAGGGAAATTAACGCCATTTGACCGGTTTAAATACGATATTCTTTCCACCATAGAGCTGAACAGTTTTATTTTGTGGACAGCGACTCGTCTCTGTACCATTTTTCTTGTTAGAAGAGAGAAATATGAATAGATGTTTCATTTCATAACCGCATGAGGGATCAATAAAATGTTCTTTTATTCAAGATGTTCTGGGCCACATAGAGGAATACAAAATGTAATATTGTCTTTTTTTATGAGCTTTGTGCAGATCCACTATAATGGTTTGATTTTCCAATCTCCGTAGAGTTTTGTGGATGTTCCTCAGGTTTCTGCGTTGCTGTACTCATAGATGGTGGTTCTGAGAACTGCTCAGGGGGGGGTGAATGGGTTACAATACGCAGTGCTGCTTTGAGGATCCTATTGGACGTTTTTATGACTTCGAGGTCTGTCTTCTGTTATCCATTGCTGTCAAAGGGTACTTCATGAGCAGCACCATCCTGGCATTTTATACACGCTTCTGCGTTCCTATTGCAGCCTCTTTAGTACCCGTCAGTTTTGCCAGTTCTTTCCTCGTAGTGTTTTCCATTTGCAGTTTCACTTCAGTGTCTTTCTATCCTGTAGCAGTTTCTCTGTGTCCCTCGAGTGCTTGTCCTGACACCTTCAGATGAGTTTTGAGCTGCAAGAAAGCCTGTTAGCTTTGCTAGTAATGTGAAATATGCGAGCCCAGTTTTACTAGCCTTCCATCCATTAGGACGCTGTTCTCTAAACTCCACTAGTTCAGGCAAAGGCTTTCAAAATAGTGCAATCTAAACCTATTTGTAAAGCTGCAAAAACACTTTAAAAGAAAAAAGAAATTATGCCCCACTATCTTGTATCATTACTGTGCCATTCCAGCAGTAGCCTAGATCACTGGCATATCACTTGTTTTTCCTCTATGCTGTATGTCTGATATTGCTGGAGTGATAACGTTTGGCTTTGTGGGGTTTTTTTTCGTTTGTTTTTTTTTTTGTTTTTTGTTTTTTTTATGACTGACTAATGCCTTGAATCTGAATGAACGGATTTGCTCGTTCTCACTCGATCGCTCTTCTACTTTCAGCGACCAGTTCTACAAAACTGGAAGACCTGAGCTATCTTGATGAACAGCGAAACACACCACTGCGCACCTCCATACGCATGCCGTGGCACAACACCGGAGGAAGGCCACCCTACGACAAAGGTAGTGTACGTTTCTCGCCCATACCCGGGTAATCAATTTAAAAGAAAAAAACTCCAGACAAGAGGTGCCTCACATTTTCATCATTAAAAAAAAAACAACATCAATTTAAAGCTATGCATTGTAATTACATAATCTCCGGAAGAATGTAATCTCACTGTAGGATTGAGTGAAATGGAGCAGTTTCTTCCAGCAATCAAGATAAAATGCCATCAGAATATTCCAGCACCTGTAGATTGTATTTTAACTCGACTCAAGTCTTTTTTTTAATTTGATAGAAGGAAATGACTTTTTTTTTTCCTAAATGAGATGGCCAATTTGAGTTTAGTGAACTGACTGCAGGCGATACAATCAACTGGAAATAAAAATTGGGTATTTCATCACATCACATAGTTGAATTTAAGCCTGCCATTGTGCTGCGAGAGTGGTAGGATGCCGTTGGCGGAAGCATTTTTCGGAAGGTCAGAGTCTGCATGTTGCACATGATGTTGAGTTTGAGTTTGGGGAAGTCCAGTGCATCAATAATGCAAGTATAAATCACTAGGCACTGAGCGTAGTTTTCAAACTAGCCCATTTTATCCTTCTCTTTTTTCCCCCATGTGGAAAGAGGAAAGGGGGATCTGTTCACACGCAACACCCATTCAAATCTTCCAATGGCAGACTTTACAAATAAACCTTTGCTCGTCACGCCCCAGTGTAAACCAGTGGTCGCCGTGGTAGTTTCACTAGGTTCCACGCTCGTACAATCGTTGTGCACATTTGTACACACTTGCAACATAGTGTAGAGCTCTAAGATACAAGGTAACAGAATGCTAACTGACAAGGTAAAAAAAGTAGCCTTTAATGCCGACAGACAGACAAAAGAAAGAATAAAAGAACTGTGATAGTACAGGTACAATTGCAAAAAGTTACATTGTGCAATTTGACAAGTACAGATAAAAATGCAAATATATACAGCGAATTACTGTAAATAATATCAGCAGTACAAATGTGCAGAAGCTATTAAGCAGTAAAGTAAGAATATCAGTGTATATTCTTACTGCACATTTGTACTGCCAGGCATAACATAATGACATTCGAACGTCATGAGCAGTGAGTAAAAAAGACTGATTGTCTCTTTCCCATGGCACCTGAACATTTTGTTCTCAAAGTCGATTGTGATAGAAGCAGGCAAGCGTACGGATTTGAGCAAGTTTGACAAGGGCCAAATTGTGATGGCTAGACGACTGGGTCAGATCATCTCCAAAACCGCAGCTATTGTGGGCTGTTCCCGGTCTGCAGTGGTCAGTATCTATTGAAAGTGGTCTGAGGAAGGAACAGTGGTGAACCGGCGACAGGGTCATTGATGCACGGGGGGAACGAAGGCTGGTCCGTGTGGTCCGATCCAACAGACCAGATCCTGTAGCTCAAACTGCTGTAGAAGTTCATGCTGTTAATGTTCGACGAGTCACGACTGTTTCAACAGCAAAAGGAGGAAGAACACAATATTAGGCAGGTGGCCATAATGTTATGCCTGATCAGTGTATATTTATATAAAGGTCAAAATGTTAACAAGTATGTCAATTTCTTGTGGAAATGACTGTAGCTATAGTTTCTGTACTTTTCTGATCAACTCTTTTTTTGTGCACCTTGCCTTTAAATGTCTAAAAATCATTTAGTATGAAACTACTGCATTTTTTTATTTGATTGATGCCTGAGTGACAGTAAAGACACACAGTCTTGTTGTTTCTGTAGCCCGGGGTTTAACCCACCTCTTTATATATATATATATATGTCTCCATGTGCTTTGTTTAGCTTGTGCGCCTGTGTATATGTGTTGGACAGAGAAAGTAATAACTTGTCAGTATGGATTCAACCAAATTCTGTAAATGACTGTGTGTCATTGGAAAGAATGAATAGAAGGCCCGGTGCTGAGAGTGGAAGATAATACACTCTCTTCTGCAGTCTTTTCCTCTCAGAGCAGCTCTGCCCCAGGCACCCTGTACCTAGACTGCTCTTTCATCCTGAGAAGGTGAGAGAAGAGGGAGACCGCTACTGAGAGAAAAGCATGAGAGAGAAAAAACGCAGGAGTGGCAGAAAGATGCGCATGCATTAAGAAAGCTTTGAGGAGATGAGAGAGTACAAAGAGGGTGAAAACGGGGGGAAAAAAAGAAAGAGTGGAAAGTCATAGTTCTTTGGAGTCTCATCCATATTAGGTGTTGAGCTGTCAAACTCTCCTACAAATATGTGTTTCTATTCGATTCGATTCAATTCTATTATAGCTGCGAAAAGAAAAACCCCATAAGAAGCTGTGATGTTCTAAGGTCTAGATTTCAGAGCCTGTTTTGGCACAGTTATCTTATTTATCAGTCTTGATGAAGCATAATTCCTCTGACGCCATTTGATTTTTATGTTTTTTGGCAATGGTTAACAAGTTAAAATGTTCTTCATATCAGCTTCTTGTACGGTTTGGCATACACCGCCATCGTGTCATGAGATCAAAGCTGCAGAGATAGAAAGCAATGCCCTAATCAGTAAGCCCAGCATTTGGCTTAAGGATAGATGTAAATCTGTCTTAGACCTTCTGACTGCCTTTGCTTCTCTGGTTATTTATTCAGCTGCACTGACAGTAGCATCAGTTTACGAACGGGTTTTATTTTCATTGTTCAGCATCAGGGCGTGTGTGAGTATTTAGAAATGAGGCAAGTGTCTTGAAAAGATCAATACATTAAAAATAGGCTTATCAGACAAACATATTACACACCAGATTACCCATAATATGTGGATGACATTTGCAGCTTTTTTAAAGATATAAAACAAAAATAAAAACATTAATTACCTTTCCGACTCTGTGCTCAGTAATTGACTTGTGCGTACTTGTTTGTGTGCACTCATCCCACAGCACGTTTCGCTCCATATAAGCCTGTGGATATCATGCTAAAGCCTCTTCTGTTTGAGGTTCCGAGCATCACTACGGATTCAGTGTTTGTGGGGCGAGACTGGCTGTTTCAGCAGCTCGAGGATGTGCTGATCAGCAGCCAAGCAGGAGAGAGTCGTGGGACCACAGTGGTGGGTAATGTGGGCTTTGGCAAGACCGCCATCATCTCCCGCCTGGTGGCCCTCAGCTGCCACGGAGGCCGCATGAGGCAGATCGCCTCCAACAGTCCTCATGCATCTCCAAAAAGTAAGTACAGCTGCGATGTGCGAGTGTGAGATCGAGATTGCTTAGCATGACAAAAACAACCTGGGTGACTTTCACAATTCAGTATGTAAAATGTAGTAGTGTTGTTGTCAAGTCAGATAAAATTCCTGTCCTTTTCGTAACAGTACCTTTAAATACAGATTTATTGATGTGCATTGTGTTTCTGCTCGGTAATAGTGTACACGTGTATTAATTAGCGGTTGATTTGCATGTGTAGGTGCTAATCAGAGTTCAGAGTTGCCCCTGAGCCAGCCCCCACAGGTCACTCCTCCCTCCAGCAGCACCAACACCCTGCAGTCCAACAGCTGCCCCAGTACACCTGAGCTTCGCCGACACAGAGAGGAGGCTGTGAAGCGGCTGGCTGCCAAGGTAAAATACAACACTGGCTGCAGCTGAAGGGTGTGTGTGTGTGTGTGTGTGTGTGTGTGTGTAGGTAAAATACAACACTGGCTGCAGCTGAAGGGGGTGTGTGTGTGTGTGTGTGTGTGTGTGTGTGTGTGTGTGTGTGTGCGTGTGTGCGTGTGCGTGTGTGTCACATTTTTCAACTTATAACAGAAAAACACATTACATTTAACCTTCAAGGTGACTTGTGTTGTAGTGTTATGGTTTCAAACTTGAGGCTGTGAGGATGGATGCCTTCAGGTCAGTTACTTACAGTCCAGTGCACTTAAAAATCAGAAAACTGTGAGCCACAGAATAACTACTACACCTGAGTTATTCTGGTTCTGCTGAGCACAGCAGGTAGTGTTGCCTCCAGGTTTCCTGTTTCAGGTCTGAGTTCAGGGTAGTGTCTGTAATTAGTCTCACATATTCTATCCATGTGTGGTTTTCCCCTGTTTTTTGCTTTCTTCCGAAAACAGGTAAATTAGTACTCTCAATTGCCCTCTAGGTGTGAGTAAGCATGTACATGGTGCCCTGATGGTCTGGCATGTCATGCTAGGTGAATTTCTCTCTAACAATTCCAGTTTCATGCCTTTAAAGACTCAAGCGATAAGTAAGGATGAATGAATGGTTCCCCATGTTTGAGTAATTAGTGAGTAGTGTGTTACTACTACATACGTTTTGCTCTGCAGTTACAGACCAGCATTGTCATGACATCATTGAGGTTTTAAAGAAGTGTACCATACTTTAATAACACCTGTTGTATGGTGGGAACTTTGATTAAAGTGTAAAATAAAAACCAACCCAAAAAAGAAGCAGTACAGATGTGGTCACGTGTTTTTACAAACTTGTTGAGGATTAAAAGGTTTCCATCAAAAGGTGTATCCATTCCACGAGAGTCACGAGACCGAAAATGCTTTAGAAAAGCTCTGGATAGGAAATTGGCCCTTAGCTAATTGTATTCTTTTATAGTGCGTGAATGAGTGACAGCTCACCTAAGCCTCCCTGCATTCAGTGATGCTATAAAGAAGCATACCGACTGTGATTTTTGGGGAAGATGAAAACTGGTGATGTCTCAACATGCATGATCTTAAGTGTAGACATGTGACATTAACCTGACACTAGCAATCATAAAGCTAATCTCATATGGGCATGTTGTGACTGTCACTTTTATTGCCTTTGGGCTCTATGAGAACTAGCTGCTTTTTCTTTTGTTAGTAAGTAGTCAGTAAATAGTTTTATTTTCAATGCAATTTTATAGTGTGGCAGAAATGAGGGAGACATGAGCCTGGAAATATTATAGGCTAAACATCAAGCGCTTAAATGCACTAAATGCGGTTAGTGTCGGGCGTGCTGCATAACATTGAGAACATTTTTATTCAAATGTTGTTTGTCACCCTGTCTTGGCATCGCTTGATGCTGTCACCGGAATTTCAATTCCATATTTAAAGCTTGTATAGGATTTGAAAGGTCACCTGTAGAGTGATTGCAAGGGGGAAAATATAGACTGTTTGTATGTCTGCAGTGTAATGAAGTTTCCTGTCTCGTTTCTGCATAAGACTGTGCTTTAACATTCCCGCAAACCATTTAGTGCGATGCCTCTTATTCTGAAATTCAGGGTTGAAAACGATGGCAGACATGATCCAAGTGTGCATGATTATTGTACTGTGATTGGTCTGTCTTTTCACCCCTATCACAAGCCGACTGCCTGCATTTATTTTTCGAACCTGTCTCAGTTAAATTGACCTTTTATAGTAGTCTTTGTGTAGGTTCAGCTGTGTGTAGGTACCTTATTCCCACATTCTTTGTAAACACACACAGACACATGTAGGCTTGGAGAGTTTAAAAGCTTGATGATTGTGAAAAGCTGCAAACCGCACGATGTTTGAAAGGGTCAGGGTGAGATCAGCCAGCCATGTCTCATTTCTGTACTCTTGCTCTTTCCTAAGTCGCTCAAGCTCAGTTAAAGGAAATGAAAGTGTGAAAAGACACATATTTACCTCTGTTTGCTCCTGCTGCCCTGCATTTTTTTTTTCCTTTTTTTTTTTGTAGAGTGATGCATGTTTGTGCATGTGATTTCTTTTTTCAATCAAAATTGGATATGCTCTTATCAAAGTAATATGCTTGTTTATAATACATTAGAAATTTTGACATGAATAAATAATGCCTTAGGACACACATTTTGTCAAGAAATGTTTAGATTTTCTTGTTTCCTTTCTTTGAATTGTTGTGTGCTTCGTTGAAAAGCTGGGTCATGCAAAAGAACAGGGATAGTGCTGTTATTGAGACCTGAATTCCCAGAAGAATTAGTTCTGGGGAAGACGGTAATTGACTATTTTACCAGTTTGCTGTGTTCTAAGTGTATATTCACAGGTGTTAGAAAATCACTTATAAAATAATAATGTGATTTGTCAGTCGTTGTTCACTAGCAGAAGTACAGGATGTATAATCTGTATCTCCAAGTGGGGACCTGCAGTTGCTTATGTGTTGCCATGGCAATTGGTTGGCAAGGTGGTCATTTGGTCCAAGGTACATAATCACAGGAGCAATGCCTGAGCAGACTAACCTGAGAAAAGAGAGAGTGCAGTGTCAAGACTGCACATTAAGCACTGATTATTTACTGACCAGTTCTCTCTCATTAATGCCTAGAGCCCTCATCGCATCCGATGTTGCAGTCTCTGTAACTCAAACATGAATAAACAGGCGATGGTTCTTTTTCCCATATCTGTTGCCCCTGATTCTTTTAGATGTGCTTTAGATGCTGTAAAGGACTGCTTTTCTAGCCGAGATTCAGCTCCGTGCTTCTCATGCATCACCACCTCATGCATCAGCACCTGACAGTTTCATTTCACGTATTCTCTGTGGTTACCCGAGGCTGATCTCGCCAATGCTACAGTTCCAGTTCGGTCCATGATACTGCAAGTCTGGACAGGAAATGTTTGGATTCGATCTTTGACAGAGTCTTCAATGATTGATAAAAGTCGCACCTTGAAGGATTGCGTAACGCTTGATGTCTTTGCTTATAAGCACACATCATCACCAGGTTATATTCGTTCCAGGATTTCAGCCATGTTGGTTTAGATGGTCTTTAGTTTGACCCTAGCTGGAGTTCTGCAACTTCCACAGTTGTACTGTACACAACTACATAAAACTGCTCCAGTTCAGCTGAGATTTGTTGAGTCTGGCAGTGGAGATTGAGCTTACCCAAGGCTTATTGAGCCACCTGCTCGGTGAGCCCAGATTCCAAACTTTCACTCCCTTTAGAGTCATTTAAAAACCTTATTCCTCATCAGCACATACTGCTCCTTTTAGACACCTGAACACGTTACCTTGCTTACTAGTTATTATAGCTATTAATGGTGTGGCATTTCATGGTTTTACCCCCAAACCCTTTTTTAAATATAAGATATGATTAACAGACAGTTGGAGAGAGGAATACCGACACTGGATGGAGGAGGAGATTTATAAAAGCCACTGCAGATTGCAAAGTACAGGTGTGTGTTCAGAACCAAATGAGATGACTTCTGAGAATGACCTCAGGATCTACAGTTAATCTCTGTAAAGAGGGAGTTGGATGGTTGGAAGAGACCGAGAAGTATGACAGCGATTCAGCAGCATATTAAGCAGTCTAGCTGTATTACAGAGGATTAAAAAAGGGGGATTTTTTGTTTGTTTGTTTTTTGTTTTTAATCTGACATCGACTTGTCCCCATAAAATCTTTAATCTTTAGAAACAAATGTAGGTGTCGTAATTTATTTTTCATATTTGCACTAGACTTCTACTTCCTGTGCTTTGGTCTCTCAAAGGGCACAGAGGCCATTCTGTTTTGGAAGGAAAGGGCCATTGTTAGGTTGAGAGTGAATTTTGATTGAATCATAAATATGCATTTCTTTGCTGGAGGATTTGTTTTACAACACGGGTCTCAGTAAGGAGAATTAGCAATAAGGGTTAGCTAGCATTACGACAGATAAATGTTGGGTGATGTATTAGTGCAAAGTGCCTTAGAATAATCAACAAAAATAACCTAAGGTACTGTGTACAATTGATTTTTCAGTAAAAAAAAAAAAGTGTCATTTTGGGCAGTTTCCGTCGAGGCTTTCAGAGAAAATAGGGACAATGTGAGGGATTTCATTAATTGATTAACAAAAGGAACATGAAGTCATTCTCAGTAGTAAAAATGCACACGTAAAAATGAATGGTCTCCATGTACCCGTGCGTAATGGGCTGACAGGCTAAAAAGGTTTTCTCTTGAGGTGAAAATTGAGCCGTTCTTATTAAGCTTGTCCAAATGCAAAATACAGTCTCCTGTCAAGCAGGGATTTCACTAATACATCTAAATAATGTAAAAGCACCAATAACAGAAGCTTTGAAGGGCATCTTCTGACCAAGATTGGATTTTGTGCTGAACTGTGGTCTAAGCACATCTCTTTGCTTCACAGGAGAGACTCATTTGATTTGTCTGTTCATTAAGATGATTACAAATCCAATAGAAGATAGATTGTCATTGAATGTTTTGAAGCGGTCTCTATTGGAGAGGATTCTTTCGGATGCTCACAAACAGATAGAAAAGTTATTTGAAACTGAAAATCGATCTCCTCAGAGATTGTTATGAAAGCAGATTATTATGAAAGATGCAGTGACCTTCCTACTGGTACACCATAAACACCAGGGGCAGATATTATACAAAGAATGATATGGATATCTTCAGGAGTTATCTTCTGTTAAAACACACTCTCTGTCTCTTGCTGTCTGTTTCTCACTAGGTGGTGGCATATCATTACTGCCAGGCCGACAACACCTACACCTGTCTAGTGCCCGAGTTTGTACACAGCATTGCCGCTCTTATGTGCAGAGCACATCAACTTACGGCCTACAGGGAGCTGCTACTGAAAGAACCCCACCTGCAGAGCATGCTGAGTCTGCGCTCTTGCGTGCAGGACCCGATGGCTGCTCTCCGTAGGGGTGTGCTGGAGCCACTCGTTAACCTGCGCAAAGGTGCAAAATCCAGAATTGTTGTTTTTCCTTTTCATAATCAATAGTCGTGTTGTATTGCTGTTATTTTCCTGCTTCACAGATTAGATTTTTTTTTTTTAGCGTAGCTCCATGATGAAGGCAGCACGTCCCGCTCGGTGGCGAGTCGATGTGATGATTTGCCTTTTAGTCCAGTTAATATTGATGCAAATTTATGCTCTCTTCATCCACACAGCATTAGCAATAATTCACTCTTCATTCTTCATGTTATTCAAAAAGGGAATAAAAGAATAAGACAGCTCCTAATGATAAAGCCTAGCTTAATAATGGTCACTAAGGCAACCAAAAATCTTTTTTAACCTTTTCTTATGAAACTTTCTCTTTCAGAAAGGAAATGATGACGGGGAATGCTCAGCCGTTGAGCTGTCTGTGCTGACCACTTAGAAACACTGCTATTTACTGTGCCTGCTGAGAACTGACATATTTGTTAGCTTTTTAAAGCAACAGGCAGCACACGCATTTCAGGATCACTATGGTTTATTGAACACAGGGGTCCAGTTTCCTTTCAGCTTTACATTGAAATCAATGGCGTATGGGGGAAGGTTAGGTCTGAGGCATTAATAGAAAAAATCCCCTGTTTATATGATTGAAAAGGGAATGACCGAGAATCAGTAAAGTGGCAGCGGCAAAGTTACAGTGCTGCTCCTCACGGCAGCTGCTTCACATTTCTTATTAATAAAACAAATATCTTAATGTATGCATTTATCATGGCTTATCTGCTAAGGATTATGAATGAAGAGAGCCCTTTACTAACAAAAGTGCAAACCCTTGCCTTGGATCTGTATCCTATGTAAGAGTCGTTTTTCTGATTGTGTGAATGCAGTATCCTTAATTAGGACAAAGTGCTCCGTTCACTATGTTGGTTTGTATTGAATTTTTAAATTCCCTCTGCATCTGTCTGAACGAACCGTGCAGCATGGAGCTATGCCACCCCTACCCTCATACCAAGTTAAACACACTGCAATGGATTCGACTGTGTTTTGTATTTCCACTTTAAACTCTGTGTAAGCTTAGTGTTCATTCATGTTTATTTTTGAAAAGGCAGAATTGCTGCTCAAAGCCTTATTCAGGTATAACTTAATATTTAAACTGGTGCATATAAAATAACTTGCACCAGTCTGATTTATTATTTTTTTCACCAGGCTTTTTACCCCCCCAAAGTCTCAGTGCAACAACAGCAAAATGCACGTGAGATGGACATTGCTTGGTATTTTTATGTGGCTCATATGACGACACTGGTTTATCTTTCTGTGTTTACTCTCTTAATCAGAAAAGAAGATTCCAGAAGAGGATTACATCATCCTGATCGACGGGCTTAATGAGGCAGAGTTTCACAAACCAGACTATGGTGACACAGTGGCATCCTTCATTACCAAGAGTGTCTCAAAGTTTCCCATCTGGCTCAAACTTATTGTCACTGTGCGGACCAGCCTACAGGTAAAGCAACCACGCTATGCCACTTTTTAGTAGATCATTATTCGAAAACAAATTCCGCCTCGCTACCCAAAACATGATGTCTGGATTTTAAGAGATTTGTCATACATGATTCAGGCAGGAGTTTATTTGTTTTAGTTGCGTTGCAAATGCTTCATGTGAAGTTATGTGTTTGTTAGCTTTTTAAATATTTAAAAGTGGCAAAGATTTGTCTGCTGCTGGTTTAGTACTTTAAAAGATCCACACTTACACTCTCTTTAAATAATAGACATCTGTTATATATATATATATATATATATATATATAAATTATACACTGGGCATATCAGAGAATTCTAAAATGTAAGAAGCATCAGCAAGTGTAACAATTAGCACTAATTCCTGGAAGCCAGAATTCTAGGTTAATGATTGTGTTGGCAGAGGTTCTTTCTGACAATAACATTTACAGTGATAACTACAGTTTGCTTTTAGTGTATATATGACACTATTATTAAACAACCACCACTGTTCAACCACAATCAGATCAATATGGGAATTTATTGAGCAGTTGAATCAGAATGAATCCAACAGACATGGACCATACCCTAAAGTGCCTCTTTAGGAAGTAATTATTTTCATATAAATGAAGTGATTGGATGGGCCACTTACACTGGATTAATTACCCACTGTTCTGTATGTTTTGGTAGCATACTCATTGTTAGGTTAGAATGTCTGCTAGCCACAAAAGGTTAGATTTTCGCTTGGAAGTTAAATAATGTTTCTTCGCCTACAAGGATTATAATGTCTTTTTAAATCGTCTGGTACAAATTATGAACGCCACATTGTTGTCAGTTTTCTTCTACTGAGAACTTACATCTTCCATGTTTTTTGGCCGTCCACAGCTTGTAATTTCCATTTTCATCTTAGTTTGTAATTCATGTCACATTGACAGTCAGGCATAATGGTGTACCGTGAGTGAAAAGATAATAATTTGACACCTGCCAATGTGCTTTATATCCATTTTTACAATCTCAATAAGGATCATTGCTGTTACTCCGCTGAGAGAATTTGCTAGACCCTGCCGTTTCAGACAGAAAAAACATACGATCCTTAGTCATTTACCTGTCAGCCTTGTAGTCCAGCTATCTTTAACCCACGATCGTAAAATAGTTATGATCGTGTTGTGGTGAAAAGAAATTGAAATTTAAATGTATGACATAAAAAACCTCCAGCAGCCAGCCTGCTTGAACTCATAGCTTATTAACTCTCTAGCATAAGAACATGTAAAGCAGTAGTTTGTTTAACTCTAGCTGGCCTCCAGGCATGAATAATATATTTTCAGTGCTATATTAGCTTTAGTGTAGCCACACTGATTTTTTAATTGGTGTTAACATATTCTGTACTAATCTTGAGTAAATCTCAATATTCAATCTTCATGATTGGAAATAGTTTGTGGAGGTGAATGAACGAGTCATAATTTGCATTGCAAATGTAAATAGATTTCTAAATTCTGTGCATGAAATATAATCTCTGCAGCAGACAGTAAAATGTCATTCGGGTGGTAAATCGCTGATGGGGACAGAAACAATTTTTATATTATTAATAGTGAGTGCATTATATGAGTCTTTTCCTTTACAGGAAGTGTTGAGGGATATAGCAAGCAGACCCAATACGATAACTGCATAACTCATACATGAAAACTCCCTTCAAAACAGATGGAAATCCTGACAGATGTAATTTATTGAAGAGCTACTCTCAGAAATGAAAAGATGGCAGTGATGATGAAATGATATATGTGGTAATTGGGAGGGTATGGGGAATGCTGAGGGGATTGAAGCGCCAGCCTGCTTACTTGCGACTCCCTTATTGATCTGTCAGCACACATATTCAGAGCGCTTGGTGATTGTAGCAATAATGAGAAGGCCAGAGTGTCTGCTTTTCCTTATTCCAGTCTACTGCTGGCTGCTGAAAATCTGTCTAAATGCGGCTGTGTCAGACTGTGTACGCATTCTCTTGTTAGTCAAGTTAATCTCCTTGGAAAGATCAGGAAGTGATCGATAAAAGCAGGGCTTAGCATCACTCTACAGATTCAACAAATGATCAGTAACACTTGCTCACATTTCACCAGTGCAGGTCTTTTTTGAGTTTTCTGTGTTTTTAAATGTACATTTTCCACTCATCTACTTAGTAAACAGTAAGCTGAACTAACTTTAACTCTAGTATTGTGCATTATTAACTTTGCTAGTCCCTCATGTTGCTGTGGTTTTGTGTATGACAGCAAAATCCTTGTGTGTGGGAGTGTATTGTGTTTACCTGTGCAGAGTGTAATGTGTGGGTGTCCCTGTGGAGAGTCCAGCTCTCTCAAGTCTGTCACTTCTTAATCCTTTATTTGAGGGAGAGACAGAGAGACCATGTGCATTTGTATTTATTTGTGTGTGTCTGAGTGTGTGTGCATGCACACTTGTGCACATATGTGTTCACAGTGGTCCGATATCTCCTGCTCTGTTCTGACCTTCTGTAGATTAATCACCCAGAGTACATCAATACTATTGCACAGAAGAAAGGAAGAAGCTTTTAACAACACCGCCGTGTGTGTGTGTGTGTGTGTGTGTGTGTGTGTGTGTGCGTGCGTGTGCATATCTTATGGTAGTATAGATGAAAACAGTGACGGTAAGACACAGAGATTCATTATCTAATGGATCATGTGTTCATGAATATGTAATACTTAAACTTGTACACTGCATATTGTATAGCAGTAAATGGAGTGATCATATGATATATGAACAAAGGTTTGTGGACACCTGACCATAATATTCAGATGTACTTTTTAAATATCTGATTTCACATTTAGTCCCCATTTGCTGTTAGAAGTCCCTCCACTCTTCTTTAAAGATGTTCCACTAGCTTTTGGAGATTTGTGTTTACCAGCCACAAGGGTGTTAGTGAAGTCGGGTACTGATGCAGGGTCAGGAAACCTGAGGTGCAGTCAGCGTTTCAGTTCATCCCAAAGGTGTTCACTATCATTGAGGTCAGAGCTCTATAGCAGGCTACTCAAGATCTTCTCCAGCCCATGTAAACCATATCTAATTGCTTTGTGCCCTGGGGCATTTTCATGCTGGAACAGGGTTGGGTCCCCTAGTTCAAGTAAGTAGAAAATGCAATGCTAGTGCATTTAACCAATCTTTATTAATTTGTGTACCTCCAACTGTGTTAACATTTTGGTAAAGAACCACATACGGCTGAAAACATCAAGTGTTTCAGTACTTTTGTCCATATAGTGTATGTATAATACTCACCAGCCATACTCACTGCAGTTATATGGTTGGCCATTAATAAAGCAGCAACAGAATTGCAAATTCATGCATTTGTGATTCAGAGTGTACTGCTGTTGACCATGAGGTCATTTACATTTATTGCATTTGGCAGGCGCTCTTATCCAGGGTGACTTGCATGTATCGCATTTATACACCTGAGCAGTTGAGGGTTATGGAACTTGCTCCTCTGCTGGGATTTGAGCTCACAATCTTCCTTATCCACTAAGCTACCGCAAGGTCAAAGACTGGTTCAAGCTGACATATCTTTAAAAAAAAATAATAATAATAAATCGTAGCCACCTCACACTCCTGTTGTTTTTTTTTTCCAGATTTTATGAGGATGTCTTAATTACATTTTGGTTGCTGTATGTATGTCTTCTGGGGGAAAAAAATGAATGAAAACTGTTCCTCTTTTTGATTTCCCACAGGAGATCGCCAGTTTGCTTCCCTTCACAAAGATCAGTCTGGATGATTTCCCTGATAACAAAGAGATCAGCTCAGACTTGAATGCCTACATCCAGCACCGTGTGAATAGCAGCCGTGATGTCCTCAACAACGTCTCTCTGAACGGAAAGGCTGATCCTGTCACTGTGTCCAAGCTGAGCTCGCACCTCGTCTCCCGCAGCCAGGGCTCGTACCTTTACCTGAAGCTCACACTGGATCTCTTTGAGAGGGGGCATCTGGTCATCAAGAGCTCCAGCTACAAAGTGGTGCCTATCTCTTTAGCTGAGATCTACCTATTACAATGCAACATGAAGTTCAGGAGCAACTCTGCATTTGAGCGTGCCATACCCATCCTCAACATTGCCCTGGCCTCTCTCCACCCACTGACAGATGAGCAGCTCTTTCAAGCTTTGAATGCAGGTGCAATGCGAGGAGAGTTGCATTGGGATGATTTCCAGCAACGTATGGACACACTCTCCGCGTTCCTGATTAAACGGAGAGATAAGACGCGTATGTTCTGCCACCCATCCTTCAGGGAGTGGCTTGTGTGGAGGGCTGATGGAGAAAGCTCCGAGTTCCTCTGTGACCCCAGGTAAGATCCTGCTAATCCCATCAAGTAGAAAACTTGGGTTACTATTGAAAAGCAGTGTCTTGTGTGCATCTTTATTTTTTAATTATAAACATGGCCACAAAAAATGCTACTCAGGTAAAGCTGTAAGATGAGATGGTCTTTCTCTGGACCTCTCTCTCTAACCACCTTAAGTTAGTTTGAGAGAGTAAAAGGGCTTGAGGATGACCAGCAGTGTTGAAAAGATTATCAGTAAAATATTATCAGCTGGAACCATGGCCAGCTTCAGGAACCCACTCACAGCTTTCATCTAAATAGTTTGCACTTCAAAGGTTATAGCTTATCACAAGTTTGCAGATTTTACCTTGTAAAATAGGAGCCTGTTGGCCATTTATAGGGCACTTAATCTAGGCACTTAATGTGTCATGTCTATAAGGGTCTATGTTGTATTGGAAAGGAATTTGTTAAGGATGTACTGAAATTGAAAAGTCAATCCTGGAAAAACAATAATGAATTATCTTTAAATTCAATTTTTCATTTGCCATCCTGAAAACCCCAGCGATCCGTCTGCTCAACGGACAGATTTTTAATCGTTAGAAATAGTAAGAATAATTCAATAATAATTTGTCAGGTGGTTGAATCATTTTTAGGACTCAGTTCAGTATTCAGACCCGCAATGCTTGTAGTGATTTATTGGTAAGGCAAAAAAAAAAACCCACACTGTAACTACCAACAAGCCTCATGGTAACCATCTAAGCATTCAGCCTTCCTGAAGTTGAACCTTTGATTAGCATTGATTACACTGTACTTTGCATACTTTCTGCTGGTAAACACTAAGCTAATCTATAGTAAAACTACTGATTCCACAAATCTTGAAAGGCGCTTTATCAGAGTATGTTCTCATGTAACTACTGTCTGCCAACTTATCTCCATATTAATCAGCCTGACAGCTTCGCCTGCCAACATTCTGACTTTTTCATCAAATGACTTGGCGAGTTTGGAATCTCGGTGGAAGGGCAGTTATTTCTAAAGGCACTGACGGAGCACTTTGTTGGTGATAGATGCCAAAAGAATCAAGATGCAGTCTTTGTTTTATTGCAGAATTATGGATTATAAATATGTGGTCACTACCCAGCAGTTGCATATGGGATAATAAGGTTCCTCTGTTGAATTTACCTGTGTGAAATAAAAAGCTGCAATCAAAGCCCCTCGGTCTCATTTACAGCACCTGTTAGCCAGCCTTAATTATTCTTCAATCATTGTAGTTACATTTTATTATTATTTTATCACCCATATGAGAATACACAGAAGGTTGACTCGTGTGACCACATCACTTTTACTCCCTATCTCTTTACACCTGTGTGGGGTTTTGCACCATTGTTGTGGATTTAAACTTTCAAGAGTGCATTTAGCTTTGCAGTAGCATCCTTAAGTAATGCTGCAATATTCCCCTGAGTGTAGTTGTGAATGGACTTATTATATATACGTTTATGTCTGGAGAAAATGTGATGTTTGGCTGAATGCATTGCCTTGAGTGGCCTAATGGTTACAAGGTCAATATAGTGTGATATAGCAAGGCTTCCTTATTTCAAATGCCTGCACGTGGTAAAGATAAAGATGAGAACTGTCTCTAACGATGCTGCCTAATTGTTATTCTATCTCTCCCCTTTTTCTCTTTCTTTTTTTTTTTTTTGCTCTGGTTGGTGCGGAGCTCTGATTGGACAGCATGTGTCCTCAGTGCACCAGCTGTGGGACTGACAAATGAAGGCTGGTGACTCACCTCTTCTTAGCACATACCCTTCCTAATAGTGAGACGGACACTCCGTTCTCATTCCCTGTCTTTCTTGCGTTTTCTATTCTGCACTCTCTCTCTCTCTCTCTCTCTCTCTCTCTCTCTCTCTCTCTCTCTCTCTCTCTCTATCTTTATTGCACTCCCCTCTTCTCTTTTATCCTGTCCTCCTCTCGTTATTAAGTGTTAAAATAAATTCCATGCTTTGGCTTTTTTTCCACAGAGATACTTGAAATAAAAAGGTCTTGCAGTTCCTGTTTATTTCAGCTTTTAAACAGAAAGAACTCGGTAGTTTATTTAGTGAAGGAGATGAGGATCTGATCAAAGCCAGCCTGTGTTCATGCGTGGCCTTTTAATGAAGTTTCTTGTTAATGAATGCCAGTCAGAGTCTGAGCCAAGCATGGGGGAACTTGAGGACACCTCTGTTTTTTCCTCCCGGGCATGCATGCCTTCCTTAGAAGTCTGGAACTACCTGTGCATGTGCGTGTGTATGCTCGCACATGCATTAAGATGACAAAATCATAATTTCTCTAATGATGTTCTTTTCTTGACTTGCCATGTTCTTATTAAACCCTGTTTATTCTGATTGGGAATCAGTTCTCCAGCCATCTGTTAGTAATCTGCTTTATTAGTGTTTATCATTGTTCAGCATTACGTTATTGTTTATTGGTTCTCTGTTCCCGTAGGAGTGGCCATGCCCTGATGGCATTCATGTTGTCCAGGCAGGAGGGAAAGCTGAACAGGCAGCAGACAATGGAGCTGGGACATCATATTCTAAAAGCACACATATTTAAGGTAACTTAATAATCCCCTACAAGCACGCGTATTTTGGGTAGCCGTCATTTTCGGCCACAAAGACCAACAGTGTCCTGTATTTGATTTAAAGTTGTCAGATAACGCAGTGCCTTTTTGTTCAATATTGGAATCATGTCACCAATGTTTTAAAAGTTTTAAATCTTTTGTTTTTTTAATATATTTTATCACTAAAACCTTCTGTGCTCCTTGCTATTGCTCGTGGTACAGTATTTTCAGAGGTCTGTGGCTGATAATGAATGAACTGATTTTGGTGTGGAGTGTGTTTATATGGAGTGAAGGACACTATAATAGAAAAGCATGCGTAGGATATTACACTGTGCGGTCATTTAGCTGGTCTTTTTGAGGAAAAACATTTGCAAAATCTTAAAAGCTCATAAAATGTGCTTTAATTTTTACAATGCAAAAAATCTCAGACTCACTGCTTTTTATTTTCTCCACAGGGTCAGAGTAAGAAGACCGGAGTATCATCCAGTGTTCTACAAGGTTTATGGATTAGCTGCAGCACTGACAGCTTGTCTGCTGCTCTGGCATCCCTGAGAAACCTATACACACCTAATGTCAAGGTCAGAGCAGGAACACACACTCATATGCAGCACTATTTAAAAGATCATACACTAACCAAACGATAGCTGTTTTACAACAAGAGTCTGAATTGTTCGCTTGCCTCTGCGCAATATTAATGCAGTTTAGCCCCCCAAGTATGAATCATCACTTGAATTTTTATGTTGTAATTCTCAGTGGAAAATAGCGTGTAGAAGAAAAGGACTGCCATGACATAGCACAGCATTGTAGAATTCTTTACCATTTCCAGCTTGCTAGGAAGCTGCAGTCAGAGCGCAGGGTCAGCTATGATCTAGCACCCCTGTTGTAGGGAGGGTTAAAAGCTTTCCTCAAAAGACCAATAGAGACAACTTTGTGGTGCTGGGATTTGAACTCATAACCTCAATGTAGCCTTTTCATTAGTGTTCCCGCTGTGGCATTTTTTTTTTCTGCTGTTTACACAAGTTTCTATAGACAAGCTTATGTAGCTGTGTAGCTCTTTCTCAGCCATGCGATGTAAAAAAATTCAATACAAAAATAATAAACCTAGCATGCAATACTGACTTTTAAATCATTTCATCTACTGTCAGTGTCACATTCACGCAGCAGCCACCCATGAATTATTATTTATTTATTTTTTTTATTTTTTTCTTCGGTGTGAGCAGAACTGCAGGGCTCGTATCACATGAGTTCTCACTTTGTGTTGGAGTTCAAATGTGCTCACATAATAATTACGATATTTCCGATTATTGCAGCATTATTGTCCTTTGTGTTTATTGTTGCCTATATATTTGCTCTCATTTTATGTATTACACTACTGTGCTAGCCATGTGTCAAACCATGAAAAATGAGAAAACAAGTTCTAGCGCATTGTGCCGTGTACCTTAAACCAATCTAGAGATCTTGGTTTGGCGGTTTTCAGTTATTCCGGTTTTCGTTTATCCAGCTCTGCGTCAAACCATCTGGAGCGCCAGTATTATAATCTTTAGGGCGTTTTACCACTCAACAAAATGGTATTTGAGTGTTGGGAAATTGCAGTTGAGGTTTGTAGGTTCTCATTGCACAATGCAATTCATAGTGGGTCATAAAATCAAATGACTAACAATAAAGTTTATTGAATAATTGATTAGGAAGTTAAAGTGATTTGTGATACAGCTATGTTCCGCTGATAACACTGTTGGTATTATCCGATTTTATGAATGGGTTTATGTGGAATGTCTTTACTTGGCTTCTGCATATTCCCATCCAGCATGAGACTACACACGTTCTACCCATTAGCTTTTCTAGCTTACATTATCATTTCTGCAGCAAGTTTGCTGTGAGGGGAATGAAGGCTTCATGACATTTTAAGATACTTTAGAGCTCTTAATTAGTGGTAATAAGAGCATATTAATTATGGGCCTGGACAAATCATTCTGATACATTCTGCTGATTCGTGTGCAAACACACTGTGTTACTGAGATATGAAATGCCATTTTTGGGGTTGCAGTGAAAGTAAGAGCAGAATTGCTGAAGATTAGCTAAAGGCAAGAATGATTTCATCGTGCACTGTTATTCAGGTAGCCCCACACATTTCTCAAGAAGACAGTATTACAAAGCATATTACTTTCCCTGCACACACTTACTTTTCTCTGTTCTGTTCTCTGTTTCACATAGTCTCTTTCTTTCTTTTTGCTTTAACTCATCTCCCACTGTTTTTGCTTCTCGCTGAGCCCCATGTCCATCACTAATCGTTAGTATAACGTCTATTGAATTTGCTCATCAAAAGAAAGAATGGTGCCTGATTAAAGCCTGCTTCAGTATATTCAACTGTGTGCCAGAGTGTCATTGTGATTAGCATGCTTTGCTAATCAGCAGGTTGTGTTTGAGAGCTCCAGGCCCAGGTTTAGTTGTTGTTTGAGTCAGGAAGGAAAATAATTGTATAAAGAGAGAAACGCCAATAACAACCACCGTGCCATAAACAAATCTTTGCCATTTTGAAGCTTTTGTGAGGCATTTTAAAGTTCAGTTTTACCAGAGGGATTCATCTGTTCTGCTATTGTATAGTGTGGTTTTATTTTTTGCTATGAATTGAGAACTTTTTATTGGGGGAAGCAAACAAATATCAGTAAAATATTATATTTTCTTTTTTATATATTTTTTTATATATATTACTAATGTTACTTTATTGGACTGCGATAGCAGTTATTACGATGAGTAAAGCTATAATGCTCTTTGTATTGTATTAGCTTGACCTGTGTAGGAATCATATGCACGTTTGTGTGTATGTACAGGTGAGCCGTTTGCTGATGTTGGGTGGCGCAAACGTGAACTACCGTACGGAAGTGCTGAACAACGCGCCAGTGCTGTGCGTGCAGGCACACCTAGGTCATCATGAAATGGTGGCCCTGCTGCTGGAATTTGGGGCCAGTGTGGACGTGGCATCCGAGAATGGCATAAGTACACTCAGTTACGCTGCTGCATCAGGACACCTGAACCTGGTCAGCCAGCTGTGCAGGAGAGGAGCCAAGGCAAGTTTGATGAAATCTAACGAAACCGTGCCAATCATTATTTGTAAATCAGTCGTTACTTTTACATGCAGCCTCGATATTAGTAATGCAAAATTCTTACACACACCATCATAAATATTTTAAACAGTGGCTAATCCAGGTCAAATCTGTACTTATTCAGCCAAAGTGAATGATTTGTTTATTAGTCGCCATTTCGAGTCAACATAATTTGCATAAATTCTAAACAAATGTAATGCGTTAACACAGCGCATCAAAAAGTAGGTCTTCTGAGGATAAAGTTCGATATGTAAAATGTGGCAGGAGATAATTATTTATCTATTTATTCTTCCCGCAGTCCATGCAACAATGACATTTGTAGGACAATTTACTGAGGGTTTGCTAAGGACTTGATAGAAACACGAGTCAGGCATTTTAGAAAAAAAAAAATGCTAACAAGCAACTGTTAGCCACGTGTTACTCCTTAAGAGGACTCCTATTGTTATGGTGAGACTGATTGCTGCACATGCGCAAAAATGCGGTTCAGATTCCATGGAATGTGCATGGAAATGGAAATGTTAGATTGTCATGTTTTGAGTACATGCAAACAATTTGGAACCTGCAATTACAGGAATTCATTGTGATTTTTTTTTGTTTTGTTTTTTGTTTTTTTTTTGTTTTGTTTTTTTAGCCAAATTATCTTTTGGATTTTATAAAAATGTGTCAAACTGATTTTGCTTTCCGGTATATGAATGTTATATTAAAGCATTTGTTTTGTGGCTTATTATTATTAGGTGGATCATGTGGATAAGAATGGACAGAATGCTCTGGTACATGCAGCTCTGAGGGGTCATCTGGATATTATGCAGTACTTGCTGGAGCAGAGGTGGAGCAAAGAGGAGCAGCTACATGAGCTCAGCTTAAAGAGCAAAGCCCTTCAACAAGCATTTATTGCAGCATCCAGTATGGGACACACACAGGTCAGCTAACACACATACACAAACAGATATCAGCATGGGACTCAGTGATGTCCTAATATAGATTACTACAAATACTCACTCTCACATACACACAAAGTCTGCCTTTGTGGTATAGACAATTTCTCATGCTCTCTGTACTGAGCATTTATCTCTCCAATGCTAAACTCTACTAATACACATTTTAGTGATACGGTTGCCATGGGAGATTAGCCATGGCAACAGGCCACTGAGACACTGCTGTGTGATTGATGTAAGACCATGCTTTACATTTTACCCTCTTTAGAAAGGAGGTACAGCTCAACACACAGGTGAAGGAAAATGAGGGCAGTTAGACAGTAATGGAGTAATGAAACATGGAAAAGAAAAAAGATTGTTATTGGGAGCCAGAACCAAATAGAGCCTTTGTGTAATAAAGAGAGAGAGAGTGTGTAACTGGAAGTAGACTGAGAGGGGAAAGTGTGTGTTAGAGAAACAGAGTTAGTGTGTAATGGATCAAGACTTTGTGTACATTTAGTGATTTGGGAAGAGCGTTTGATCAGGACACAGGCGGAAGGGTGAGTGTTTGGGTATTAATAATGTTGAGAGAGCACCTCACTGAAGTACCTCACCTCCTCTTTCTCTGTCATTGCACTTCACCTTTATTAATGCATCACCTCAGAGAGAATCTCACCCTCTGTGGCATCTCTGTATTGATCACCCAAAGTCTTATTATCTCTAACACAGCTCTCTCAGTTGCCCCTCTCCTGCAGCCTTATACTACCTCTGTTATATATATGGATTTTATTGTTTATTTCCTTTTTTTTCCTGAGAATGTTTATTCAAGCCAGGTTTGTTGTTTGGTAGGTGGTGAGAGAGTTACTGGCCCTTGATAATGAGTTGGTCGTGCAGATTGATGCTCATGATACACTGTGGGGAGAAACAGGTACGTTTCTGTCTCTGCATGTAAATACTGCTTCCTCTTATTCGTCCTGTTATTCTTCTATTTATTCAGGGGTGAACTCCATTTACTTGTGCTCACATTTAATATCACCTTAATGAAAATCACTTGTTCTTGCTCAAATCATTATGTCCATAAACACAACTGTCATTCAACATTTGGTACAAAATGCTTTTTGTTTTGTTCTGTTTCCTTGGAAATTGACATCTCCCTTGGCCCATATTCATCGCACATATCCAGCATCCAGTACTGGTATTTTGGCTGAATGGTTTTGCCAACCTTAATCTGTGCTTTGGATCATTTCTGTGAGGAAGTGATTAAACACCCTTATTGTGTTTGCTTGACTTTACTAACAGGTTATTCTACAGTATATAAAATATGCCATTATTTTGTTTTAAAACCCGAAGCTTCAAATGTAATCTGTTTTTGATTGAGCATTTTTGTAAGTGGAGTTATTTAGACAAAATGTTAAATAATGACAGTAAAGAATGAGATCTAGCAGGCTTTGGGTCACCACACAGGGTTCATGCCACTGTTGGTACTGGGGAATCCTGAAGATAGGTTTCAGAAAAAGGACTGAATGGCAGGTAGCTAATATAGCCTACTTTCTGTTTCCTAATGACTTACAGCTGCTTATTTGAGTTTTTTTATTTTGTGCCAAAAAAGACTAGGACTGCAACTAATGATTGGTTACATAATTGATTAGTCGGACGATGATTATTATTTATTTATATTAATTAATTAATCGAAAAGAAAAATATTTGTTTATATTAGATGTTTTGCTTTTTATAACTATATAAAACCCCAATTCAGGTTATTTATGGATAAAAACTGTATTTAAAAAAATTGCAAAAGCCACATACTGAGTTGACAACAATGCTTACAAATAGTCAATATAAAATATAATACAACATTGTTTTGACAATTTATGTATAAAAAAAAATACACAGATATTCTGTTAATTTGTGAGATATAGGTATAATAATGAAATGATATATACATAAATTAAATACACACACATTAAAAACAAGCATGTGAACGTAGTAAAGACGCAGTAAAGCATGATTAAAAACAGATAAGTCACTGTTGTAATCATTTTTATTTGTAGACAAATGCTAAAAAAGGAAATGGAACGGAGAAATGCAGCAAGCTAACAGCCTTAATAAAAAATTAATTAAAAAAAGGAAAAAATATACATTGTTGTGTAAATGCTTTCGCTGGAAACTACAGCATTGACTAAAATGTGATCATTTACTGCTGCTGTTATTTGCTGTTTTTAGATTTAGTGTTTGTTTGCACAGTTTTAATTGAATCCAACCTGATGCTCGCGAGTCACAACAGAACAGATCCAGTGCGACTGTCCAGAAGTTACAAACACAACAGCACTTAATTAAACTCCACTATTTTCACATGATGAGGATTACATAGTTTCTACTTATCGTGCTGAAGTTTCACTTTCATCCCTGACACCAGTGTTTTATTTTCACTTGCTCGAATATATCTCTGTGGTACTCCCATGCCACACAAACTCCGCTTTACATCACTTCCAGAGTACAGTTTCCACGACTTGCGTTTTATATGCCATTTTCACGCGCAGCTGTGTTCTCTTACCGTCACGCTAACCCGTAACTTGAGCAGCCCAACTAATCGACTTTAGAAACTGATGATTAAACTGAGGAAATGTACTATTTAAAAAATGTTTTGAGACGTCGAGACATTTGTATTTTATTAGTTGGTTATTATGATTCAATGCCACACATCTCTCCTTTTATTGTTTTGTTTCTTCAGATAAACACAGTAGCTAAGACCTTCTTTAACCAACTTCTGGACTGTGTATGCTACAAAGCTTAATACAAAATATTAGATCTTGCAAATAAAGATTCTTTTTACTTGTCTTACTGTCATTCACAGTCAAGTTGTGCTAAGCCCAGGTCTAAGTGTTTAGCACATACATTTCCCAGCTGCTCTTCGACTCGTGACTATTATCTATGACAGCAGGAGAGGAACAATGCTCTCTCTGTGTCTAGCCCTTGTTGACAGCACCCTGTCCCACAACCAAATCACATTAACATATAGGTCACTGCTATACAAATATGTTGTTTAAATTGTTATGTCCAGAATGTTTACTATTTATTTCTCCTCTTGATTCACTATGCCGGCAAAATGCATTATTTGAATATTAATGCTTTGCATAGTCTCAAAATGTTATTTTTCTATTTAGCAGATGAGTCTATGGAGGCACCGTCTTCAAGGGTTGCTTTGACCTGCTTTCAAAGAAATGCTCTGTCACTCAGAGCTGTATCTATGCAAAACCCCGAATGTTTAATTTTTTGAGCACAATGACATTCTTTAGCAAGTCAGTCTATCTGGGTCAAAATGTGTATGTAATGCTCCATTACCGAAAAATTGGAGAATTAATCACCTCTTTGAAGCAGACACCAAGTATTGCAATTCTGCACAACAGCATGCTTTGCTACGTGCTGTGATGTTATTTTATTCACTGCATAAAGATCACAGTTTGATTTAGAGGGTCATAATGAATGTCACACTAGCAGCAAAAGTGTTTATTCAGTGTAATTTTAAAGATTGAATTGTAATAGTGTTGTTGCCACTAGGACGAATACATCATTGTTCTCCAGTAATATAAAATTAGTTTTTGCATGTGGTGGGTTTTTTTGCAGAATTTTTTTTAAATACAGAATTAGACAGCAAGAAAATCTACATGTCTCATTTTTACAAACTGAATGGCAGTTGGAATGTAAATCTGTATAAATCAGATTATTGTAGCAAACAATAGTTTCTTCCAAGTTTTTTGCTATGTTATGCTGAATGTTTAATGACATTAAAGATTAATTTCAGTGAACGAGTGCTGTACATATTCATCAGTGATGAGTACATGACCTTTTACATAGAGGATTACAATTGGCTTTATCTTCTGTGATCATTATTAGAAATGTAATTTTTCGCTTATAAAATCTTCCTTTCATAGGACATAAAATTATACGCAAGCGTCATTCTTTTGTAGCATGCAGGGTTTATTGCATAGGTAATTTCCTGATCCGTGCTAGGTTAAAGGATAAAAAGAGATATACAGGTAAGAGGTTGGAAGAAGAGTAGTCTAAACATGAAAGGGTGAGACGTTAGTTCTGAGGGGGGCTACAATATGAAATGATACAATCAATCACTCGAGACTTAGTTAAATGGTGCACTTCAAAGTAATGCACTTGAAATAGATGTAGACCTGCAGAGATGCAAGGTTTTTGATGGATTTGCTGGACTGACTCACACTGACAGAAAAATCTGTTATCATTTGCCCACACATTGATTTCTATCCTTGTCACAGCCTCACTTAACCTTTCAAGGGGTTGACAACACATTTTTGCTCTTCGTTTTTTTTTCCATCCCAAGTTCTGATGGGTAAAGCTGTAGAGAGGAAGAAATGTGATTTTAGCGTTACAATTAGATCATTTTGAAACTTGCAGCCTAATTTGTATTTCAAACAGTAATTCTAAGTAGGTAAATTTAACATAACTTGTATAATTGTGGACGCCTTAGTCATTCATCTGTGTGCTAAATGTAGCGTGTATCATTGTCTTTAGTCAAGTACTGAACAGAGCTGTCGCTTTGTTTTACTTTATTCATAACTGAATCACTTGGTCAATGCATGTATTAGCTCAATAAAACAGGGGTTGAGTATTTATGGAAAAAAAAAATCCCTCCTGAGGCAATAATTGTCATTCCCAGGTCTGGCTTGATGTCTGAACCCTGCTGTAACTGTTCCCATCTCCTCATGGGTGTATCCTAGACAACCCAACCACATCCAACATTCTGTGTCACAGGCACATGCAGTTTCATGGCAGGCCTGAGTGTTCCAAACAGCTCCACTCTCAGACATGGAGAGAAAACTCTCGCCTTGATTAACTCATTATCCTCGCATAGCTCTAGCTTCATAATGAGTTTCTAGAAAGAAAGTTTAAACAGTTATACTTCTGGTTCGTACTTTAGATAAGGACGTTAAAATTTTAGAACATCTTGACCAGCACTGCTTATTTCTATTTTTTTCTTCTAGGTGTAAAGTAATCACATGTACATCCAAAATACCATGGATTTCTTTAAACATATATATACATAAATATATTTGGTTTTGCAGCTCTGACTGCAGCAGCTGGCCGAGGGAAGATGGACGTCTGCAGATACTTGTTGGAGCAGAGGGCACAGGTTCAGCAGGTGAACCGAAGAGGAATGTGTGCACTCTTTTGTGCAGTGAGGCAGGGTCACTGGCAGGTGAGACGCAGTCATGCGCACATTCATACATAGAAAAAGGGCCTGTTGTGCTTTTTAAGTCTTGCATATTAAGACATGCTTTGGACATGTATACCCTAATTTAAACAGTTCAAAATATTCATATAAGAAATGCTATTAATATTTGTGATGAAAGGGCGATGGAAAAGTCACGTTTTCTTCCACTGTATTACATTTCATATCTTCTACAGTACCTGTTTTTGGATTCATTATTTGTTTTTTGTTTTTTTTCTGAAGAAATACTTTGTTTACTGCACCTAGCACATCTGTGGGAAACCTGAAAAGTAATTTAGTTATATTATCTCTGTAGCCTCCTGATGAATTAGTCATGATATTTGCATTAAATCCAAAGTCAATAAGAGAAAGGTTATTAGCAGTGACTGTGCCATGTTTGTATGTATATGTATTAGTGCAGTAGCTGCAGATCACTTGTCCATTCTGCTTTATTTACAAGTTGTATGAGAGTATTGGCTGCCTGCGGCACGTAGCTACCACAGCGACTTTACCATTACTTAACAAAAGTATTAATAGAGCAGACATACCAAGAACAATTCTTCTATTTGTCTCTTCATGTTAGGTTGCAGATGTGCTGTTGCAACATGGTGCAGATGTGAACGCGAGTGATAAGCAGGGTCGCACATTACTGATGGTGGCGGCATGTGAGGGACATCTCAGCACTGTGGATTTTCTCATCTCTAAAGGTGAATAACCTAGCCTACCATTGGTCCACCAAGTTCAGGAGTTACAGAGGAACTGAAATGCTTAATAGCTCGCTTCATACCAATCACGTTAAATAAGCAAGAATGGCACCACCACAACACTGTTATAATGTGTGTAGATACTCTTGTTTCACAAATTTATTGTCACAGTGATTCTTATAGCTACTTAAGTAAATCAGTATCTTTGAATTTACATGGTGTGATGTTGTTTATTCAGGCTGTATTTGCTTTTCAATTAAAAGCAAAATATTTTCCAGGTGCATCTTTAACGTCAGTGGACAAGGAGGGGTTAACGCCTCTCAGCTGGGCATGCCTGAAAGGACATAAGAATGTGGTTCAGTTCCTGGTGGAGAAGGGCGCAGTTATAGACCACTCAGATAAGAATGGACGCACTCCTCTTGACCTGGCTGCTTTTTATGGAGACGCAGAGATTGTAAGTTATCTGAAACAAAGAAACTTCTTATTAGTTTTTTTCCATTTGTTCACACCAAGTTCAAAACTCTAGAATGTTGTCATATATAGTTTAGTATATAATGTACTATATAATTTTTGTGTGTTTTCAAGTGTCATGTATGTTGATTGTCATCTAAAGACAAAAATGTTAAGAGGATTGTCTTTGGCATTTGATGCCTGTGGAATAAGGTTATTGGATCCACTTGTTATTAAGGTCAAATCAAGGTCTCCTCCTACATTAACAAAACCATGAGTCCTGTGGTTAAATAAGTGTGTGTGTGTGTGTGTGTGTAGGTGCATTATCTGGTGGAGAGAGGAGCTGTGATCGAGCATGTGGACTATAGTGGCATGCGGCCACTCGATCGTGCTATAGGCTGCAGAAACACTTCAGTGGTGGTCACTTTACTCAAGAAAGGCGCCAAACTAGGTGAGTATAAACACTTGCAAACAATCAAATGCACTCACCAATTTGAGGAGAATTTATGGTATACATTTTGCCACTATTTTATTTCCCTCCAAAATAACGGTTAGGCTGTATTCCAAAATATCTTTAGACTTTACATATTAAAATATTCAGAACCACCCTGACAGAACAGGTCTCTGATAGACGTATGGACACATGAAAATATATGGCCGACATAAAGCTTGCATATAGTTATAAATTCTATAGCTCATATATTATTGTGAGAAAAATATGTAGCTCATGAATAAATTCCCACAAATGCAGTAATGTGGTAAGGAGGATTGCAGTGGGTTCTCTCTTTCTCCTTCTCTTTCTCTCTTCCGCATGCAAAAGTAACCATTCATGACAGTCTCCAAGCAATTGTGTTAAGCAGCATGAGATCTATTACGATACTCCTTCAGAATACCAGCATTACAATACCAGATTTACGATTCCCATTCATGCAATTCACCCTCATAAACCTCTGTATATATATTCGATAATATGGTAATAAAACCACCTCCTCACACATATGGAGCCTGGCATTTAGATACATAGAGGGTATGACGGATGCTGGGTTTTTAATATACACACATTCAATAATTCTCTTCTTAACTGCATGAGCTTTTTCAGAGCCCAAAATCTATGAACACTATTGACTCTAGTTGACTATTGACTAAGTAAGAAATTTCTGTCTTTTTCCCTTTATTTCTCTCTTTTAACTGCTTTCAATTAAACTGTCATAAGGCTACAGAACGTCTCCTTATGATCGAACAGGTACAGTCTTTAGGTAACTTTACTGTGATATTGATACAGAATATGTATCTTCTGTTTTGTACTTGGCGGTTTAGGTAAGCAACCTGTCTGTCTCCTTCTCTGTCTAATGTAGGTAATGCAGCGTGGGCGATGGCCACATCAAAGCCTGACATCCTCATCATTTTACTTCAGAAACTCATGGAAGAGGGCAATCTGCTCTACAAGGTAAAGGAGGCAATTGAATAATTAAGGTCAGGGTGAAAATAAGACTCAAAGATAGCTCGGAGATGTATGTTTATGTCAGTTATATATGACATTAAAACATATTTTTCTGTGTGTTTGTGTTAACTGGCGAGTGCTTCTGCAAATTCCTCTGAAAAGGTTATTTCTTATGCAACTAGAAATCAAATTTGAGTCGTTTTAATGCTTTAAACTTGAATTCGGAGTGAAAGCCTTCGGGTGCTTCGTTGTTTCCTGAACAGCTTCGAAAAGAATTTGGAACTCTAATACCGAGCAAATTAAACGTGAATGATTTAGTGCCAAATCTCCACTTCTGCTCTTATCTCTTGAGCACTTATTAAAATGAGAGCGACAATTTATCATCTTCAATTAACTTATCAAATTTTGCCCTCCAATCCATGGAAATATGGTTTGAAAAATACCTGATAAGAATCATTTAATAAGAACAGAGGATGATTGGAGTAAAATGAAAAGAAGAAGAAGAGTGTATGTGTGTGTGGTACACTGATTGCTGTGTGACATTTAAGAGAATGAGTTTTGTGTCCGAGAGAGAGCAGAAACAATTCTAAATCAGCTGATTGATGCAGGGTGAGTGTGTGAGCTGCTCTGGATGACTGATGAGTATCTGTTTGCTCTTTCTTCTTACTCGTTCTATTCCTTCCTCTATGACTTTTCATTCTCTGTCTTTTGAAAAAAAATAATAAACTTATGTACTGATCCAGCTGCTTGACCTCCCGTTCTCTCTGTTACAGAGAGGGAAAATGAAGGAGGCGGCTCAGAGGTATCAGTATGCATTGAGGAAGTTTCCCAGAGAAGGATTTGGTGAAGAGCTGAAGGCATTTAGAGAGCTGCGAGTCTCTCTGTTCCTCAACCTTTCACGTTGCCGTAGGAAAACTAACGTAAGCATCAAAATAACCCTATATCTGTACTAGATTAAAAGGATATTACTGGTGATATATAATCATGAAGTACATTAAATATTAGTCATTGTACTGCAGAATGGTTGTGGGATACGTAAACAATTATGTTCAACTTCACCTGTTTCAAATACAGTGAAAATCTAAATATACAGCTGTAGATGCCTTGAACAAAAGATTTGTGGGCAAAAATCAAAGCCCAATTCAAAATACACTCTTTTGTTTGGTGAAATAAATTCATTTCTATATTCCAGAAGGACAAACTCCTAAAAATACAAATCCAGTGTGTCTTCGTATTAAAAGGCAAAACACTATGTGAAGATTATTCTGTTATGCTACTAAACTTCGCCAAGCTTTTTGTTTGCATCTATTTTGGAATGTGAAAAGCATATCTAATAAAAGCTAGAAATGTGTATATTTTCATACATATTTTGTCACTCTGCATTTATTTTTTGTTGTTGTTGCTTTTTATTTTTACTCAAAGTAGTTGTTTTCAGTATTAAAGTAAAATTTGATGCATTTTACTATGCTTAATGTGGAAGGTCTTCACGATATTGCTTGAAGCTGCTGTGTTCTGTCTTTTATGTAGGACTTTGGCCTGGCTGAGGAATTTGCCACGAAAGCACTGGAGCTGAAGCCCAAGTCTTACGAAGCGTACTACGCTCGAGCTAGAGCCAAGAGGAGCAGCAGGTACAAGATGCCAACTTTCTCTATAAACTACAAATACAGTGTAGACTATTGAACACCTATAAACCCATAATAAACCCTGATAGCACTCTTCTTGCTGTATCAGGTTTTCCTATTTTCCTATAGCCTGTACACCTTGCATGCCTTAAATGTTTTAATATTTCGTCTATTACTTCCACTTTTAGGCAGTTTCCTGCAGCACTAGCTGACCTACATGAAGCATCCAAGCTCTGCCCAAATAATCGTGAGATTCGGCGTCTGCTGGCTCGAGTAGAGGAGGAGTGCAAACAAATGCAGCGTGCACAAAATAAACAGGGAGTGATGAGCCAGTCCACTGTCTCCCAAGACTCTGACCATGAGCATGAAGAGGGGGAGGAAGACGAAGACGGAACAGAGAACAGCTTAAGTAGGGAGCTTCATGAAGAAGAGGAGACCTCTAAGATGGACACAAGAACTGAAGCCTGGTCCCAAAGCTTGTACTCATTTAATCGGACCCTGCCAGAGTCGAACTCTCCTCCTACTCATAGGCAGAGTCAGCGACAGCAGCAGCAGCAGCGAGAACCACTAGCACACAAGAGCCTGATTCTCCAGCCCACTAAACAAGCCCAGATTGTCAAAACCAACCAGCATCTAAGTTCCACATGTCCTGTGGGCAGTAAGACCCAGTCACAGAACCATGGCTCATCCAGCCCAGTCCCTAGTCGTCACAAGCTGAAAGCAGGGCCAGGCATTGACATCAGCCCTCTATCGCCCCCTAGTGAAGTGGACAGGTGTCCTCTTTCTGCCACAACTCACCATGACAGTGAAGGGCTTCTGCTGTCTGAGGCGTTTGTGTCATGTAGCTCAAACAGGGCTCCAGAGAGAATCTTGGCTCATTCAGTGAGCTCCTTAGAGGGTCTGGCTCTGTCAGCAGGACATGGAGCTCAAGGGCAGGAGCTAAGGAAAGAGTCCTTTCAGGGAGCAGGATCAGGCTCTGGATCTCAGCCTGGCAGCATGAGAGTGTCGAGCTCTACCAGCAGCCTGGCATCCAGCAGCAGCCTATCAGACAGCGGCAAGATGCATGGGCCAGACGTTCGCACCAAAAACAGCGTGGACAAAAGCAAGCCTGCCAGCCAAGAGTTCAAACCCCGACCTTTCATGGGCGTTATGGACAAAACGGCGCGCTTTCAGCAGCATCACCATCAGCAGAGCCAGCAGCCAGTGTCCCGTGGCTGGCAGAGTCACTCAGACAGCCACAGCATGTCATCTGCAGGAGTGAACAGTGAGCTAGCCTTTGCCAAGCCGGGTAGCACTTACCCTGAGCAACTTAAATCCTCCTCTCAGGGTGTTGGTTTAGGGAGTCTACACAATGGGAGTCTGCACTGTACGCCATTCAGTGACAAGTTCTGTCAGGCCGCCACCTCTTACAAAGAGCCCAAGCCAGCGGTAGCCATGGCACATTCCTACATGGACAACAAGCCCAAACATCCCAGCTTAAGCCGAGATAATCCTGCCATTCATGTAGCTTCAATGAAACCAAAGCGATCCTTTATTGAATCCAACGTATAAAGCCCATTCATAACAAACGCAGAAATCCATTGCACCTTGCTCTTTCATTTGCTCTCCCATCACTCACACTCTTTCTCCCGCTCTCACACACACAGAAAACATCTTCAGCATTAAATAATCATCTTTCATTGTACACTGTATTAGGCCTAATGACTAAATCCTATTTAAGTTTCACTTAACAAAAAAAAAAGGTTTTTTTTGGTTTATCCTGTGAGGCCAAACCAATGTGCTAATGGGCTGCTGTTATACCGTGCTTCAGCCACACTAGAAACAAACCACTGCATAGGGATGTACATAAACCCACATATAGAACTTTACAATCCAATACCGCAAACCTGTCAAGTGCTCATAACGCGCGCACACACACACACACACACACACACACACACACACACACACACACACACTAGGTTTATCTGATGACATTGTGTCACTGGTGCTGAAACATAATGAGTACAATGTGATCAATTGCAAAAAAAAAGAAAAAAAAGCAAATTACAAAAAAAGTAGAGGTCAATAATGAGTACACTTCAACCACTAGTGCAGTGCATCTTTGAACCTGTGTTAGAATAGCAGTTTGTCATGCTCTAACTCGCCTCTTTCAGCTAATCAGATTGAAGCCTCGTATGAGCTGAAGCAGGTGTTCTAGGTCAAGGAAACACTACACTCTACTCCAAGACTGGATTTGACAAATGGCTTTTAGCTTTGTAAATAATACTTGTATTTTTCAAGCCCTTTATTCTATGTAAAAGTCTGTCATTGTATTTGACTTATGGGAAAATTGTGTGTTTGTGTGTCATTTTATGCACTTTTTTTTTTTCCCCAGATGTTTGAGGTTATTGAAAATAGACCCCTGTTTGTATGTTACATATGAATCTGCCCTATAATGTTAAAATAAATCTTCTCTCCTCTGTGCTTGTTGTTTTGCTGTCCGAGATAATTTATTTACAGCACCTATGGCTTGGCAATTGTAAAAGCAATATATTTTTTTATAGTTATTTTTGCACAGCTGCTAAAATATTTCAATAAGAAGCTCTATGGAGATGACATAGGTTGAAGTGCATGTGACAGGTGCCATTTTTAATAAAGAGTAAATGTAGTATAACGAGAGATATCAGGCTTTGGGGGGATTGGAAATTCTATTTTAATAAGTATTTTATTTGCAGATGTTGCCATGTTTCAGTAATGTGAACTGTACTTTTCTTTAATTACATGCTGTAAAGATGCATTACTGCCATTATACAACAGAAAATAATAAATCTCACTGATAAACAGTCACCCTGCATTACTGTCATTCTGTTCAGCTAAAGATTTAGCACAATTTATCCAGAGTGTAACACTGCCCCTAGAGGCTCGTACAGGAGGCACTATGCATCCTAAGGGTGCATCGCTTTGGAAAAAGGGTAACCACAAGGGTAACCACTTGATTTTTTCACTTCTCTGCAGTCCTATTATTATGCGCTCTAGCAAATTGAAGTTGTTTTTCCAGTCAGCAGTGACAGCTGTTTAGTCCCAATCGTTTAAGATCCTGTCATGTGAATGCTCTTGTTTACTCTCATTATTATACATGTAACTTCACCAAGCGCTTTAAAGATCCCCAATTAAAATCCTTCAGCTCACCACACACTGGGGAAAAAAAGGATGTGTTTGATTTACTCAAAATACATATGCACCATTTTTTGCATCACACCTTTTTAAGTAAATTCAACTTGAAATTGTATGTACAATGAACAAGAAAACCTTTGTTATACTGTATGCACACCAATTGAATCAGCCAAGTAAATACAAGTTGTCAACTCAGCATTTCATGAATTTAACCTTAAAAAAATATATGTATTGAGTTCTAGAACTTTAGATCTAGAACTATTGAACACAATCCAGCATTTTCTATGACTTCTTTGATCATTCATTTGTTGTTTACTTGCCCTCCCCATTTGAGTCTGGTTCCTCTCAAGGTTTCTTCCTCAAAATATCTAAGGGAGTTTTTCCTTGCCACAGTCTCCATGGCTGCTCATCAGGGATAAATACACACTATTCACCTTCACTGTTGATTTCTGTAAAGCTGCTTTGAGACAATGTCTGTTATGAAAAGCGCTATAGAAATAAACTTGACTTGAATCAGACTACAAATTAATCTTAGTCTTCAATGAGAATCTGTCTCAACATGAATACTCCTGGAAGGAACTCACCTAGAAATTTTGTAAAAACTGTCCTGAAAAAAATCCTAAACAGAGGATATTAAATAAACACAGGTAAAATCAGTGTAGCTCTACAGAAGCCTAATGCCACTTAGTAAGTTGTGTGTGAAGTAATGATAGTGCTGCAGTGCAGAAAGTTTATCACAGCAGGATCAGAATTGCCAATCATTCCAGTCCTCTCAGTTTCCTCTCTCTGAGACGTAGCCATCCATTTAGAGAGCAGTTACATAAGCGCTGAAAATGCCTGATTTAATCTGATGGCCATGCATCAGTCAGACGTGTTCTACACTAAAAGCACAAATGTACAGTGGCCAACATGAGCTTCAGCCCTATGTGTTCTCCAGCTTTCTAAAAGTTTTGTACTTGTCATGCTGGGAGCTGAAATGCTCAAACAACAGGATGTTAGAAAAACACTTTTGGCCACCAGTGCCATTAGAAACGATATTTTCATTTTATTTCCTCACACAGTTTTAGCAGGAAATCATAATTTCTTCATGTTTTAATGAGACCTAAAATCAAAAGGTCCATTTAGATATTTTTTTAATGGCATTTCAACACTTTTGTTAATATAGTTTGCAGAAACATGTAGAAATGTAGATGAAGAGTAGATTTGGATTAGAGTTGTTTTGGAGATCTTCCTAAATCTAGTCTAGTTTTTAACGAAACCAAGAAAGAACATGAGACATTTACATTTATAGCATTTAGCAGACACTCTAATTTAGAGCAACTTCATTTTATCTCATTCATACAAATGAGCAGCTATTCAATTCAATTAATTTCAATTTATTTTTATTTGTATAGAGCTTTTAACAATGAACATTGTCTCAAAGCAGCTTTACACTGATAATGTGGTGATAAAAATGAATATGTTCTTTATAAGCTTAAGTTTGTCTTTGATGAGCGAGCCGGTGGCGACTGTGGCAAGGAAAAACTCCCCGAGATGGCATAAGGAAGAATCCTTGAGAGGAACCAACTCACGAGGGAACCAATCCTCATCTGGATTGCACTAAATGTACATTTATTACAGATATACGATGTTGATGGGTGCAGTGATGGTGATCAGAATCAAACTGTAGTCCTGTGTCAGTGTAGACCTTGACTACAGTCCAAATCCATCCCCAAAGCTCCCCAGTTCGTTGATAAGAAATCAAGATATGGGGTTAAGGGCCTTACAAAGAGGCCCAGGAGTGGCAGCTGGTATAGGTGGGATGTGACGCTTATGACCTTAGGATCATCCAATGCCTTAACCAATGAACTACCACCTCTCCAGGACATAAGTGATATAACAATAAAGCCCACTAACCTGCACCCACAATGAACTGTTTATGACTTCCTAGGAACTTTTCTGGTACACCAGCATTAAATACAAACTACAGAAGCTGGATCTTTTTTTTGTTACCTCAATATTTTAGTATTTCTACAGCAGATATGTAGGTGCTATTAATACAGGTAACAAGTGGAGGACCGAGAAACCTCTTAAAGAAGTTACAGGTCTAGGAGAGCCATAAATCTTGCTTTTTTGTAGGTGACCAAATACTTATTTTCCACCATAATTTGCAAATAAATTCTTTAAAAATCAGACAATGTGATTTTCAGGATTTTTCTTTCTCATTTTGTCTCTCATGGTTGAAGTTTACCGATGATAAAAATTACAGGCCTCTCTCATCTTTATAAGTGGGAGAACTTGCACAATTGGTGGCTGACTAAATACTTTTTTGCCCCACGGTATATGGTGGATGTTCAGCCTGGATACATTTATTAAGTAGCAACAATTAAAATCATTTTGTATTAATATATTAATCATTTGTGAGGTCCAGTTACCAGTGTGACACTAAAACAGGTAGTAGTAATGGCTACTTCTCATTTAAGTACATCAAAGCTCATATTTCTTAACTTTAACTTGAGAGAAAAAATGTGTACTACTTTTTAAAAACTTTTACCAGAGTCTTTTATAACATGTGTATCTGTACTTCTATTTAAGTGAAGAATGTGTGTACGTTTGCCGTCTCTATTCTACAGGCAAACAAGATGATTTCATTTTAAAGCCAGAGCTGTCCGTTTCAATCAAACATTGCTGAGAAAATGTATTTTCCATTGTGGATAACACCGAAAAGTCTATTGAAAAAGAATAACAGTTATTCGTCAAACATAAACAGTGGTAAATCCAGTTAAGAAGAGTTTCTTTGCCTGTGTAGTCATATCTGTTAATAAAACACTTCATCACTTCAAATCCAGCTTCTTAAATCTCATGGCAAGGTAGACAGACAGCTCATCTCTGAAGCATTTCCAGCATCAGTGAAAATAAATGTAATAAACCTGACTCGGCATCCGTTCTGCCTCCCAGATACATCAGGAAAGCACTTCAATTTGTGCGATTGTGCATTTGTGAATGGTTGAAACTCCACTAAGGAATGAGAATCGTGATATCGGCTGATTCGTTTGCTTTTATACAGATCTAACAATATATTAATGCTCTCCTGAAATAGAATCGATGTAAATATACCCAAAGCTCTAACAGCTGCAAAAAGGTCCAACTGTGTTTAAATTGCACTAGATTTATTATTGCCAGATTACATTTAAAAATAAAGGTTCTAAGCTTAAGTTCCAGTGACAAACATTTATATCATGCATTTTTTTCTAAGGGATTTTTTAACGTTTCCTAGCAGAATCCAGATTTATACCAGATTAAATTACAGTGGACTTTAAATCAGTAGTGAAGGGAATCAAATCAAATACTACCAAAATTCCTATATGTAATTTAGAAACCTTTTAAATAATTATTCATGATTATTCAGAGCAGAGATATTCATGTCTCACAATCTTTCAGCAATAAATCAGATTTTATTTTATATAATCACACAGTGATAATTTCTTGAAGGCTTTTTAATCACACCGGTACCCCACAGTGTCATCAGCTTTTTTTTATCTATTGTATAGCTTTCGATTCATACGACTAATAGTCCAGAGTTATTGTTTGCTCGTATGCACCAGAAGCAATGAAGAATCGAAGGTACATTGGTTGGGGTGGTGGGGGACGGACATTTTGTCCTCACACATCTGTTAGATTGAGTGTAAATTACACACGAAGCCTCATTTAGCTTTTGTGAATACACTAGATCCCATTTCTAGCTAAAGCACACAATCTGAAAGCTGCCAGTAAACTGCCTTTAGCCTTCGTCAGTGAGCTTCAGCCAGCTGAGGCTTCGGAGTGACAAACAGAAATCAGTCAGTATTGTAGATTCGCAGCAATCTGTGCCATGTGGAGAGATTGGTGTATTCATGAAAGAAGGTTATGTACCAGAAACAGGAGAAAGAAGTGTGTATTTTGTTGGGGTGGTGCCGAATGTTTTTCGAAAATTCCATTTCTGGCAAATATTTTGTCGAATTACATTCATCCGATTATGTTTTCTTGGTATTCTGCAAGAGTTTTTAGAACAGCTTCCATTCTGAAACTATGGTGCTATTTTTCTGGGTAGTGGATAGAGGATGGAAAAGGATAGTGCTTTTAAAAATATTTTCAACAATCACAAAATACCCTCCTCTGTTCAGTGTAAAGAAGAAAAGAAAAAAAAAAGAAAAAACATCAACCTGCCATATCCCATTTCTCCCATCAGCCTTTAGAGGTCAGAAATTTCATTATAGGAGCGTCTTAATAACCTTCCACTCTCTTGTCAATCTCTCTTCATTCTAAATCTTCCGGTTCTTATAAAAGGGAATTAATGTGCAGGAATATTTGAGATTAGGCTCATGTTTGCCTCTGCTTTAGTCAGTCACACTGTGTGTCTCAGGCATGAGTGACTGCAGATCTCAGTAACAACCAGGCTTTGAAGCTTCTGTCTACCTGTTTGGCTTTTATCCCATTTTCTGTGCATCTCCGCCTGCCTCTTGAAACCACTTTCATTACAGACATTTCACATGCATGTGGGAACAAAATATAAAGTTATCAAATCTGACTCGGCAGGAAACGTTCATTCGTTGTCATTAAGCACGGCTCTGGTAACAGTTCTGGCTGCAAGAAAATTCACAGGTTTATACTAATGCACTTTCGCAGACACGCTTTCCATTCTAACAGTATGCCATGCCCTTGACACAGGCTTATTGAAGCCTATTGACTGGATTAAAAACGATTATTATTTGGCCGTAAAAGAAATGTTCAGGCATCCTCGGTAAAATCTTTACTATGGCAAAGCTGTCTGTTAGATGTTTGTGTAACTCGACCACTGATTATTTTCCAGCAGCAGCATGTATTATTTAATTCCTAATTCTTTAGCTCAGATAGGAAACTATTAATAACCATAAATACATGCTGCGCTTTAGATCCGAACTGCTCCTCGAGTTTGTTAAATGCCTTAATTCATCCTCTTCATCTTCACATCATACAAAGTAGTTATAAATGGTTATAAAAATTGAGGTTGAAAAATAAAAATGGTTTTTACTGCAGAATACAGTATGTCATTAGTTTATAGCTCCAAGTAATATTCAGTGCATGTCAATATGAAATATGACTTTATTTTGCAGTAAAGCTCTTTGGGCTGAGCTGTGTGGTCGGTCTGCACTGGCACAAACTCTATAAAATGTTGATTTGTCAGAGCCTGAGGGTTCTGAGTGGCTGCGTATGGATGCTGCCTGGGAACAGGAAGGCTTTTTTCGTTGTACATGTGGAGAGAAAGCTCTCCTGGCACTAGTGCCTGCTCTGTCTTACAACCAGAGTCCTGTGCCATCTGTCAGCATGGCGCGAACACCTAACTGCAGGGCACAGTGTGGCTGATCAACACAGCTCTGGATACACACACACACAGAATTAATGAGCTTCATGCTGAACCTGGTCAATATTACAAATGATAATCCTGACCCAATTATTAATACAAGTACCATGCTGACAGTGTGATGCATGTTAAGCATTACAGGTGAAAAGCTCATCCACCTGCACTGAAACTACTAGAATATATCTTCATTTAGGGAGTTGGGAAAAATATAAGTGTTTATTGTAGATTTTTGGATAATCGTATTGAAGTACGGAGGTGTAGAACCAAAGCGTTAAAGTTAAGGGAGTTTAGGTTTAAAGCTGTGCTACTGTGATGGATTAAATAAACACCAAGATTATGTAAAGAGCAAGGTATTACAGTTTGATGCAAAAATAATTTACTGCAGGACATGAGAATGAGAACAGCAATTTTACTTTGCTGTCAAATGAATTGAACAAACTTTCATTGTATAGTTTATTATTTTGTAATGATTAAACAATTCACATCTCACATGCCATCATCAGACCTCCAGAACGACAGTATAGAAGTAAAGAAGAGTTCAGGCAGGTTTACATCTACAGGGGGGGTGAAAGGGACCTATTAAATCTAATCCGCATGGTAAAAAAAAAGAGAGTTAGAAAAAGAGTGGAAGAGTGAAGAGGTCTCTTAAGGGTCAGCTGTTTAGATCACAGCAGGAGAAAGTGTGAAGCAGAAGACAGAGAGAGAGCAATTACCTCTCACGCTGTGTTACTCAGTAAAAGACAGCTCCCTCATTCTGCAGCAAAAAATACACAATTGCAACAGCTTCAAAAGACCCAGGTCATGCTTCCTTATTTACTTTTTACTCTATGGATCAGAAGGTTGTTTAAGGAGCTTCACTAAATTGCTCAGATGGGCCCTTTAGCAAGGCCCTTGACAATCAACTGCTTTGAACAAGATTGTCTGCCAAATGCCATGAAAGAAATTGTTTGGTTCTGTGAAACCTCTCTTTGATCTGTTTACATGGGAAGAACACACACACACACACACACACACACACACACACACACACACACACACACACAGGTTAACAAAAAGCTAGCATACGACATATTTGAATATGTAACAAATAACAGAAGACAAATGGACAATTAGCTGACAGAGACACTTAGTAGCCAAAAAAAAAAGAGAGAGAGAGAAAATGTTCGTCAACAAATGTGTGTGTGTGTGTGTGTGTGTGTGTGTGTGTGTGTGTGTGTGTGTGTGTGTGTGTGTGTGTTGTTGAAGACACACAGGAGTAACATGGTTTGCCAAGATAAGTGTGGAAGAACCAGAGTGACCACAACCCCCACTGAACACCTCTGAAATGAACTGGACTTCATTTCATGTGAACACCAACTGAAATTCAGGCCAAAATGTGAGCACAAATTAACTATGCTCTTTTAACTGAATAATCACAAAGCCTTCCCTGGAGAGTAGATTATTTTAACAGCGATAGGGAACTAAATCTAGAACAGGATGTTCCAAAAGCACATACAAGTTCGGTGGTCAGATATCTACAAACTTTTGGTCATATATTGTAGATCTACATACACATGAGCAAAAATACCTTTGATGACATGAAAAGGAGTTTAGCAAGAAGCCTACAGTATGCAGGTGTAATAGAGTAAAGGCAGAGATTATTATATTATATATATAAATATATGAATGCATGAGCTAATGGGTGGCTCAGTCTACTCACTGGAGCAGGGAAAATGATGGGTTCCCAGACTTCGAGATACTGATGGCAACATGCTTATTTTTAATAATAGTGGATTTTCACCTGACGAGCTGTACACAGGCATGCTACAGAGACTAATAAAACCCATCAGCACAAGCAAGTCTGCCAATTTCCCCAAAGAAAAAAAAAATATATACAATATCACAGCACTCCTGTACCTGACTTATTTATCTCTCTCCGTGGGGAGGTTTGTCTAAAACAAAAGTCTCCCTTAGAGATTCTCAACAGGAAGTGACCTGGGATGCACTTCCTAGCCAGTCGTGACTGTTACCATGGCAACAAAGAGACAGGACAGAAACACTGGCATAAGAAAACAGCTCTGAACTGAACAAGAAGCAGTCATACAAAGATAAATGCTTTAGAAAAGGCACACAGCTAATGTTTATTTAGTCCTCACACACACACACACACACACACACAAGTCTCAGTAGGGTGGGGTGTGATGCATTATTTGATTTCTTTTGAAAGAATGCAGTGTAAATTTCTACCGCTATAGCAGTTTCGCAAGTTACACTTTTTAAATGTAATAGCGAACTTTACACACTTTTTTGTGAGTAATGGTGTTCAGCATGCCAGAGTAGATTAAATCAGGATGTTAGTGATTTGTAGAGATTGTATATGCTCAGGTGCATGCATAGCTGGAGTGCAACAGGGTGACTAGATTAATGCAAGATCACCATGATGTTAAATCCGATTAGACTTGACTTGGTTTGTTCCTCAGGCCAGAACAGAACCTGGCTGCTGTACATGGCACAGTGAGTGGCTTGTTTGGAAGGGGCTGTTGCATGCTGGGAACTCATCCATATTCTCAGCTGGCTGTACTGTCCACCAGAAGGCAATCAAAATCTTGTCACCTGACTGTCTAAAATGTATACACACACACACACACACACACACACACACACACAACAATTTTATTCGACACAAGGTTCAGTTTTTAGGTATATTTAAAAATAAATGTCACATTGATAAATGTCAATAAATGGGACATCTATCTAAAATACACACAGTTCTTCAATGCTAGAATATACAACTATTATCGTTTCCAGATTTCCTGAAGCCACTATTTTACTTATGATTTCATTGTGAAAACAGTACTGAAAAAAAAAGACATGCAAATAAATAGATAACAAACTCATTAATAAAATAAATAAATTGGATGATTTGATCTCAGGAAGCCAAAAACCTGACTACAGCTTCCTAGAGATATATTAATCACCTGCAATATGGCTTGTTGTTTCCACATTTAACCTGAGAAAGTTATGAGACATCTAATTAATCCTAATCTCTGCTGAACAGTTTATTAGACTGACTGATGGACTCAAAATAAATGCTTTGAAACATCCCACAGCTAAAAACAAACTAGTCCCAGATGATGTGCAAATAAATGACAGTCAACTCATGGGGTGGAGTCTGTCACCATCTCCTCTGTGTGTTGTTTCTGTGTGTTACATCAAGCAGTCTGTAAAGAAATAAACACATTTCTGACTGTGTAGCAGAGATAAATGGTCTTCATTTATAAATTAGTCATTAAAATAGTTAACAAGTTAGACTATTTCTAGCAAAGCAGTGTAGCTGCCTCATAGAAATCAGGCCTTAGGGATCTTTTTAAATAACAATGAAGAAGGAAAAAAAGCTTCCTGGACTGTCAAATCTAACATTTTACGAAATAAACCCCATTATTATAAGATTGTAAGATTTCATCTATATTAATGTGTGATGTTATCCTAAAAGGCAAAGATACCAGTAAAAACAGAGAGAGAGAGAGAGAGAGAGAGAAGAGAGAGAGAGAGAGAGAGAGAGAGAGAGAGAGAGAGATAAAAGAGTGAACCAGCAAAAACAAGTTTTTAAAAAGCCTGTTTTTTTTTCATGCTCCCTATTTCTCTCTGTCCACAATCAGCCAAGAAATAAACTGGTGCCCTTCAGACTAACACACACACACACACACACACACACACACACACACACACAAATAGCTTTTTATTTATTTTCCAACATTTATCACACCCTAAACGATGCTCACACTATGTATAACGTATAGTTTAAGGTAATCTGGTTTTAAACTGCACTGCACTGCCATCTATCCCCATAAACAATGATTGCCAACTATATGTATTCACTGCCAGCTCCAGTAAACAATCCTGAAGCAATATATTATGACATGTAGCCACTAGATGGCAGTGCAGTAAACCACATCCCACTGGCCTAAACAAGAAATAGACAAAATAATCTGGACGGGTTAGAAGGCCATATCAACGATTATCTAGTTACACTACATTTTAAATAAAAACTCCCACTCTCACCGGTTTGTGGTCTGGCAGACACAGTCTTTACTAGATTTTTTGACCTCTATCTCTAGCTCCAGTAATCAAGCTCCAGTTTTTGCTTCCTTCACCTGCTTCAGGCAATTGTATTCCTGCAGCCAGAGTTCACTCACGTGAGCAGTGTGAATTCAGAGCAGTGGCAGTAGTCACTATGAAGCCCAGAATGAATAATTACATTTACAGGCATATTTCACAGTTCATACATTTCAAAAAGAGAAAGAATCTGTTCACACTCACAGAATAGTAAAATGCTCACCCTCCATAACAAACATCATAGTGGATACTGTGAGGATTTACTATGAAAACACTCTGTGTCCTCTCACTTCGACCTTGTCGGACCTTAAACAGTTATTTGATGGAAGAATTTCTCGATGCCAACATGTGAAAACTGCTACTGATGCCTATTTTCATGAGTCAGAGTTCTGCTTTAGACCTATATGAACAAACTGAATCCAATTATTATAAAAAATCATTTGCAAACAAAATAAATAAAGTGTTTTTAAAAAACTTGCTGGATTGAGCCCAGCCCAAGGCAGCAGTATACGAGACATGAAATATAAATCTTGACATTATACAGGGTTGGAACTCTGACCCACTGGACATCTCCAGCTGAAACCAAGCCAAATGCTTGGTTTCTGATGACATTTACAGCATATAGCAGACATCTTTATCCAGAGTGACATACAAAATGCTTCACAAAACACTTGTTTGCTAGATTACAAACTTAAGATACCATCAGCCTAAAACTGATTTTTATTTTTTTATTTTTACCAAAAAAGTGCTACTTTACGTGTTTCAGGAAAAGGTAGGTCTTCACCTGTCACTTAAAAATAGCTAGTGACTCTGCTGATCAGACATCTAGTGAAAGTTGAATAGAGCCTTGAGGTATACTTACCTCTTACCCTGAAAGAAGAAAGGACCAGTCGAGCAGTGCTAGATGCGAGAATCAGGGTTAGGGTTAGGGTTAGGGTAAGCACCTGAGCAACCTGTGTGAAAAGAAATAGTCAAATCCTTCTGTTGTACAGAAAGAACTGACAAGAACGAGTCACAATAGCAACATGTGAGGAAAAGGACTTTTGATTGTTCATGGTTACCCCAAGGTAGCTAGTAGTGGCTGAAGGGAAGATCAGAGAGTTGTGAAGAGTTATTCTGAGATCCTGAACTGAAGATAAGTGACCTGTGATGACCAGCAGTTCAGTTTTGCTGGGGTTGAGTTTCATTTGATGAGCACTCATTCACAAAGATATGTCCACCAGGTATGCTGAGATTCAAGCAGAAGCTGTGGTATCTGAAGGAGGAAAGGGGAAGATGACTTGAGTGTCATCAGCATACCACTGGTAGAAAACCCCATGCGAGTCTATGTCTTTGCCAAGAAAGTGGGTATAGAGGGAGAAAAGTAGAGAACCGAGTACTGAGCCTTGTGGGACACCAGTGGAAAGTCTGCATGTGGCAGATGTAGACCCCCTCATGTTACCTGGTATGAGCCAACATCCAGGTAGGAAGCAAACAATTTCCATGCTGCTCCACAGAGGGTTCTAAGGGTTAATAAGAGATTCTTATGGTTGACCATAAGAATCTCTTATGGTCAACCATAAGAATCTCTTATGGTTGACCATAAGAGATTCTTATGGTCAACCATAAGAATCTCTTATTATGGTTGACCATGTTAAACACTGCTCAAAGATCGAGAAGAACGAGGACAAAGGACAGGATGGCTGATCTAGCAGCATGTAGTTCCTCATTGACAGACAAAGGGACCTTCTCTGTGGATGGATGGATGGATGGATGGATGGATGGATGGATGGATGGATGGATTGATAGATAGATAGATAGATAGATAGATAGATAGATAGATAGATAGATAGATAGATAGATAGATAGATAGATAGATAGATAGATAGACTTAGTTAAAAACTGTGTGTTCCAGAGTTTTGAAAAAAAGGAGAGAAGTGATACTGGTCTGTAGTTTTTGATGTCCGATAGATTCAAAGCACGTTTCTTCAAGATGGAAATAACCCTTATTCCCTTGAAGGTAGTTGGCACATGGCCAGATGTGGGGATGAAAGGCAGGAGGTCCATGTGAGAAGGTCTGATACGTAGTTGAAAGAGGTAGTGGCTGTGTAATGTAGGCATAGTCAGGGAGAAAGTGAAGGTCTGGCAGTCAATCTTTTTATCAAAGAAGGAGGCAAAGTGTTCGTTAGTCAGGGAGGATGAAGCAGGTGGGGCAGGGGGGTTGAGTATTGATAGATGATGTGGGGCTTACAAGGATCTTGTCCAGAGGCCTCAAAATCTTCCAGGTAGAGAGCAGTCTTTGCAGAAGTCTCATCTGAAGAGATGAAGTGCCCTTCTGCACCAGACAAAAGCTAAATTGGAGAATATTTGCTGACCTGTTGCTTCAACGCATGACATTTTTGTTTTGCAGCAGGTCAGCAATGCAGTGGCCAGTGCAAGAGGTTTAGAGAGGAAAAAAATAACCTAAGAAAAGAGCAATTCAGTTTCTAATAAAATATGTAATATTCAATATATAAACTCGTGCTTTGAAAAACCTGTTAACTTGGTTGGCCAAGTGTGGCAGCTACAGATTCTGATGTGTGTCCAAGTGTAGTGAAGTGGAAAGACAAGATTTTGTCAAACACAGAAAGCCCCAGTCTGTGCATCAATTAATACAGAACATGTCTGCTTATCTGAGAAAAATAGTCTGTTGTACGACATACACATAAAGATTCCTGAATGTTTAAATTGATGGCCTATTTGCTCTTTGCGTGAAAAAGAGAAGGTTTGATCAATCATGCTTTGTGTTTCTGAAGGGTAAATGCCTGTCTGATATCAGTAGACCTCATTTATCAAGTCGGTTTATTCGTAAATCATTCATGAGTGTTTACACTGTTTGTATTCGAGTCATGCTCTTGAGAGTGTGGAAAAATCTCCCAAAAGAAGATTAACTGAGAAAAACTTTGACAAGTTCAATCATATAATTTGCATCAGTGTCTACACCTTACATGGAATACGCTGTTAAGTTTAGATAGCTTACATTTGCAGCATTTAGCAGACTTGCTTATCCAGAGCAACTCATTAAAAAGCTTTTATAAAAATCATATTTGCATGCAGAGGTTGGAAGTAATGAAGTACAAATACTTTGTTACTGTCCATAAGCAGATTTCTCTGGTATCAGTCCTTTACTTCAATATTATTATTATTTTTTTTTTACTTTCACCTATTTAATGTTTTATACAAATATCTGTACTTTCTACTTACATTTTCAAAACAGACTCGTTACTTTAGTTTTAATCTATTTGGTGAAATGTTAACAATTTATTCTTCTCACTGTGCCGTTTTCAGCCATCAACCTATTTCTTGTCTTTTTTGATGTACCACTGGTGTATTATTTCCTGGATCTCACACAATACAGAAGTCACACTACAGATCCCTTCAAATGTCTTTATGAAGCTCACAATGAACGAAGGCAAATTCGTTTTATATCAATATATTAATATTAATGCACCAAAATCCACCATGATGCACACATTTAACTCTCTGGGGTCGACAAACGCGTGGGCGTTACTTACATCCATACATCATTCGAATCTGTACAGGGTCTACTTTTTTACAGGGTATACACTCATCATAAAAACAAAACGCTGTTCTTTTGTAAAATAAAGAAAACAGACAGGGGGCGCTCTCTACCGTCTCTGTTTTTGTCATGTCTTCACAGACACATAAATAAAACAACCTCAATCCCGATAAATACTTGTCTCACAGACATAATACATATACGAAAAGAAAGCTCGAAGTGTCTACTTTTAAATAAACCAATATAATTTTTTAACCCCAAAAAATTCTGATTAAGTAATCCATATGAAAGTTAGAAGAGATACAATTTATTTAGTATCACCTCATTAACCGTCCGTGTGGAAACAGCAACGGTTCCGTTTGGTGTCCTGATGATTTACGTGATTTAAAACGCATAATTACTTCAAACATTTACAAGAATGTATTATGGTAATGCTCTATGTTGAGTTTGGTTATAATAATAATAAACATAAGTTTACATAAAGCTTTAATATTTGTCAATGTCCATGCTGATTTGAGTATTAAAAACATGAAAAGTATTAAAGTACATTTAGAACAGATAAAAATATGCGATTAAGTTGCAATTAATCGAAAATTAACTCGTCATTAATGTGATTATTTGTGATTTAATATTTGATTTAATATCAATATCAATTGACAGCCCTAATATTAATTTGATTTAAAGTCCAGTTACCAGCGTGACACTAAAACAGGTAATAGTAATGGCTACTAAGTACATGTCAGAGCCCAAACATCTTTACTTTAACTTGAGTAAAAAAGTACAGTCAGTACTTCAACGTTTACAAGTTTTTTTTTTTTTTTTAAACATTAGTATCTGTACTTCTAATTATGTGAAGGATGTGTTGCCACCTCTGTCCACATGCTAGTTCACAGAGTCGGGAACTACCCAGTCATTTCAGACAAACACAGCCAACAAACACATAATACAGGAAATTAAGCAAAATATATAATTATAAAAAATAATGTGGACTACCAGTACAGTATCTATGCATAGCCATATCTATAAACAAAATCATCAGCTGATGGATGGTTTGCTTGCTATTTAATATTATTATTTTTACTATACTTGACTATAACTTATGCATAGTTATTTAAAAACATCTCATTATCTTATTTTAGCCTTTACTCTGATTGTTCATTTTGTGCCTCCAGCTGTCTGTAACTTTTCATGTAGTTTTGTTGACAGCACTACAGACAAGTAAGCTGTTATTAGAACATGCTTTGTAAATTTTGGGTGATCAACTTGCACAATAAAGGACGAAAGAAAATCAGCAATTCTGACACTAATGTAAATGTGGCTAAACACTTTAGTTCGGTTTGACTGACCGTGTCTGTGGCGTTTCTCAGGTCTGCACAATTCCAACATTAAACTTGTGTCTAATGTATATTTACATTTGAATTCTTTTGTACACATGTCGATAAAAACTGCCCCACTGGTTGCATTACAGTGTCAAGTGGAAAACCTAAAAAACAAAGCAAAGCACCTGCTTTTGTTGGATTTTTATCTATTTAGAACTTACCTTTGCTGCAACCAGGCCTAAAGTCACACTACAGATCCCTTTCAATATATTGGAGCTTCAAGGCCAACATTTTTGGTTTTGCTATACAATAAGGACACAGATTGTTAAAATAGAATATCGTTATTAGGAAAGCAGGTTATTGAGTTTTTTGCTTGCTTGTTTTTTTTGAGAATTGTGGAAGCTGAAGTTCAGAAACTATTCTAAATGAAAGTAAATTAAAGTCAATAAGGCTTAGTTGCTTTCAGAGCTGTTAACTGTTTAAACAATCCCTCTAACAGGACATTCCTTGGCAACTAGATACAGTCACGTTTCAATATTTTGAATCGCTTTGGTGGGTTTAAACTAAAGATGTCATGCAAGTTGTTATTTAACTCGCATTGTTTATCAACACACAAAAGCAGAAACCTGATGAAAACTGAAGGCTCATACCCATCTTCTGATCTCAAACACAAAAAGATGTGATCTAACCATTCCAATCATTTCAGAGAGTACTACAGCTCTCCTGCCACAGATTGGGCTGTGATTTAGAGATGTTTTTGGAAGTACCATATGTCTGCATTGAGTCACTCTGACTGTGATGAATATGGTTACATTTGTAAATAGAGAGACGGCAGAAGATTTGGATTTCAATTTAGAAAATGCATTTGACTCAAGGCATCATGGGGAATCAATTTAACCCATTCAATATTCTTCTTAAACATAATTTTAACAATTGACACTGAATATCCAAATCACACACTTGTGAACTGTGAATGCAAAATCGTTCCTGTCTGTTTCCCTTTTGGTCTCTTTAGCAGCTCGTACGAGAACCCTTAAATCTGTTATATATATATATATATATATATCTCCAGAGAAAACAGGAAACTTTGACTCAGAAAAAAAACAGGAAGCAGAGAGTAAATGTTAATTTGAAACATGAAATCATGTCAACATGAAATCCACAAGTCTGACTAGGGAAGAAAAAAATACACGATGCTTGCTGCTTTTAACAATTGGAAATATCAGTTCTGATATAATGTTTTCTCTGATACACAAGAAGATTACATATTGTTTTTGCACCCACTAATAGACAACTTTTCCAACCTAATGAACAAGGACAATAAGGCTCTTGCATACTGTACTCCCCTGACCACAGATGGCAACAACATGCTTTTTCAAAATATCGGTTGCTGTTTCCCAGCAGGAAGTGACATCAGATGCACATCAAAGTCAGCTATGACTGTTACCATGGCATGACTACAGAAATGTGGGCCAGAGATTGATCTACATAGAGAAGCAGATCCAGAATGAACAAGAAATCATTGCATCATTATAATAAAAAAGCATGTTCAATATTATGTCAAGCACTGATACACAAGTAACTGTTCATTCTGCCTTTCATGCTTCACCATCATGCCTCATTCCAGCACATATGATTTAGCACCCCTTATATGCTTATGCTTGTTGAACATCCCATTTTAAATCTGTGGGCATTAATATGGAGTTCATCTTCCATTTCCTGCTATGAAAGGCTTTCAATTCAATTCATTTTTATTTGTATAGCGCTTTTAACAATGAACATTGTCTCAAAGCAGCTTTACACAGATAATGTGGTGGTAAATGTAAATATGTTCTTTGTAATATGTTCTTTCCCACTACATACAGACACCAGAGCATTAGTAATGTTGGGCATTGGTTAAGGCTTGGCATACAGTCTGTGCAAGGGCATTATCATGCTAGAACAGGTTTGGATTAAACCCCTTTAGATCCAGTAAAGAGAAAATTCAAAATCAATTCTACAATTCGGTCAAATGCTTTACCAATACTCCAACTCCACTTGTTGAGGGTAAGTGATACACTGTAACCCCACACTTTGACTCTGTGCTTGGTGGGTATTGATTGTGCAGTTCACTTTTCCCTCACTTTTCCCTCACTGCAACTTAAAAAAAAAAACATTCAGATAATGCAAGAAACATTTTACAAAGTTTTTCCATTGGAATACTTCTTAGGCCTAAAACCCTCCAAAATTACAAGATGGCAGACTTCAACCTTAATTAGTGTTTGATGATGATTATTTAACAGATTTTAGTTTTTGGTGCATAATTGAATGAATCATGGTGATAGAATCTTAGATTATTAATCTGATTCCCTAACTAATTCCCTTTGAAATAAATGCAGATAAAACAGTGAAGGTAAATGTTTGGGAAGGAACTAGTTCAAGGAGTTTCCTGTCGTTGGATTTGTTGTAAATTATTTTCCAGCACAATAGAAAACCCAGGAGCTAAACAGCCACTGAAACACTGCTGCAGTGATTATGAACTTAAAATTTTATTTATCCAATTATGCAGTCCCCAGCTCCTGTGACAATTCCAATTATTGTCCATGTGAAGTTATTTATGTTCTTTTAGAGGCTGTTTGGGTTTATTCTAGGTTATCATCTTCCTTTCTATTTAGCAAAAACATGCAGGCAGAGGACTAATTTCCCTGGTATAACTAAGACTGTGTGTTTGTGTGTGTATTCACATGGTGCACTGCCCTCATATCCAGAGTGTTTTCCCACCTTGTATACATGGTTACAGGCATAGGTTTTGGATCCTCCAGTTCCACCATGACACTGACCAGGATAAATTGCTTACTGAAGATGAATGAATGAAATCAATTTATCCATTTATCTTTTTTAAGATACAGTGGGTCCAACAGCTATCCTGGAAACAAGGTAGGAATAATGCACGTCACTACAGAATGCAGAAAGAATAAGTTCATCCAGGATGCAGTCTTTATTAGTTCTTTTGTAAGAGCTTTTCCAGGAAGTAAATAAAGCCTTTTTGCATGTTATATAAAAAAAGAAAAGAAAAATAAAACATCAATGTTGAGACTTTAATTTTAAATAGAAATGCAAATCTGGGCATTACTGAACAAAGTTTTTGCAGTAAAACTGACACCGATACTGTTGCCCCACCTCTCTCCGGTAATCATCAGGTATGTTGATAGTGGCCTTGTAGGATGCTGATGTTGCACAGAGTCCTACTATTTGTGAGACTAATGTTCATGTGCTAGCTTTTATTTATGTTGTCATCCCTTGGTCTGGCAGAGTTCCCACTTGCAGTGACAATAGAATAGTGAATGGTCTTGATGCTATAATCAGCCTTTTGTCTTGTGTGTTCATCTGAGAAATCTCTGTGGTTTTGATTTGCCTATCATCACTCGGATACCCATTCACTTGCCAAACACCTGCTATGCTTGGAACACATTGCTGCTGCAGTCAATATCATCACATGGATTCTTTATTAATTGGGTACTTCAAAATGTGTTCTTACATTCTTCCAATGCTACTGCTTTCTGTACACCTGGAGCTACTAGATCTCTACCTGGATTTCTATAAAGCTGCTTAGTTAGAATGTGTATTATTAAAAGTGCTACATCTTATGTATGAACATTGTGCAATACTTGAACTAAATATAAAACTCATTGCTTTGCTGCAAATCACATTTTACACTTTAACGTCATGATATGCCTTAATACTACACTTTAACTCTATGGTTCATGCTTTAAACGTCAACCCTATAGTTCAACCATATTTGACACCCCCACAGCCCAATATTATACCTCAACACTATGTCCTATGCTAGTTTTCCATTCTTCCTACATCATTTATACTACTGTGTATTTTTGGCATTTTAAAGCATGACCTCTTTTCCTTCTTTGTGATTTTTTTTTTCATTAAGATTTTACGCTTCTAAAAGACAGGAAAAAAATGGCAAGAAACATGTTTGCAAAATATCACACACACATTGTTAGACATGTAGACACTATGTACACAGACATCTAATAGTCTCTGTTCTTCAATGGTCAAAACATTTTTTTTTTTTGCTAATTCAGTTTTACAGCAATACTGTGATGTGTTTCCTGGTACCATTAAAGCACCTAACAGTGTAAACAATTTTAAATATATATTTCATAATATATTTCAGCAAAAATGCTTTAATGCATTTTTAAAATGTTCTTCCTTTTCATAGAAAAAGAATACCAACTTAATTATAAATATAACCAAAAAAATAAATACAATACATTCACTATAATAGCAAAGTTTATATTAAAAAAAAGAAACATCAAGTATAATTTACAGAGTGGTTTTTTTTTTGTTTTGTTTTTTTGTCAGTCCGAGCTGTAAATGATAAAAGTTCTGTAAATAAACAGAATTTGTATTGCACTTGAACAGACACCCCAAATAATCAGAAACATTCTGGATTACTGTTACACCACACTACATCAACAGGAGGACTTGTTGAACTGCTTGCATTTTTGGCTTATGAAGAAAACCACTGAAGTGAGTGGGTAACTGATACATTAATGGGGGAGAAAAAAAAAAAAAAAAAAAAGAGGGCTTGCTTAATTTACAAATTTAAAGCAGCAGTAGTCGATTCTATTTCAGGATTTCAGCCAGTTCTAGTATATTTGTTTCAAGAGCTCAGTCCATCTTCGCTGAAAAAATCTCCTCATACTGTGTCCCGCCCGTCCAATTTCAGAGTTGTCCTCATTGAACTTTTCACAGTTCTCAAAAACCAAATTAACATCAATGATGAATGTCTCCAAATTCAGGTATCTGGAAATGAACACACATATGTAATTAAAACAGATTATTTAGAATCCTCAAAAATAGGTCCAGTGTATAGTATGTGCTTCCCTACCAGCCTTATTTTAGAAACAAAAAAGACGAAAATACCAGTAAGTGAGTAACCTCCCTAAAAGTTTTATGTGAATGGTGGCCCAGTGGATGTTACAGTTCTTGAAATCTATCAAGTCCTACAAAAATCTGTCATACAAATGCCTTGTTTAGTAAAGAGCCAATAACTATTACATTCAAACTTAAAATTAATATGATGTGAAAACTTCTTCAGGCCACCACACATACTTTTCACATTTATTAAAGCTGTTGTTCATGCAGAGATACATACTGGCTGTTGGAAAGTTTCTCCCGAATGGTGGAGAAGTCCATCGGTTTCTTGATGACTTTGCGGTATCCGGGGACCGATTTGGGATTGACAGGATTCATAAATGGCCAGGCGTCCTGATGAGTTTGCAGCTCTGTCAAAAGCAATCTGCAAAGTAAAAAGGCACACATGGACTTTAAGACTAACAAATAAATAAAATCAAACTAAGATAACTAGATGCTCAATTATCCAATAAGTTAATTTTTATTTATACAGGACAATCTATTTTTTCTATTATTTATTGTTCTTTAAAAAAAATTCTTTTTCTTCTATGCTTAAAAGGTGCTTTAAGATGCTACTTTTAAAGGTGCTATATAAAATAAAGATTATTATCATGCCAAATAAAAAAACAGAATTCTTCAAAAATATGAAAAAATGTAATATAACATGTACATAAGACCCTTTGCAACAACACTTGAAATTTAGCTTAGGGCCTCCCATTTCTCTTGATCGTTGGTGAGATGCTTCTACACCATGTCCACCTGTGGTAAATTAATTCAATGGGCATGATCAAAGGCCTTACATCTGACAATGCATATCAGAGCAAAAACAGAACCATGAGGTCAAAGAAACTGCTTGCAGAGCTCAGAGACAGGTTTGTTCCAAGGCACATATCTGGGAACTCGGAAAACAGCTGCTGCACTAAAGATTCCCCAAGAGAACAGTGGCCTCCGAAATTCTCAAATTTAAAAGGTTTGGCACAATCAGGACTTCCATGAGCTAGTCACCCAGCCAAACTGAGCAATAGGCTCCAGAGATCCTGTGTAGGGATAGGACAAAAATCCAGAACAACAACAATCACTACATCCCTCCACTGATCTGGGCTGTATGGAAGAGAGGCAAGACAGAAGCCTCTCTTCAGTGCAAACCCCATGAAGGCCCACCCATGAAGGCCACCCGAAGCGAAGGACTCTTAGATTGTGTGGAACAAGATTCCCTTTTCTGATAAAACCAGATTTTAATGTTAGGAAATCAGAAAGCCTCATCACCTGCCCAATACCATCCTAGCAATAAAGCATGGTGGTGGCAGAATCATGCTGTGGGGGTGTTTTTCAGCAGCAGGGACTGAAAGGCTCTTTAGGGTTGAGGCAAAGCGGAGCGGAGCAAAGTACAGAGATATCTTCTACACACACAGCCAAGACAAACACAGGAGTGGCTTACAGACAATACTGTGAATGTCCTAGAGTGGCCCAGCCAGAAAACTGACTTGGAGAGACCTGGAAATGACTTTCCACCAACAGTCCCCATCCAACCTGACCCAGCTTGAGAGGATTTGCCAAGATAATGATGGAAAATCCCCAATCCAGCTGTGCAAAGCTTATTGGGTCATGCCCAAAAGATTTGAGGCTGTAACCGCTACTGAAGGTACTTGTATGAAATCTTATGTACATGTTTCAGTATTTTGTTTTTAATAAATGTTTCTACGAACATACATTATATATTAGGGCTGTTAATTGATGAAAATATTTAAATCGCAATCAATCTAATGCTTGTCATGAGTTAACTTACAATTAATTGCAACTTAATTGCACATTCTTATCCGTTTTAAATGTACCTTAAATAATTGCTTTTTAGGTTTTGAATACTCTTTTCAACATGGGCATGGACACAATTTATGCAAATGTATTTTTATTATTAGTAAAACCATACTCAACATAGAGCATGAACATAAAATATTCTTGTAAATGTTTTAGTAAAAAAATCTAATAATTATGGTGTTTTAAATTAAATAAATCATAAGGACACCAAATTGAACTTTTGCCATGTTTCCTCACGGACGGTTTTAATTGCCGGATGTGTGCATCATGCAGATTTTGGTGCTTGATTTGAGACTTGGTACATCATTAAAACAAATGTTTAGTGATTAAAAATAACATTTTGCTGGAGTTTTATATTATTATTTTTTTTATATACAAGTCAAGAAAGGGTGTCGGGGAAAAAAAATGTGTGTTCCATTGAGGGTTTTAATATCGCCTCTTTTAAATGTATTTTAATTTTTTATTAAAATGGTAAAACAGAAATGGATGCATTAATCAGTGCCAACGCGTTCATTTTGACAGACATAATTATACATTAGAATACATACACAACAGATATTTCCCATATGTGTTCACTTTAAATGAAGTGCCTGATACCTGCAGAGCTCCAGGTCTTTACTGTTGTCTCGAGTGGTTTTAGGATTTTTAAGTTGTGTTGCACTCTCCTGCTTAGTGGTGCTGGTGGAAATGTTTTCCTCTAATTTTCTCTTTCTTGCTTCCTTTCCTACTTTCTTGGGTGTGCTACTGGCACTGCTGCTGCCTGTGTCATTCTCAGAGCCCTCTCCTGTCACACAGGCTTTCTTGCTGCGTTTGGCTCCTGACAGTTTTTCACCCCCTCCACTGTTTCGACTGGACTGTTTCTTACTCTTCTGAGGTGAGTCATTTGCCTGTAAAGAAAAAAGCATGAGAAGAAGGAACACAAAGCATTATATAAAGTTAAAAAAATTATTGCATGCATCTTTTAAATTTGAAAAATTAAAGCATTGATGAAAACATGAGGGTAGTGCTTCAGCAATGAATAGTTTCTGTTACACTGCGTGCAAGTTGAACACCCTGGTCATGCATCATATTAACGATTAGGTTAATATGTGTGAAATTCTGTTTTGTATATTGTTTTATATTAACTTAAAGTACAGCTTCCCTAACCTTGGCTATGCAGGCAGGGCAGAACCAATCTCCCTCAGGGATGGTAGTGATTTTGGGATTATGGCAGTACGTGTGGCATCCTTTATCACAGCCATCACACAACAGCAGCAGCTCGTCATTGTCCCCCTTCTGGCATAACTGGCAGTACTGACAGCAACACAACACAGCACTGACACTCAGCATCATCAGGGAACAAAGCACAGCTCCTTCTGCCTTTTATAACTCCTTATTATGACTGCCATAATTGCTCCTATCTTTTCTATAGATAGGAGGAATAGCCAATTGGAATATATGAAGATTATTTATTATTGAGCCAGTGTGTATGTATCTTCCTCACCACTTTCATGATAGATCTTTCCCATGCAATAGAACGCTGTAACTTCTGCAGGCAGAGTGAAAGCTGGGCACCACTACGCACTTCGCTCAGTGCTTTCCTCCACAGCTTCAACCCTGGAGCCACATCTTCTACACCGCTGTGTGATAAATGTAAGGAATTTAACACTCATAAGGTACAGAAAACATCCACACTCATATTAATGCAAGTGAAAGACAGAGAAAACAGTACAAATCACTCAATGTCAAATCATCATCAAATCATCAATCAATGTAATGTGGCTTTACAAAATGTCAAATTCTAATTCATCACTAGCATATCATTTCTACCCCTGCCTTCTATTCAACTGCATATAGGCTGTTTCTGTTTATAGGTTGAAAGCTCATTAAAATATTGCCAAAAATGACTGGTTACTAGTTACAATGCCACTAAAGAAATATCATCTGCATCATTTAATTGTCATAATAATGTACCTGAAAAACTGGGCTATGTCTTAAAGAACAATAGCCAAGAACTGTGCATTTTACAGAAAAGGTTTATTTGACTTTCTAAAGACCATTCATAAAGACCTCACATTTGTAACCCACATAAACTTTATAAAATTATCGACTTCAGTATGTGTGTGTTGCTTTTTTTAAATACAGAATGTCATGAATCACAAATTGAATTTGTTAATTCCGTTGAATAAGTCTTTCTCTGAAGAGTTTCTTTTTGCTAAAATTTACAAAAATAGTGTTTCTTCATCAAAAATCTGGTGCCTGATTTGCAGAGAATGAAGGAATTTGTTTATGGCAAGCTGTGGATCGATGCGACCAATCAAGTTTCCAATATACCACTGTGATGCACGCAAATATAATCCACAAGCCATTCGCATTGCAACCGCAAGCCATACACAAATAGTGTACACAAAGTAGTGAGATAAGAGAAGGCGACATGTGCCAGATAAAAGAAAGAAAACCAGCCAACATAAGTGGAAGGATCTTACTGGAGAAAGAAAGAGAAAAAGAGAGAGAGGGGGGGAGGAGGAGGGAGAGCAAGTACACGGTCAAATAAATACAATAATGGGAGACAACAAAGACACTGGATGACCTACCCATCAGATTCAGAACTAGTTGCTGTTGCAGGAGCTGGTATGCTAACAGCACCCCGGTTATCCACAGTAATCTGGATGGTGCTGCTTAAGGGGCTCTTCAGGTACCTTCTTTCGATGTTTCGCTCCAACTCGAATAAATGTGCCACTGCTATGTCCAGTGGGTTATTGGCACGTCGCACAATGTCTGTGCTTTCAGTTTTGCCCACTGCCTTGTGCTCATAATAGAGCAGGTCTTCCCTCTCAGACTGTGGCTCCGTGGGCATCCAGCCCTAAATAACAGAAAGAGAAAAAATAGGAAATATACTCATCTACCCCATAGTCTATGTAAAGAATTGGCAAAAGCAGCAACTAGACATTTACTTTTACTTGTAGACTGGAAGAGGTGACCCTGCGCTCTAGCTCCTCCACCTGTTGCAGAACAGCAATATCCATGTCCATGGCATGCTCCTCAACACACCATCTCTGCACCGTCTCCTCACACACCTGGCTCTGCTCCAGCTCACATACATTAATCACTGCAGCTGTACACATACAGAAATACATTCATACATTTCATAAAGATGGAAAGGAAAAAGATCATATAAGCTGTAAAATGTTTAGTTAGCAGATCAGTTAAAGAATCCCTAAAAACAGAATAATTACATTAGCCAGACCAACTGAATGGCAAGACAGCAAATTACTGTTAGATATTTTCAAATTCTAAAAATATTAAAATATGGTTCAACATTTCTTGCATTCTTAATAAACACGTGCATTTTTGAATGTTATTGAGCTATAAGGGTTACCATCTTTGTTCTTTGCACAGACTTGAGTGAGGTACTCCATGTGTTTTTGGATTTGTTTCTGTAGGACTCTCTCTCTGATCCCACGAGGGTGACAAGCATTTGCTACATGGTTTAACTCGGAGCTGGACACTTTCCACCACCCGGTGAGCATCTCTACAACATACGCATAGGGTACATTCAGATAGGGTCCAAAACACAGAAGTAAAATCTTCTTCAGTCATTAATACTGTCCTACCTTGTGGAATAGGTTGTGGGGAGGGAAGGTCCTGACTTTTAGCCATTTCCAATGCAGGGGATTTCTCACACGATGGTACTGGGGACTCACTCTTATTGGTGGAAACATTGGGGGTCAGGTAAGGGTTTCCAGGTTTTGGGGACAAGCACATGCCATTAAAGGTCATATTTGGACTAATAATTTCAGTTGGCCAGAGGGACAACGGCAACCCCATGTGCTTCATCTGCAAATAAAATAGAAACACTTTTAAATGCCAGTCTCTTAGTTCTTATCTTGCTTCTTTTTTCATTTGTTGCTGTTACATACCTGAAGTCCTTCTATTAAAAAGTTAGTGACTGTTGCAGTAGCAGAGGGGCTGACAGAACAGTTGATGTTGGTGGAGGAAAAAGCAGAGGTGGACTGGGTCGTGCTGTTCTCCGTGGCAGGTGTTGAGGCTTCGCCACTGCAGGATGATGGATTTGTAGAACTGGTTGTCATAGAAAACTCATCACACGGTGAACGTGGCAGTAGACTGAACCAGTGAGCATGTTTCTCTGACAAAGTCTTATAAAGTTGGTCACCATGTAGGTAATGTTGCTGGTTGGCATTGTGGGCAGAGCTTAGTGGAAGAGTGCTGACCTTAGATTTAATTTCTTGGTTTAAGTTAGTAGAAATGGTGTTGGGTAACATTGTTGAAGTGTTTGTAAGTAAGTGGGGAGCAGTAGAAATTACACCTTGGGCATCGGTGCAGGACTTCTTTGCGACCTCTAGCAATTTGCTGAGCTTGGAAAATGAACTTGGTTTTTGCAGGAACAGATTAAACGAGCTATTTTCTTGCTTTAGATCCTGAAGAGAGTTTTCAAGTTTTGCCTGTGGGCTGTCAGAAGGTTCCTTAGTTGGTACCTCTGTGAGTTCCTCTTTCACTGAAATCCACTGAGCACTCTGCAGCCTCTCAGACTCTTGCGGCTCTGAAAAAGTGCAAAACCCCACTCATTATATCACTTCACACATATGGATGTGTGATAGCGATTACACTAGCGATTGCCATTAGTGGTACTTACGCTGTTGTATGCTATATATTATTTTATATTAATAGTATTTTTTGCAACATTAAATATCCATATGTTAATTACCAGTTTGGGTTTTAGAGAAAGTCATATTCACAGTAAAATGTATAAATGTTCTTACCATCTTTACTTGCTGTACTCTCAACAAACACGCCTCCGCAATGAGGAAGGGCCCAGTAGCGCCTTTTATAGCGATCCTGACCTAGCATCATCGACTGCAGAGAGTGTGAAGACTCAAAGAGCTTACGACGAATCAGAAGCTGTTGCTAAAGGGCAAGGGATGAAATTAAAATTTAGTGTATGTTTTTAATCACCGTATAATCCTTATATGAAAAATAATAATAATAGCGTCAGGAATAAGGCAAATCAACAGACTCTTTACCGACAAGGGCATGTGACACGTCGAAACACTTAGCACAGTGGGTGAAGTTGATTGGCACATAAATTAGTGACATCACATGTTCATTAACCAATTAAATTACAATACAATTTACAGTTGTGGCAACATGGAACCTATTAAAATGTTTAGCACTGTCAGGAGGGTTACAGTCTGTGTACCATATTGACGCTACATCATGTGTAAGCAACAAACATCCACCAAAATCTGCAAAACGGATACATGGCATGTTCAAGCACACTGATGACTTTATTGGCGCCACTCATTCAGAAATAATGTCAAACATGAACATTCTGTAAAGCTGCTTTGAGACAATGTCCATTGTGAAAAGCGCTATAGAAAAAACTTGTCTGGTCTTGACTTGACTTGCCTTAAAGTTTAAACAGACAATGGAGTGTTTTCGTTAACTAGCATTGCACAGTCATGCTGCACAGGAAATGTAAAATTATAGTACAATACTTATTTGTTTATATGCTTTTACCTTTGTTAATTTCTCTATCTGTTTCTCCAGCTCTTCCAAACTGGCTGTTTGATCCTCATCCTCCTGAAATATAATTCATATGAAACAGAAAGCAGTCTATATGTACAAAAAAAACGAGATTACCACAAATATTTTTGAAGAAATCTTTGTTTAGCTGCCAGTTTTTTGACTCTCTATTTACTTTCAGAGCTGCTTGGCTGTAATACACATACATACCTCTTCCTCACATGTCTCAGTTTTCTTGCGTTTCTTCCCTCCATCTTCTTCATCATCCTCATCGTCCTCTCCTTGATCATTACTGTCATCATCCTCATCATCATCTTCCTCAATGCCTCCAGCTTTTTTCTTGCGTTTGTTACCAGTGGAAGGTGTTCCCAAAGCCTGGTTTTCTTCACCTGCTACACTGCTATCACGCTTCCCGGTACGCATTGCATAGCTGCTTCTCAGTCTGCATACAAAATGTTGTCGTAGTGACTTACATGTGAGCTGACAATCATTTTACAACAAATCTGTATCTTCAATTAATCAGAGTTAGATTATTCCTGTGTACTTACTTGCGAAGGCTACTCTCAATGACACATTTTTCTCTACGTAGGTTTGTCATATGGTCAATACTTTTGTCAATTTCCCTGCCAACCAGAAGAAAATCACAGTAATTACACACACACACACACACACACATACACACATATATATATATATATATATATAGCGAGAGAGAGAGAGAGAAAGAGAGAGAGAGAGAGAGAGAGCGAGAGAGAGAGAGAGAGAGAGAGAGAGTTTAAATATTAGATCTTAAAGTGCTTACGTGACCACACTCCTGCTACTGGCCAACTCGTTGACCAAGAACGCCAACATAGAGGCTTTCTGTGTGGGGGTGTGTGCCTGGAAGCCTTTTGTCTTCAAACTCTCTACCAACGGAGAGAGCTCTGTCTGACTGCAGTGAGCAGCCATGTAGATCTGCAAAATCTCAGACATGTTCTCCCGGTTTATCTCCACACTGGAAACATGCTCACCAAGAGCAGTTTTAGCCTATTATACAACATACAAATAAAAGAGATCAAAGTATACAGAATAAAGTTCATATTGAGGAATAGTGTCTTACGAGGCACAGCTAATGCATATTATTAAATGAAAAACATGCCACATATGTTTTAAGTAATTAAATATAATACAACAAAAACATGTAATTATATCCTTATGCCCTGGCCTACTGCAAATTACGCAATTGGTTTTCACTATTCTGTTCCACAGGTGTAACAGCAAGATCCCACTCACACCAATTTCTATTTACACCCAACTACATTACTTCAAAACTCCTCTTCTACAAAGTGCTGGTTCCAATATGATCACACAGAATAAAATTTATTTTAGCACAGTTGGTGTAGTGCAATTGTTTGGGAGTAGCATTGTAATGAGAAATCAGAATCAGGTCTTTAAATTAAAGGCTTTTGTGTGTGCTCGTGTCACTCACCATTGATCCAGGTGGAAAGCCTGGATCACACACTGCAGCAGAGAGCAGGCCAATGAGTAGATCCTGTAGCTGAGCTACACTGGGGCTCACGTTGAGGAGTCCTGACTGTAGCATGTGAAGGGTGTGAAGCTTAGTGCTGTGGTCCAAATGGAGCACCTTCCCAAAAGAGCGCATAAACTGCATCACCATCAGGCAGTCCCCGAAACAGCTATCCGGCAACAAAAGACCTGGTAACCGCGATAGCTCAGGCAATGCCTACAAGAGATGATTAAGTGGAAAAAGTTGATCATTTTAAGTTATAATGACTCTCTTAGCATCACCCACAATATATGTGGCATTCTACTAATACACAGTTTGCTCAGCACTGGCAACTTTTCCCCTCAATAAAGTAAATTAGCAACATTGCCAGATTTAATTATCTTATGTAGAGGTCATCTACTGAGGTGTAATATGTTCTGTGGCCACTAGATGGTAATGTGGTCATTTATATCCCACAAATCCATATGGATATTACTGGACATGCAGTGGGCAAAGTAATAATGGATTTGAAAAAGTAATCAAAAGGTAAATATGCAAGAAACAGATAGACAAGGTATAAGACAACTATAATTGTATAATTTTTTACAAAATGGAAGATTTGCAATTGCACATTTGTTAACAACTGTGAAGTGGAGAACATGTGGCACAAGTACCTTATGATCTGGCAGACAGAGGTCTTCATTGGGCTTATTCAGCTCTTTAACTATCTCTAGCTCCAACCGCCTGAGCTCCAATTTGCGCACTTTGTTCAGACGCTTCTCATCTCGCTTTTCCTGCTTTAGACGCTCTCGTTCCTGAAGCCAGAATGCACAAGTGAGTGTTTTGTTGCCAGAACTCATTAACTCATTAATATGCAACCTGCTGGGAATTACTAAAAAAAAAGGCATTTACACATTTCTCAGTTCATACACTTAAAATAATAAGAGACAGAGTGAGAGACTGGCTGAATGACAGACAGTTATAAGGTAAAGGTGTAGCTCAAGGGTTAATTGTATGTTATCTTTGCACATACTTGAACTGAAAGAAAAGAAAAGAGCTGCTTCTCATTTCCTGCATCACTGAACAAATGTATGTTGCTTTAGGAACAAAAACAGCAATCACTGTGCAATTCCTGACACACCTCTGCTCTTTTCCGGGCCTCCATGACTTTTAGCAGCATTGTGTGCTGCTTTCGTCTCTCCCGCTCCTACAACACCACAAACACACCATTTACACCATACCACATGCATGAAGGTAAATGCAACATATGACCTTTTTAATAGGTACAAAAACATAAGTGAAAATGAAAGGCAAATGAGATTAGCTCAAGCACAGAAAACTAAATTGTGTAAAAAAAAAAAAAAAAAAAAAAAAGAAAGAATAAGACAACATGTACAGGTAGATGCTAGACATACGGTGCAGTGTATGGAGGTAGTATTGCTAGCATATATTAAGCAAATATGCAAAGCCAGTATGGATCAGATCTTTGAAATCTGCCACTTGAATGTCCTTGGTTCAGACAAGGGTTATTCATTAAAAACTGAAGGTTTCTACATGCTGTCCCTTTAAAGCACAGCCAGCTGATCAAGGGAGGGAGATGTGGGAGAATCCTTCACAATATGTACTGTGTTCTTCCCCCAGTTGTTTAACAAAATGCATCAAGTCAGACATTAATCTGATTTGATAGTGGATGGATATGTGAAACTTGTCGGTGCTGTATGATTTCATAAGCTGGTTAAAGCAGAATGAAGCTTTTTTTTTTTTTTTTTTTACCTGAATGATTTGAAAGTGGCTACCAACAGAAGTTTTAGAAAAAGCCATACATACAGTACCTATCACATTTGGACAAACATTATTTTGCTACAAATTTCTTACAAAAATCATTGTCTTGCCAATAATAAGTGTTGGTGATTCTGCAAGAGTATATACACTATTTCTCTCTCCCTGGCACAGCCAGAAAATGTACTGTGTATAACATAATGAGAGCCATGCAAAGAAAATGTAGGCATGACAGCAGCCTGCTTACGCATTACAATGGGCAACCACATCACAAATAAGTCACAACGGAGTGGGAGATGTACAAAAGTAAACATACCCATACCATTTCTAGTCTATGTCTCTCCAATTCCTGCCAGAAAGAGTTGGCAAAGAATTAAGAGAGAGAGACAAAAAGACATTTAACCACCTTTGTGAGCAGTTCCCAAAGTGGGCGGTACCCCAAAAATACCACAAGAACGTTAAAAGAATGAGCACTGAAACATGGAAGATATCCAAGGGAAAAACCACAATGTTTAAAGCTACCCTTTTAAGCAGACACAAGCTGAAAGACCTGTTACTGCATACCTGTTGCTTAAGAATGAATGCTTGTTGCCTGCGCAGTTCCTTTTCCTAAACAAAGACAATACAAACAACACACACGGGTATGAAGAAGAGGTTCAAAGACAAAAACGAAGGTAGAATCATTCAGGTTTTATTTAAATACATAAAACACGTTTTGAAAAAAAAAATATTTGTTAACTTGGTTGGCTGAGCGTGGCAGCTTCAGAATGTGTGCGTGCGTGCGCAAGTGTAACGAAGTGGAAAGACGGGAGTTACTCAAACAGAGAGCCTCAGTCTGTGTTGTTATTAATTTAGAACAGCCTGCTTGTCATATCGGAGAAATATATCTGAAGCTACACAAGTACTGAGTTCATTACAACGCCCCACATACACAAACACACAAGTACAAAGAACACAAAGAGCAAACTATAAAATCACCTTCATTCTTTTCTCAGCTTCTAATGTTTTTGCATTTATGGCCTCCTCCTTCTTTTTCCTTTTTGCCTGGAAAACAGAATCAGGAGTTTTAATCGTCATACTAAATAGCTAAAATGATGTGCTCGTCTGACATCAGTTCACTGTTTATTTCAGAGCACATTTAGATTATATACAGGTGGTAGTGTTTTTGAAAAATTCTATGAGAGTACCGGACCCCTTAGACCAACTATAATACAATATTAGTATTTAAAAGTATTTAATAATGAGCTACAAGGAAGCCAACAAACACGATTGACAAAAAAAACAAAAATCGGATTTTATCAAATATTTATTGCATCCACCTTTTCTCATACATCTCACTTGTTTTAGAACTACTAACCATAAATAACTGCATTATAAAAGATGGCACAGCCTCTAATTTTTTGGATACTATGCAATATACAATTGAGACTGTCTTTTCAGTGAACTGACCTAGGCATCAGGAGTCTTAGACCATAAGCAGCGAAAACATTTGAATGGTGATATAATAGCCAGTTTATTTGAAGCAGGATGTAGGAACATTAATGACAGTACCTTGTGTTTGGCTATTGCTTGATAACATAAATCGCAGATTATATAATGTTTTCTAAAAGCTCTTTGATGTTGCAGCCACCTTACTGTCAAAGTGGTAGTAAATGTAATAATAAGAGTTGAGAAATTTCATGTTTGGAAAAGGCCTTTTGAAAACGTTTTGCATGTTCAATTTTTGTCTACATGTCCATCAACACAGTGAGCAAGATGAACATACTTCAGCTAAATCTTTTGAATACATTTAGTTTCATGTGTATAATTCCTTGTGTCATTTAAATCTTTTTGTGATTGAAACAGAGATAATCTCAAGATTATCAAAAAGTCACCAGATAAGTTAATTATAGAAACAATAAGTACAACGCAGCAAACATATTTCACCACAACTTTGCTCCCGTTGTAAGTCACCACAGCAGAACATCCATCTCCATATCACTCTGTCCTCTATATCTGCCTCTTTCAAACCAACCATCTGCATGTATTTGCATAACATTTCACAACTATAAAGGATATTTTTTTTAGTTTGAGCATTGTGCTTGAGTTTTTTGTTTGTTTTGTGTGGTTAAGGATAGTGAAATCAGCATTCACGCAGAATTTGATGAATAAAATGACAAACATACTCCAGGTCAAAAGCCAGTCACTCTGATAAAACACTTCAAGAGGTATAATGAGAAGCATAACAAACACTAAAATGTAATTGCATGCTTTACAGCTGGCTGTTAAATGTCGCTTATCAAATGTGGCACCTTCACAATTTGGAAAAACAAAAAAAAAATTCTAAGCTTGTTCATTTTCACTCAGCTTACTTAGGTGATTTTGGTCTAATAAAAAACACTATGAAAATGAAACACTTTAGTTATTCCTGTTTGTGTTTATATTTAAAAGGCTTCTCCTATGATTTGTGTTGTAAAATGATATTACAGTTCTGATCGGATTCATAGCTCATGTGTGTATCTTTTTTACCTCGAGTATCTGCTGAGCTCGAAGCTCTTTCTCGACACGAATTTGTTCAAGTCTCCTAACCTTCTCCTGTTAGGGAGTGGACATGAAAAATAAATGAGAGCAAAAAACGAGAACATGTGCAGCTAGCTAATAATTGAAATTATTTAAGCCTCTACTGTGTCTAACTCAGAAACACTGACAAGACACACAAAAGCAGGAGAAGTGGAAATGTGGCGCTTTTCCTGAGAGGTGTTGGTTGTGTACATTATGAAGGGGAAAGAAGTATGAATGACGCTTCTCTACCTGTTGCTTCAGAATCTTCAGCTGCTCTTTCTGCTTGCGTTTTTCCTGTGCTGCCAGCAGAGCTGAAATCACACAACATGTTTTTAGCCCTAAATTCCTGTGCAACGGCTGTGATTAACCTTTTTTATGTTAAAGATTTATTTTGACATGAAGGGTTAGTTAAATCACACATTGTCATAGTGAGAGAGTAAGTCACATGGACCGTGAAATGTGTGAGAATGCAGAAAGTTTTAATTTGAACCTAGAAAGGAGTGTTGTGTACAGTGACGTCTGACTCATCAAAGATTAAATGGATCTGGTCACTAATAACTAATCAGACACAGGTTTCATGATCAAACAAACTGTATAAACTGAATAATTTCCAAATTACTTGTTTAATGGACCTGTCAAGCGTCCATGCGTTGCAGTGTGCGAAGTGGCTTTACCTTTTTGTCTTTTGGCCTCTTTTGCAGCTTGTGCAAGAGCCCTTTTTTCCAGCTTTCGCATCATCTTCATCTGAGCAGCCTGGCGTGCAATCTCTGACCCAGAGAGAACAGGAAGCAGAACGTGAGCATTTGCTCTTTGACCAACATAATATCCAAAAGGCATAAGTAGTAATAAATACAAGAATCTTACTGTTTTTGCCCAATAGGATTAACAATATAGGTTTTAACGATATATCATGAATCTTTATTTAAAAAATTATTGTAGATGATTTTGTCCATCTCATAATCATTACAGATCAATATTAAACAGCCTTATTTTAATATGTTAAAAAGCTCAAACATGAGCAGAATGTCATTCAGGATCCAGAAGGCAACTACAGGTAAAATCCTACCCTGTGCCTCCAGTTTCCGCTGTAGTTTAAGCAATGCAGCATTAGCCACATCACTCTCGCTCACACTAGCTGCTCTCCTTTTCCTTTGGTAGGAATGGAATGAATCATTAGTACGCTGGTGCTCCAGACTCTTAGGACGACTTTTATGTGTCTCCATTGCCAAGATACAGGTATCAATCTCATCTTCTTTCAACAAACACCACTGCAAACCCTGGAAATCAGCAGGACATAAATTATCCATAATACAAATCATTCATCAGAGTTTATTATAAAAACAATTGTTTTCAGAACCACTCTTTTTCAATGAATCAATGATTGGGTATATACATACAAAAGAATTGTCTAACAGACATTTGAAATGTAAACATTATCACCTTATCAACAATAACAATAAATGGAACACATCAAGCATCTTGTAAAGAATCCTCCCATTTCCTGTATTCCAGATTTTGCAAAATTTTGTGTATAAATCTCAATTTTCCCCAATCTCATCAACTCAACTGTCAGTTTTTGAGTACGAACTTGTAGCTTATTCTAGCGCAGGAATTGGAAACACCAGTGTTATTATTGTGTTAATAAACGTTGTTATATGTGAGGAAAAACCTGACCTTTTAATGGCCTGTTCAGTTGTGGTTGTATCATATTATTACAGAAAACAGTGCTTCCTGTTCTGTTATGCTGTTCGACTGTCTTTAAAATGTTGCACAATTCACTTTTAACCGTCAAAATTGTAAACGGGTTTCCATTTACAAGATTACACCAAAAAGTTTCCCCATGCAGTCAAACTAACAAATATTCCTCATTAACAATTCAAACTGAAAATGACAGACATTGATTATAAAATGAACAGTAAATCACCTCAGGTCCTTCTCGAGCTTCATAGAAGTTGCCAACCCTGATTTTAGCACTGAAGCTAAAATGGTCACGTGTGATCTCACTTATTCCATTTCTTGATAAGTACTACAAATCACAAGTGAGAGACAGATAAGGAAAAGGCTCAAAGTACCTCACTTGGAGACAATTCAAACAATATATCCTAGTAAATATATAAATATACAAATTTATTAACAAAATGATTAGGTTATTCTAAATTTAATTAGCCACAAGGTGCTGTCTATTCTAAGAGCTCTGGCAATAATGTCAGCTGTAATTTAAATCACAAATTAATATTAATGCACTCATTCTAATGGTATTTCTATTGTAACAGCTAACTCAGACTTGTACAAAAGATGCTTAACATACTTTTTTTTTTAACAAAACAAAACACATAATCAGTGATATGACAAGACTTATTTATGAAAGGAGACACTGGTATCAGTGCTTGTAATTGTCAGTATGTTTTCTGCTGTGGGAGAGGCTTCATGAAAGAGGTCTTTATCTTATTATCCTAAAGAGAAAGTAAAAAAAGAAGGAAGGTGAATTTATAGCCCTTATAACAACTGATACATTTACATTTATGGCATATGCCTTTATCCAGAGCGACTTACACCTGAGCAGGGAAAGGGGTTAAGGGCCTTGATTAAGGGCTGGGCAGTGGCAGCTCGGTGTTGGTGGGATTTGAACCGATCCAAAGTCTAATGCCTTAACCACTGAGCTACCACCTCCCTCAGGAACTAGCTTGTCTTCCAGAGAATCGGTCATATTAAAAATAAATGTGAACAAGCTGCTGTGGTATAAGATGTGCTGTTATTGGAATTGGGCCTTGCAGCTATTGTTATCATGACAGAAACTTAAAACAAATCCTTCCTCAGCACAACTGGTTCTTACCTTCATAACATCTGGGTACTGTTTGAACTTTTTGCCACATGGAGCATAGTAGACCACTTCTCCTTGCACACGGCCACAGATATTCCTGATGCGGGTCTCTCTTTTCCACCTAGGAAATATTGATTGGTTCAGCTCTGTACAATACTTTCTCAAGTACAGCTCTGTACAATAGTTACAATACTCGCACATCCTTACACGCTGACAAAGTAATCACAATCATCCGGTGTTGTTCTACCTGCCTGTCTTGGTGAAGGTGTCAGGTTCACTTGCTACAGAAACCTGGCACAACTCAGACCAGTTATTTAAATGAGGTGCAGCAGGCTTGGCCAGCTGTGAGTCACACACTGGAACACTCCAGAGACCTATAGTCACTGTCTGAGTGCCAACAGACTCCAACTATGGGAGGACGCATGGATGGATGGGTGGAGGAAGGACAGAAGCAGGAAACAGTGGTGCTTTCTTCTTTTCTCCTCTGGACAGGTGCCATGGCTTTAGTCAGACAAGTCTAAACCTGACGTAAATGGAGCATGGGCAGAGACAATATCTCTTCCCCATTTGTCTTATCTTCAGCCAGGCTTTCCAGTTTATCTACCTTGCACACACCTTTTTAATTATTTAACCTTCTTTGTGTACATTATTTTGGTCAAATGTAATTCTTGAATAAATTACAGCATTTTTGTGTTTATTTATTTTTAATCTGTTACCCGTGTTCGAGAGGCCTGCACACTGCTTGCTCATCTGTCACTCTTCTTCTCTTTGCTGAAAGTGAATGATAGAGTAATGAGTGCTTACAAACTTGCAAACAAATATTGTCCAAGTAATTTTTTTTTTTCTTGTATTTTATTGCATTTTATTACCTGGGGGCGTGGTCACACATGAGGTGCGGGGGGTGTTGTGATATGTCAGACCCCACGAATTGTTCACAGTTTGCAAAATCTTAGCAGGGTCATGCATTTGCAGGTTACGTGAACTAGAGCTGCTGATCTTGCCAGAAGAACAGTCTGTCAAAGAGGTTGGACTTTTTGGAAGTTTAAGTGGCGTGCTCTCTGTGTGACTCTCTGTGTCACTATCCATTTCATCATCTTTAATATCATCTTCATCATTATCGGAGTCAGTGTCCAGGTTACTGCCAGAGCCTACACAGAATGAAAGTAAGTGAAGAATCATTATCGCATGACAGATCTGATCAATATTAAAAGCGGAATACAAACAAAACAGATTCACAATTCTACACACAAATGTGAAGCATTTTACATATACTAACCTGACAGACTGTCACTTAAATCTTCGTCGTCATCATCATCATCCTCATATTCTCCAGAATCATCAGAGTCTTTGCTGCTGGGAATGTCTGACTCCATTTCCCCAAACATTTTTCCCTGATGAGGAGACCCTGTGTTTACCCTGTGGGACACTCGCTGTGTGGAGGCTTGGTCCGAGGTAGGAGGCCCAGAGCAAGACTGTCTGGCTCCAGTGCTCAAGTTGATGGGGGTATTAAAGCAGGGACTAGTGGATGCTAGTAAAGGCTTATCTGGGGTTTTAGAGCTGTCAGAGCGAGGTTTGGTAATAAGTGCCAGGGGAGCATCCTGCACAGTACTCAGAACAACTCCATTATGATGTGGAGAGCTTTTCAGCAGGGTGGAGGTGAGAAACAGGTTGGAGTGTTGAAGATTTGGGGATTTGAGCTTAGGACTACTCTGAGGTGATAGCGAGGAGGACGATGACACGCTTTTCTTCAGGGATTTATTTGCTTCTTGATGTTCCTTTGCCTGTGGGGACAAACAATATAGTACATAACACATATAATAACAGAACAAGCGCTTGAAATTGCATTTTTTTCATGAAAGTTAATAGCAAAACACAACTACAAATAAATAAAAACTGTTAAAGTAGGGAATGAGATTCTATTTCCGTTTGTGTGCTTCAAAATACAGAGTTAATATTATAGAAAAAAATGAAGCTTATAGAAGAATTTAAGCAGCGTAATGATTTTAATTTAGCTCATTTCCAGCCAACAAGATTGTTGCATATAAGTGTTCTGTATTCCTCAATGTATGTATATGTAGAAAAGAGTTTTGGTCAACATGGATCTATTACTCTGTTAAGTACAAGCACCTGTTTGCAAATCACCACTCTCAGTGGAGGCTCTATAATTACCACCTTCTTAACAGGTTCATATCTAAATAGCCTACCACACAGGGAGGCAAATTTGACTCTTCTTGTTTGTTTATTCTAAATAAATTCTAAATAAAATTCATTTTGTCATCCTGTCAAATTCCTATATGTTTATAACTTTGGCATCATTATTTCACTAATTACAAACATAACTGACTGGAAATTAGCAGGCAACTCAACTGACACTAGCAGTCCTACAACCTGGGCATTATGGAAGCCTAGAATCTATATAATTTCTTTAACACAGTAGTCTGTGCTGGAATTACCATGGCTGGAGATACACAACCCAAATACTTCCTGGACCTACTAGGAAATGATAGCTTGGTCACACAAATGCAAGGATTGTGTCTTCCAGCTACAGGGGATTTCTACCACAACAGAAGGCACAGAGGGGGCAGAAAAGTAAAATAGATCTAGACACAGGATTCCGCACCACTGCTTATAAGTGTATACAACTGACCTCCTCCCAGGGGCTCCTCTGCTTTAACAGGCTAGATATAATTGCACCAAATTATTATAAAATAATCAATTAATACCTTGGAAATATCTCTAAAATGTTATGTATACCTGAGGTTGTCTTGCCACCTGCCCCCTCATCTGTAACATGTCCTTCTCTAGAAATGCTGGGTAAGAGATCTGACCTGAACCCTACCTGCATGTCAGACCTAGATTTGTCCTAGACACACATTGTCGGTTTGTAATGTGCAGCCTTGAAAACCCCAAACATATAAATAACACATGCAGTTATAGCAGGCTACACATGAGAACCTTGAGAAATACACTGTCACCTGAATCAGTTCTCATGTGCTGATTTATTATAATTGTATATGCTGACTCTAACCTGAAAACCAGTACTAGAAATCTGATAAGATAATAGTGAGGCAGCCACTAACCTGTTTGCGCTGATTAACGTCACTGTTGTGCAGAAGGGAATCGTCTGGAAAACTCTTAGCTTTTATTAAGTACAAGGATTTGGGTGAGGGGGTGATGTTAGAGGTGTTGGAAGAGGAGGAAAGAGATGATGGCTTTGGACAGCGAGCATGAGAAAGTGGTTTTGGAGATGCAGAGACAGTCCGATTCTTTGGAGACGAGGATATAGACAGAGGTATAGGAGATGACGGTAATGAGGAAGTTTTGGGAGACACGGTGAGACACAAAGGTTTGGACAAGGCATCTTGGATGGATTGTGAAGAGGGGGAGAAAGCCTTGGTGCTGCCTGCTACTCCTGTCGCCTGAATGACACTGGTGTGTTTGTTGTGCTCTTCTCTGGCTTCTGAACTTCGGAAGAGTAATGGAGCTGCCTGGCATTGTGTAAGGTCCACAGAGCACATATCTGGTGTACTAGAAAAGCAACCTGTAGCTTGGTCCATCTGTGTAGAGTCCTTTTGAAAGAGGACAAGTGTCACACAAAATTTACCCAAATTTAATTGTTGCCTGTAAAACACAAACCCACACACAAGCGCACACCTTTCGAACAGATCTGACTTGTCTAAAGGTCAATTACTAATCTTTTTTACTGGTTCAAGGAACAGGTGTGTTTTTGATTTACTTAATGATTCTATTTACACAAACAGTGGATTACAGTTTGTAAAAGCATGACCTCATATCAGTCGGATGTACGAAACACAAGGTCTATTTAAAATCCATTTATTACATCTTTTTATAAGTTGTATTTAAAATCTATTTTCTTTATGATTACACAGGCTGTAGCCACAGAGCAAAGTGTAATGATATACATTATTCAAACATGGGATAAGAATAACCACAAATGGCCACCTTTCACATCTTAGTTATTACTTTTACAGCCAGGATTGCTTAACTAACATCATTTGCTGAATTAGTTAGTATTCAGAAAACATTAAATTATGAATGAATAAACCAGAAGTGTTAATCCATGTATTGAGTGATTTAAGCTTGTTAACAAAATACACTTGCTTTGACCATTGTTTACTGTTATTTCCAAGACGGAAATTAAGTTCATATAAATTAGTAAATTACAGTATATTACTAAAATTGTACTTCATTCTTATCTCCAATTATAAAGAAAAGCAGTCCAGATTGGCCACTGATGATAAACACTGATTAATGCACGGGCCGACATATATTTACGCCATCTGGGAGACACCCTGAGCCAGATAAACTTACATTTATCTCAATAATGTAACTGAGCCATTGAGGGCCTTGCTGCAGGGCCCAGCAGTGGCCGCTCAGTGTTGCTGGGATTTGAACTCACAACCTTATGATCAGAAGTTTAGCATTTTATCCATTGAGCTACTACTTCCCCACTTTTGAATTGGTTACTTAAAATGTTTTATTCATAATAAGGTGTGCTACTTTTTTGATAGATATGTTTATGTTAACTAAAGCATTAAGTAATGCGAGTTAATGACCTGTAGCAAAATCTTAGAACAGCTTCCAAATTCTATTGACACTGATTTATGTACTAGAGTTTATTTACTTAATAAAAGCTTAATGTGCTTTTAATTATCCTGTTGGTAATGGTTATAGAAAGCGACTGATGGACAACGTGGTTACCTATATACTGTGCACAAGTGTGGCTTATTTGTTGTGTCACAGTTGTGTTTGGAATCACATTTAATGACAGAAGATCATCCAGATTTCCCAATATAGCAAAGCATTTATCATCTAACTTATGCATCTATATGCATTAGTAGTTTAGATGACTCACCTTAAGCTTTCTATTCCCTCTTTGTCCTCTCTGAGAGTCAGAGTCTATGCTGCAAACACTCAGTCCCTCATCATCATCATCTTCATTCTCCAGGTCTATGGAGCCCAAACTGCTGAGTGTGTCACTAGAGCTGTCAGAACTAGATGCTGATTGGCTATCACTGTTGCTGGAAATTTCTGCCACTGTCATACAGAGTTTCTGTCACAAAGAGAAGTGACATATCATATCATAGTCCCAACACATACACGATTCATTTTCTCCCCTTCCATACACACGTGTATCTCATCTATCAATCTGAACCATGCTTCCAGCAAACCTGTCAGAGTTCTTCTCCATAAATAGAAGATTTTCAGACCATGATAACCAGATCTCACAACAGTATCGGAAGCAGCACCTTACTGCTAGAACATCAAAATATTATTTTATATACACACGGCCTGAGTATAATCAAACAGCATATACAGTGGTGTGAAAAAGTGTGGTGTGAAAAGGGGAGATTACAATTACAACAATTCTGCACAGATGAGTGGACCAAAGTTCCTCCACAGTGCTGTAACAGACTCGTTGCAAGTTATCGCAAACACTTGATTGCAGTTGTTGCTGCTAAGTGTGGCCCAACCAGTTATTAGGTTTCACACAGGACCATGTAGTTTTGGATTTTGTTTTCCCTCAATACTAAAAACCTTCATTTAAAAACTGCATGTTGTTTTCCTTTGTGTTATCTTTTACTAATATTTAAATTAGTTTGATGAGCTAAAACATTAAAGTGTGACAAACATGCAAAAAAAAAAAGAAATCAGGAAGGGGGCAAACACTTTCACACCACTGTATGTTCCTTACATTAAAAAAATAAGACATGTACTGGTAAAAACACAACACCTGGTTTTACCGATTTAGTTTTGAGCATTCTATTTTGTGGAATTAGAGCAATGTTTGTAGAAACATTGATGATCATGTAGAAAATGAAGATCATACCTCTTTAGTTTTGTTGCTGGATTTCTCTTGGGCTTGATCTGGTTTGACCTGCTTCCTGCTCCAGTTTGGAGGATTGGTAGTTGACTGTTCAGTCTTGCAGTGGTTGAGGGTGGGTTTGGTGGTCTTGTGAGGTTTCAGACCTGATTTGAGAGTACTGGTCTGTTCAGAAGTTGTATGAGCTGGTGAGGGTGAGGAGGAGGTAGAGCTTGCTCCAGAGGAAGCAGACTTTGCTTTGCCTTTTCCACTGACTGCACCATTGAACCCTTTATGATGAAAAAATGCACACACACCACATGGATTGCATCAATTTTACTTCACTATGTAATAAATCTGCAGATTTCTTACTGTCTCTATTCTGCCAGGGGGTAATAAACTGTTGAAGCACTTCAGGTTTAGCTTAATTGCAGCGATGCATGCTGTTTTGGGGGTGGAAACAGCAACCACCAAGTAATAGCAGACGCCTGAATTTAAACTCTATATATTCCAACTGAAAAGCCTTTTGCCACTGGTGACAATGTAATTTATTTTATATTATGCTTGGACTGTAGGGGATTTATAAGCATGTTCACTGGTAAGAGCACCATCCCCAATAAATTTCACAAGAAAGCTCACAAATCTTACTTAAAAAAAGGATCAAATAATGTATACAGAAATGTCTTGGCTCCAGGCTACCTTTAGCAGAGCCCCGTGTGCTCTTCTTGGGAATGTGTGACTGGCTCAGTGATGGAGGTGTGAATAGAGGAGGCAGGCCCAGGAGAGGAGGGAACAGCGCAGCAGCTCCATGAAGTTGTGCGTCAGATGCCCGCCACCAGTCTAAATGGATTAGTAGGAGAGAAATTCTATTTGAGTAAATGCAGTGACCAGACTAAGCAATAACCTAGACTGACAACCTGCACATTCCATCTATTTTTGTTGCAGGCCATTACGAGTGAGAATTGTAAATGCGAAACAGAAAAAGCTTTTCATCTCAGAACAATCAGCGCCATCAAAATGCCACCCAGCTGTGAAAACAACTTTAACCATACACTTAAGGGCAAATAGTAAACTCAGACCAACTCAGAACAGAATTATAAAATAAAATCCAGGGACACACATTATGCAAGCAGATAAACAAGAAACATTACCCTCAAATTTCCAGTACAGTTAAAGCATAACAATACTCAATTTACCAGATTCTAAACAAATTTCTCTAGCGAGTGAACCTTACATTGTACAAGACCTCAATATTTTACAGCAACAATCGCAGCATGTCAAACTTTTGCCTGCAAGGTGAGGTCAAAGAATTGCCTTGACCCCAGCAAGTTAGCCTGCTATAAATGTCAAGCCCTGAACACACCTCTCTGGCCTGATGGAAAATATAGTAAAGTTGATGTATGTGGACCATATGCCGCATCTACACCGTTAACAGAAGAAATATGGATGGGTAAGAAAACAAGATATAACCATCGTCAAACACTGTTGACAATGTTTTGTTTTTTTGGTATACAATTATGCGGTTGCGGCTGACATGTAAAATGGTTCAAGAGTGAAGAGGAAATATAATCATACTTCTATTACTAACTGGGTAAGAACTAAAACACCAAGTAAAATTTGTATTTATGTTTGATGTAGATAAATTAAAATAATATGCTAAACTATGTTAAAATACTGAATTTTATATATATGCAGCTGAGTGCAAACGTTTCATTTCCACCACATTCAGGATATTAAGAAAAAAAAATGAAATATTAATAATGAA